>OU612059.1:109784263-110344992 GCA_914767635.1 Melanostoma mellinum
TTTACCCAGCTTTGGAAAGCTAACACTATTATCAATCAAATGCACGTAACACCACGTAACACCAATCACAATTTCGATTATTTGGGTAAAAAATTTTTTTCACCATTTTATGGGTTCAAATCAAATTATACACTAAGAAAACTAGTCTCTTAACGTCAAAATGTTGAGACTCCAATATAAACTGAACTACACCAGTAATTGATAAAATACTTACAAGGAATCAACACTAGGCGTGTTTTTTTTTAAGCTAGTATATAGTACAGCATTCGAGGTAAAAAAAAACGATCTGTCCACAGTATTTTCAGTTCTATTTTCAGCAACAAGATGGAGCTCAACGTCAAAGCTTGTTGCTACTTTTCAAAGCTCTCTGTGAAATTCAAGATGAAACAAAATCACACTCATACCAGGTTTGTTTCGTTATTTGTTCTATGAAATGAATACCGATACAAAGCCGGATATGAATTTGTATTTTTTTTCTTATTTTCAATACATCAGATTCTCTCTTACAGCTCTTTTTTACTATTTTTGGAGGCATCGTCCAGTAGTGAAGAAAGCTCTATGTCAAAGTCAGCTGTTTTGTTGAAAAAACTTTCGGGTATGTTCGGGGAGTATGTAAAAAGATATTAAAAACTAATCTTTGATGAGATTTTCCATTGGCAAACAGAATCAATTTATTTTTTATCTAAACCTGTGGTAAAGCAATTTTACACTATTGACCAGTCTTTTCGATAGGTTTAGAAAGAAAATAAGTTGATTCTATTTACAAAACCGTGAAATTGAACTATGCCCCACAAATAAACACAACCCAAATTAAATTATGTTGAAACACGTCTTGCTAGTCCCAAACTTGAATTTCTATTGAAGAATGTTTAATTTTCATACATATATCTTTCCCTTTTGACCATTTTTTACTGCTTTGTTTGTATGTTTGATTTGTTTTTTTCTTGCATTGGGCTATGTTTTTTAGTCAAATAATTCCATGAGAAATGCTATTAGCTTCAGCAAAAAGAACTAGTGCAAAACCCTGTATTATATACACCACCAGGTAAGAAACAGGGCTAAAATTCAATAAGAATATAGTTTTTATTTCTTTAATTTTTAATCGAGAGAAAAAATTTCTTTGCAAATATCACATTTTTTTTGAACACGTCCTTTCGAAAAAGCTTTGATGAACTGAAATCATTGGTGGTGCCATCTTATTTTCAAAGCTGGAAACTATCAATCCACAGCAATGCCATCCCTGTTTTTACTGTGGAAAATTACGACAGTAAAATGATTTGTTGTTGTTCCCCAAGGGAAATTTTTACTGTACTATATACTAGCATAAAAAAAAACACGCCTACTAGTTTGGTTACGAATCAATATTCAATGTTTTTAATACTCGATATGATCAAATTATATTGGAAAAGGTAAAAATATATAGAGCGATAAAAGACACTTGTTGTATACACTAGGGTTGCCAACGTGACCAAAAATTGCATGAGCAATTGCCACAGACTAATTCTTTGACGTTAGGCAAAAAGGTCTTAAGTCAAGAACAGCAGTGTTTCGCGAAACTGAATTCAAAATATAATAGTTCATTGCAAATTAGTTTGGAAAAGAAATTATGGTAAATAAGAGACCTTTAAAATATAACTTTTCTAAATTTATAACTTTATTTATAAAAAAAATTACTGAAATCCAATCAAACCCGAAATGCAGTTTTTTTTACTTATGCCGTTTTCGTTTGGGAAAAAAGAGTACCCTAAGGGTACTCTTTTTGCTGTCAGAGTGACGTTGTGTTCGTTTGGCTGCTCTCAGGGTAATCTGAAATTACCCTCAGAGCAAGTTTTGCTACTCTAGAAATTTTTTCAGAGTAAACTCACACCAACATAAATGACATTTCTCGTTTGTCATTCTTGGCATCTCATTTCGAATTTTGTGTTCACTCGGGCGTTCACAAACCTATCGGTTTTGGTTTGCATAACTTGTCCATGCTGTTTTTGTTGTTGTCCGAGCTCAAAAAAATTTCTTATTGCCTTAAATTACCTTTGTATAAAATCAATCTGGACATTTATGAAGTTTATTACTTATCTTTTTTAGATATAAGTTCTTTTTGTCAGTTTTTACTCCATTCAAAAAATGTTTACTTAATTGCTCATGAAATACGCAGAGATATGTTTCTGAAAGTAGTCAATTGCAATGAAAGCAAACTAAATGTCAAACGCACACATACATTGACAAAAACGGAGTACTCTGATTTCATGTTCGTTTGAGTTGTCAAAAATCAGGGTACTCTAAAAAAAAAAGGGTACTCTAGTTTTACCAAACGAAAACGGCATTAATACATTTTTGCCTAGCGCCAAAGAATTAATCTGTCAAAATGTTCACGTGTTCATGCATTCAGATGATGTTGAAAAAACTTATTTATGTATTCTGGTTGTGCATTCGTTTAGATTTTCAATAAATGAAATACACTTCATTTGAGCTCTGCTTTTTGTTTTTCTTTAAAATGGAAGTTTAAGAAAGAAATTGTACAAAAATACAGTATTTTTACCCTACCGCCCTCCTTCTAGGGCAGCCATACCATGCCTATGTAAATTCAGTTTAACATCTGCTGCAGTAGTAAGAGGTCATTTTGTGTGGTTTAGATTTTTTGCATAATTTTGCTTGGGGCTACCGATGACAACCCCTTGGCTCGGGCCTCATGATATACGAGAAGGAGTTGGCGAAAACTGTTGATATTTGGTCCACATAGCCGCTCACTACTAGCAAAATAGTAGTCAAGTATCTCGGTCTGTGGGTAAGTCAGCATCTGTATTTTAACAAACATATGGATGCGGCTCTGGCCAAGGCTAGAGAAGCTTTCGCTATGACACTTTTTCACAGCAGAAAACTTGATAGCTGGCCGAATATGATTTCCTACATGCCCAATGATAGCATATGCGTTCTCTGTGTGGTTCAACGTTACAGCGTCTCAAATGGAAAAGATTCGAGTGTTTGAGAGACTGTGTTTGGGTACCTGTCTTGGATTGCACAAAAGACCAGAGTCGGAGTACAAAAAGTATTATCCTAATGGGGTCCTTTACAACGGGGTTACAATAACCAGAATCGACTACTTTGTTAAAAAAAACTTTTAAGATGAAATACTTTTCATCTCTTTCTTTTGTATGTATAAAAGGGGATATCATTTATCCAGTCTCTTCAGTCGGCAATGTAAATCTTTAACGAATCAAACTAATAAATCTTATATTTCTTTATTATAAGCTCGGACTTTTGCTCTATTCTCCTCGATATTTCATGTTTTCAGTCGGGGTTTGTATACAGGGTGCGACAAAAGTATGGAAACCCCTGGAAATATGGCAGAATATGCGTTTAAAAAAAATCAAAGACCCTATATCCGACGTATTTTTCGACGAGAAATCCGATGGTGACCTTGAATTTGACCTTGGACGTAACCTTGAAGCCCCAACGACCCAAAAAATTTTCAAATGGAAACCCCCATTTTTTATTGCAGATTTGGAAAGAGCGCAAAATTTTACGAAAAAACATGTATTTTATTTTATTTTGCGCTTTTTTCTCTCTCTTCAGTTAATTCGATTAAAAAATAATAAAAAAAAAAAAAAAACAGCAAGCAGTTCAAGTGCATAGAAATTAAAAATGGCCCTCGGGGGCCATGTGCTTTCTGAAAATCGGTTTAGTGAGCTAGATTTTGACTTCCTTTCCGATCTCGGTGATAAGAGGAGAAGAAGAAAAAAAAACCAACTTTACGGATGTGGGCCATAATACTTCATTGAATCTTCTCAACTTATATATTTCTCAACTTCGAATGGTAACATTCTAATTTTGGTTAAAACACAAAAAATAGCTGATATCTTTCTTGCTAAAACATTCCACGCTGGCGTTTGTCCAATCAAAGTCCCATTGCATTCTAACCACAATTTGCCAAAAGGTACAGTTTACGCACCTTATCTCGCCAATGTTGCTGAAGATGAAATCATCAAAGAAATGAAAGTACAAGGAGAAACGGAAGTATACAAGTTTAAAAAAAGTGTAGATGGAAAACAAATTCCATCCGATCTCATTTTATTTACATTCGACCTATTCCGTCCTCCAAGTACAGTTAATATAGGCTGGTACAACTGCAAAGTTGTAGAATATTTCCCAAGTCCAATGAGGTGTAAAAACTGCCAACTACTGGGTCATACAGCAAAGAGATATCTCAACATGTGATAATTGCAATATAAAACCAAATGCACAACACACGTGCACTCGCTTAAAATGTGCAAACTGCCTAGAAGATCATCCTTCATCTTCTAAAACGTGTAAAAGCTTCACTAAAGCAAAAGAAATTCTAAAAATAAATACAATCAGAAAATGCACAATATTCGAAGCAAAACAAGCATACAATGAACTAAACCCTGAACCATTCTCCACTTTCCTACGCTGATGTGTCCAAGAACCTCAATCAGTCAGACACCTCAAACAAAAATATTTTTGAAACAACACACCCTCCCGAAACAAATTCAATGTCCTATCAAACATCAAAACAACATAAAACAAAATAGAAAAAAAACCGCTCAACAACACCTACACAAATAAATAGCCAAACAGCTCAAGAAACTTCACAATCACCTTCCACTTCCACCTCTTCCATTTCAAACCAAACTAATAACTTACAAAAATCTACAAATATTGAACTTCCAAACCCATCCTTCACTACTCCAATACAAAATACACAGCAATCTACACTAAACGACAAAACTCAAGACACACCAAACATCAATTCACCTATATCAGCATTCACCCAATCTCTGGTAAGAACACAAAACTACTATATAACCCCAATAGAAACCGATGATGACATTTTATAAACCTAAAATATATGCAAAAACAGTCGACTCTGCTGATCAGGTGCCGAGACGAATGGGAAGCATCAGTTTCCCATCCGACCCGGGGCCTGGGCAGCAGAGTCACTTAAACCGTTTCACAAAAAAAAAAAAAAATAACTCCAACACATGCTTTTCCCAATACAACCCGAATTATATTGGAAAAAGGCAAAATGAAAACTCCACAAAATCAATATACAAGATTCTACAATGAAATCTTAATGGTTATTTCAACAATTTACATGAGCTACAATTGTTGATAAATGACCTAAAACCGTCCATAATAAGCCTTCCGCCAAGACAATATTCGGCATACTTTCACAATCTTAGCTCAAACACTTCCTCCAAACAAGTCACCTGTCTACTCGTTCACAAATCCATTCCCCACGTTCACTTACCATTAAATTCTAATATATCAGCTGTTGCTATAGAACTTTTACTCAAAATACAAATTATCATCATCTCGTTGTATATTCCACCGACACAAGCATTTACATCAACAGACTTAATTAATCTCATACAAAATTTCCATTCTCCCATTTTGCTAACAGGAGATATCAACTCCTGGAACACATTGTGGGGATCCCTAGTTACAAACACCAGAGGCAGAGAAGTCGAAAGCTTCCTTGCAGTTGTCTCTCATTTTCCAATTGGATTCCAAATGGATTTTTCCGCGCTTGAGTTTGGCTGCCATTTTTCATAATTGAATTTTTTCACCGACTGATACGGCAATGAAAAGAAATTTATCATATGAAAAAAATTTGACATTTGAGGTTGGACTTCCACTAATCGAGAATCGAATTTTCAGTGAAGCTGTGATAAATGTTTTCACTTCACGGATCGGGAATTGACCCCCTGGACACTCAAACATAAAAGGTAACGACTTAGCGGACCTAGCAGCAAAAAACATACATAACTATATGTACCATTACTCGGCCATTAACCCTAACGGCGAACGATTTATTTTCCCGTCTCACTCATCCTCTAAAATGATAAAATGCTTTACCGGCTTACGTCTCGGCCATACTCAACTAACAAACTCGTATCTCCTAAAAAAAGAAAACCCGCCAACTTGCAATCTTACACATAACTACTGAATGCAGTAAGGTATCAGCCGTATGTAAAATCTTCGCTAGCAACCGACTCATAGATATTCTATCCAAAACAAATTTAGAAAACATAAAAACTGTATACAAAATATTAAAATCTCTTAAGATTGAATCTATTATATGATCAATTTTGTATTGTAATGTGAGAGGCTGTCGTTAGTTCACTTCTTGTGTAACCTTCAAAAACTCCCCACAATAAAATTCTCTTTAAAATGACAATAAATCAAGCCGAAGGCCCTGGTAGGCTAGTGCTTATTTTTTGTATATATTACTGTATAAATTTATTTATATAGTAATAAATAATAATAATAATAATATCGCTAAACGAAAACGACCAATGCTTCTTTTGAGCCATTGTACAAAGGACTGTGATGGCAATAAGTCCATCACAGAAAAAAAAAATCTCCGTAAAAATAATCGTTGTTTTCGCTGTACAAAAGCTGGACATTTAGCCAGAAATTGCAAAAGTTTGCGGTTGACTTCTTGCAACAAATGTAAAGGAAAACATTTAACGTCGAAGTAGTCGCGGCGCCTGTAGTGTCAAAATCAAATGTCCGACTGTCAAAACGTCATGAGTTTATGTGCCAATTCTGTATCGAAAAATTCAAATGTTTTTCTGAAAACAGCTCGAGGCATCGCCGCAGCCCCTTACAAAAACAAAAATATTCTTATACGACTAATTGTAAATGGCGGCAGTCAAAATACATATATTCGCCCAAAAACCAAACCTAATCCCTGTTGGAAAAGTGAGAATCCATTTGGAAGCAAAGTGCAGTGTCCATTTCAAGTCCTTGATAAAGTGCGAGTGGCGATTCTTAGTCAATTTAACAACAAAAGCGTTTACATAGAGGCAAAAGTGGTCCCCGAAATTTGTGTAGACGTTCAGTTGGCCGCCACACAGTATACTTCTATGGAAGCAGAAGAAGGTTTAATTGCTCTGATTGGTTCAGACTTTTACTAGGCCGTAGTAACCGGAAAATAAAGGTGCATTTCAGTGCGAGTAATAGAGACCATTTTCGCATGGACGATCCAAGGCCCACATAACTCATCTGGTAAGAATGTTGATTCAGATATTAATGTGTGTTTATCTTCTATTTCAAGCACAAGTTTGACACTCCTTGCTTTTAGAGACTGTGACATTACTGCGTTCTGGTCACTAGAATCCATTGGTATTCCAAGTGAAGATGCCGAAAACCAACAAAATTAAGCTATTAAACGACTGCTCTACCTGTCTACACGTTTGTCGCGGTAGCCAGAGCGCTTCAAAGAATATGAGAGTGCAATTCGACAGATGGTTGCTGAGGGCATCGCAGAACCAGTTCCAGTTAGCAGTTTAGATGTCCAAAACGAGTGTTTTATCCTCCTCATCGACCCGTCTACAAAGATGCGATTTTTATTTAGATGCTGTGCTCGCTCAGATGATAACCCATCTCTGAACGACATGCTCCATATAGGAGCTAATCTGCTACCCGACGTCCTGAAAATTCTGCTTAAGTTTAGACTAAGGCGAATTGGAATAGCTTCTGATGTGAAGAAGGCTTTTCTGCAAATTATCTTAAGCGAGGAGGACCGAGACAGCCACCGTTTTCTCTGGTTGTCATCTCAAGGATCAGCAGACATGATTCCAAAATTCGAAGAACTGAGAATGACCAGGGTGACCTTTGGGGTAAACAGTAGCCCATTTCTACTAACAGCAACTGCATCACCATCTTTCCGAAGAGAAGCCTTATTTTGAATTCACGTATGATGTGCTGGAAGGCGGGTTCTACATGGACGATTTGGTGATAATTGTAGATACCGAGGATGATGCACTGACCATTTGCAAAGAAGCTTCCCAAATTATGAGAAAAGCTAGTATGAATTTGAGAAAATGGAAATCGAATAATTCTTCAGTGCGTGGTAAATATAGCTCCGTTGATGTGCCACCCATGCAAAAGGTTTTAGGACTTGCTTGGTTCGTCTTCAGCGATGAAATAACTGTGCCTTTAGGAGCAGTGGAATGTTTGCTTACCTCCAACCTAGCAGAAGCTGCAAAACGCGTCGTGCTTCAAACCATAGCAAGAATCTATGACTCTTCAGGAATGCTGAAAAACTACCGTTGTCAGTAAAAATTCTATTTCAAGAGGTATGGAGAAGGAAAGTTTCTTGGGGTGAAAATATACCGTCTGACCTGTTGGCTGAATGGACCGAGTGTGTAAAAAATCTGTTACGACTGAAGGATGTCACTTTACCTAGGTCTATTACAGCGTTCGCCTCTATAAATAAAGTGCACCTTCATATATTCGCTGATGCTAGCATGAAAGCTTACGGTACGTTGGCTTATCTAAAAAACATCAATCTCAAAAATGAGTGCAATGTATATTTTTTGTGTGCTTAAAGTAGAGTCGCTCCGCTGAAAGAAAACGGAACCAAAAAGCTTACGTTGCCCAAACTTGAACTTACCGCAGCCTTGATAGCATCCCGTTTAGAAAATCAGTGTGACTCCAAATTTGCACTTAACAGGGAGTAAAAGACCGCTGGAAACCTTATGTTAGATTAGATTAGATTAGATTAGATTAACAAATGCTTTATTTTTCTTTAGGTTTTACAAAGATTATCAGCCTTATTCATAATCGCATTTTAAAGATAATCAGATGATAAAACAGAAATTCTTATTCATAATAGATAATCAGCCTGATAATATGGCAAATAAAGATAATCAACGGTTGGAGGTTGATTATCCTCTGAGTAACTGTTTTTGAAGTTAATTGTCATTTTGGCATCTGAATATGATAGATAAAATTAAATTTTAAATTCAAATTTCTTTCGAAAATTCAAATACTATAGGAAAAATCAAAATGCCATTTTCTTTTTCCACTTTCGTTTCTGACCTGAATGCTATAAATGCATTCAATGGAAGACCAAGAAGGAGAAAAGTATATAAGTCCAGATTCAATCAAATTTTAGTTTCCATCACTTAAAATATTTATTTTTCGCTTTAGGAATCAATCAACAAACAGAATCAAAACAGTTTTTTTCTTTTTTTTTCAAGCAGCTGAGTTGTGCTGTGTCAAAAAAATGGAATAGATTTACAATTTTTGATACTTTTTCTGACACATGTATGTGCCAACTATTTCGGAGGGGAAAAAGCATTATGAATAGGAAGCTGATTAAAAAGATAGTCAGTGTGTATCTAGTCAGCCGATCATCAGTGTATTATCTTTTTATTATGAATAAGGCTGTATATGTATATATAATAATAAACTAACATTTTATTAGAGCATGGCCTAAGCCGTCTGCCAGTTGACAATATAAACTTTAAAGTAGATTTTATGTAATTTTATTGACTAAAAAAGTTTAAAAAAGTTCATCTATAATTTTTTTCCTGTATGAAAGAGCAAGCTTGACAAATTGAAACAGAACTTTCCAATCAGCTCCATTGAGAATGGTTATCATTTCATCTTCATCGAGTAAACTCTTCCCGAAAACACTCCTCCGAGATTCCATTAAAATCGGGCATCTGCAAAGGAAGTGGTAGTTGTTTTCCCTTTCTCCTTGGTTGCACAGATTGCAGATTTCCGGGCGTTCCTCTCTATGCGGTATAAAGTTGAGTGGCAGCAACTCTCCTCTTGTTTTTAAAATCAGTGACATGAGGTCGGATGAGTACTCTTCCTTGAAATAACTTCTTGTTGAAAGATTGTAATCGAGCATTGCGTAAATACATCTGCTCGTTGACTCTCTCGCTTTTACAACGAATTCCTCTCTTTTCTTCACATCAACTGCACTTATTAGATCATAAAGTTCAGCTTTCCATTGTTCAGGTCTATTTTCGTTTAAAGTAAGCTGACGGTCACAAAAAGTAGCTAAGTTACTCCAACTCTCGAACCAAGATGATTTCCTTCTTAGAATGATCATAGTTAATTTTTTGGGCAGCCTGTTCTCGTTCATGGATAACGTCTTCAATATGTAGTCTACTTGCATTTTAAGTGTCGAGATGAATAGAGGAGGAAGACCCGTCTCGAGCATGAGAATGTGATTTGGAGTACTGTTTGGAAGCCTCAAGGTTCTCTTTAGAAAATATCTCCAAAGATGTTCCACCTCACTGAATTCTTTGTGGCCCCATACTTGAGCAGCGTAACACATAACTGCCTTCGCCGTTGTTTCAAAAATTCGAAACTTTGAATTGAAATTGACGTCTTTGTTGTGCATAATGGACTTCCACGTTGCATTTAGTGCATTTTTTGATTTGGCCAGTTTCTCCACAATGTGGTTTCTCAGATTCAGATTTCTTGATATCTTAACTCCTAGGTAGTTATAGTCACTTACTACTTCGATTTCCTTACTATCAAATCTCCACTTTTCGTTGCGACAGTTTGGACCTCCTCCGTTACGAAAAATCATAACCTTGGATTTACTGAGGTTTACCTGAAGCCTCCATTTGTAACAGTATGCAGCTATTCTGTTTATCATCAACTGGAGACTTACAGGCGTTTCAGCAAATATCACAATGTCATCGGCGAATTTTAAGAATTTCACTAGAAGATTTGCTGCAACTTTTGCTCCACCCTGTAGATCGTCCTCCATGTCGTCTATGAAGAGTGCAAACAAAAGAGGGCTTAAGTTGCAACCTTGTCTTACTCCTATTTCCACTTCATATGATTCCGTTACGTCGTTGTTGAATGATATTGCAGATGTTGTAGATTCATAAAATTTTTCCAAAATGCTTCCAAATTTTGTTGAAACACCCTTGTTGTAAAGCTTGAGCATCAGAGCCTTTCTGTCGATGGTGTCGAAGGCCGCTTTAAAATCTATGAAGAAGGCATACAACTTCTTTTTGTCCCTAATGAAAATGTCCGCAATAGATGTGAGTGAGTATATTTGATCAACGGTTGAGTAATTCTTGCGGAACCCGGCTTGAGACTCACCAAGGAGGTGATTTGCTTGAACCCAGCCGTAGAGTCTTTTGTAGACAAGCCTTGTAAAAATTTTCATTGATGTGTTCAGCAAGGATATTCCTCTATAGTTTGCAGGATCAGTGCGGTCACCTTTCTTGAATATGGGTGTGACGATGGAATCCTTAAAATAATTTGGTATGCATCCGTGTTCATAAGCCTGGTTAAGTGCTATAGTAAAGTGTTCGATGAATGAAGGTGTGCTGAATTTGTAAAATTCCGGCGGTATTCCGTTTGATCCTGGAGCTTTGTTACATTTCAGTTCATCCAGAACTGCTTTTACCTCTGAGATACAGAACGGGGCGTCCAAGGCGTCGTCCGCCTGAAAAGGGATAGCAAATTGGAAGCTCGTAGCAAACTTATCCCTTGTGAGGTTTTTGAAATGCTCGCATAAATCCTTCAGCTCGATCGGTAGGCAGGGTCGCGGTGATTGACTGTCATTGTTTATAAGGCGTACTTTGCTCCAAAACTGTGACGCGTTCCTGCAACTTGAAAGATCGTGGGCAATGTTCTCGAAGTATGCTTGTCGTTTAGTCTTAAGCAGCGCTTTTAATGTTTTGTTAGCGGACAAGTATTCCCGCTTTAGAAAGAGGTTTTGAGGGTACTTCCTTAAAAGCTTTAACCAAGCAAATGATTTTTTTCTAGCTTGTGAGCAGTCTCTGTCAAACCATTTGTCACGAGGAGTAAAAACCCTGTTATTGTTCATCCTGCAAGCTGTTGGTATCGATATTGCAATGGTGTCATCCAGTTCGGAGAGATCGAGGTTTGTATTTGATGGAGGTGCAAGCTTTAAGGCAATGTTGGTGTCTAATGCTTCAGCATACGTATTCGCCATCGATTGTTTCCATTTGTATTTTGTAGCTTTTGTTGTGCATACATCTACGCGTTGTAGGCTCATTGGTAGCTGAATTGAGACTTGGATAGGGAGATGGTCCGAGTGAATCTGTGATACAACTTCGAAGTCATTCAATAGGTTACACCAATCCCCATTCACCATAGCGTAATCAATAACTGAGTTGCCCTGAGGACCGATAAAAGTGTAGTCACCATCAGCGTCTCCTTGTGTACTTCCATTGCAGATACCAAGACCAAACGAATTACAAAGATCAATAATTTTCTTTCCTTCTCGGCTTACAACAACATCTTTCGAATGACGGTGGTTCAAGTTCAAAGGTTTAAGTTCGCTTTCCATTGATCCTGTTCTGGCGTTGAAGTCCCCAATGAGCATGACGTTTTTAAGATCTGCCAGGTACAAGTTGTCTTCAAGCAAGTCAAAATGTCTATCCCAGCTAGTGCAGTTTAGATATACAGGAACCAAGGTTAAAGTATGGTAGTTGGATTTTATTTCAATATACAGAAAGTTTTCGAGGTTCTTGAAAACGAATTCAACCCCTGTTATATTTAGTTTACAGCCCATCAGTACGCCTCCGCTAGCCCTTCCTTTTCTATTTATTTTAACTGCTGATTGCCACTTAGTAGTATGGTTCGGGAAATATGATTCAAATTTAATGTTATGTTCTTCAGTTACATGAGTTTCAATTAGTATAAAAATTTCATATTCATTAATAAAGTTTAAAAAATCTAAATTTTGTATCTTATTATTTAAACCTGCTATATTATAACTTAATATTCTAAAGTAAACTATATTTGAATTCTGGCAGACGGCATCTACCTAATTCATTAAAATATTTTTTAAGTTGGAATGTGCTGAAGTGTTTACCCCTGAGTCCCAACCGCAGATTTGCATTGTATCTCCAGCCAAAGATGTACTTTGCCCAACTGACGTTTCTTGATGATTGACGTTTACTGCGTGAACACAATGCATACGCATACGCAACGGAGCCGGAGCCGCAAGAACTGTCAAAATATTAAAAAGTAGCAAATCCATTGATGTGAACACAATGCATACGCAACGCACTACGCGCCGCAAGCCGCAGACGGAAGAGTTGGCTAACTTTTAACTTTTACGTGCGTACTCAATAAAGTTGTTTTGGTTTTAAAGGCGGTAGAAGATGGACGAGTCGGAAAAAATTATTGAAGCAGTGCGAAGCCGAGAGATGTTATGGAATTTGTGTAACAGAAATTATAAAAATGTTAAAATGAAAGCCAAGGAGTGGAAAAACATATTAAAAAACATAAATTTGAAGCTAGTTTCATAATATCCTTCGGTTTTTCTGTTTTGGTACAATGGTCGTACCCACCATCTTCGCTTTTTTTCTTTGAAATATTGTAAAGCCAGATAACAAATCTGGATTACACGTTACACCCATCAAAAAAACCATCTTCTCATTCTCTCTTTCCATTCTAGCTTTTATTTTATTTTCACACACTCAAATTTGATATACTCGTAAATTAGATTTCATGCAGTCAGCTGACATCAGTACAGACCTTATGTCAAAAAACACGTACGACGTCCAGCTGCATTGTGTGCAGTTTTTAAAAAACACGTACGACACAGTTTGACAGCTCTTTCAGCACCGGCTGCGTATTGCGTCTGCGGCTCCCATTGTGTTCACGCAGTTAGTCTGACATCTCTTCGTGAATTTTGTTGAATTTGTAAACAAATTTGATGAAAAAAGTTTTTTTCCAGGTTGTTATCTTCAATTAATTTTTTAAAACCATCTACTTGATTAGTAACAAAACCTTGACTATCGGTCCATTCTACAATAATGTTATTAATGCTGAGTCTGTCGTCGCGCAGTGAAACTTTCATCCGAGGTTGAGTGGTATGAATATATTTTCTCAGTTGTAAGAGTTTGCTACTCTTCTGTCGGATGGCTGGTGGGTAATCCCGACTTACGGATGCTCCGGTTCCTTTCAGCCTTTTTGCATTCCTCAGAACCTTAAATGCATTATTTTTGTTTTTAAATTCTGCCAGAGTTGTAACTGTCCATTAGCTGAGCTTATCTCCCGTATATCTTGGATAGTAATTATGTCTTGCGACTCCGATAAAGTTTTGCAGATGTTTTCGGTTTCAATGAGCGGATCATTTGAGCCTTTTTTCAGTCGAAAAACTAAATTGGCCGCGTTAGCTGAGGTTTTTATCTGGTTGATTTCGTTTTGCAGGGAAATGCACTTCGTGTTTAAAGAAATCAGTGACTCCTTCAGTTTCTCATTTTCGGTTTTAACCTCAATGATCTCATTGCGAAGTCCAACAATGTCTTCCTTCGTAGCGACGTCTTTGAGTTTCAAGTCGAACATTTGGCGTAATTCCTGGATGGACATGGATCCGACTAATTGAGACATGTTTTTTTCTTTTTTTGAGTTAAACGTTGCTAATTCGGGGGAGGTCTCACCAACTTTACGCTTTTTGTTCATCAATAAATTTCAATGTATATATATATTAAGTTTAATTAAAATGGCTACTATTGTTCTTGTGATTGACTATGTGATCTTTCAAATTGATTCAAATAGTGATATTAGTTCAAAATTGGAAAATCTATGAATCACACTTGCTTTTCGGTTTCCGGTTTGGTCACTTGATGATGAAAAATAATTAATAATTAATTAATAATAAAAAAATAATTTTTAAACTTTTTATTTATTAAAGAAAATGAAAATTTGTACAGAGCACTTTTGTATGACTTCTATATAACACTAGCCAGAGTTGCCAACCTTATGTTCAAAGTCGTGTTTCCGAGATCCGTGGTCACACACATTCATCAGAGTGGAGCCATTGCTCTGGAAAAGAGAATCCTGCCGATCTGCTGAAAACTTACTCTTTGGGTCCATGGCCCAGCTTGGCTCAAGGCTGAGAAACTTCAAGCTTTTGGCAGCTGTAACGCACCAACGTCTGTTGTTTCATCGCTATTGGCTCAGACTGTTTCCGGACGTTCAAAATTTGAGCCTGTTTTGTGCTTTGAAGACTTCAGTAACTGAAATCGCTTGCTACGTGTCACTTTTTTGCTTTGTCTCAAAACTGAAAAGAAATTTACATCCTTGCAGTTGTCTGCAGATGAGCTCATAGCAGCGGAAACTTACTGGATCAGGTACATACAGTTCAATGAATTTACTAACGAAACTGATTTATTACATTTATTATTTATTGAAAAAAACTATTTGGCAAACCAGCCTCTCAACCATTTGGTCCTGTGCCCATAGAAAGACTTACATTGTGAAGACCATTTGATACTGTTGGTGTTGATTTTGCGGGTCCTGTTTATCTATTCGACAGCGTGGCTGGTGATATGACCAAAACGTATCTTATGGTGTTTACATGTGCTGCTGTACATTTGGAACTTACAACAACAATGTCAACCGAAAACTGTTTGATGGGTCTTCGTCGTTTTATTGCAAGAAGAGGCAAACCGTCGGTCGGTCATTTATTCAGATAATGCCCATTCTTTCCGCCGAGCTGCTTTGGAACCCAACCAAACTATTTTCGATGATGAAGCCTTCCGCGATTTTGTTGCAAACAGATGTATTAAAAGGACATTTATAATTGAACGTGCCCCGTAGTGGGGTGGATTTTGGGAGCGTTTAATACGAACTATTAAGAACGTCCTTAAAGTAGTCATAGGAAAAGCAAAGCTTAATTTTGAGCAATTAAGAACTCTCATCGTGGAAACAGAATTGTTAACGCTCGCCCCCTTACTTATATAAGTAATGAACCATTTGAGGCTGCTCCTTCGAACCCTGGTGATTTTTTGGCAAATAATGGCAATTTCTTTAAACTAAGTGTATCCGTCCAGATTCTCTAATGTCGAATAACATCCAGATTCTCTGGAAGCAAAAAATAGGACATGTAAATGCTTTGTGGAATCGATGGCGTCTGGAATATATGCAACTACTTCGCTCGTTTCGCCATAAAAAACATAGGTACTTCGACAAACCCATTAAAAAAAACCTTCCGGCTTGTTTTCGATTCTGGAAACCACGAATCCAATGGAGAATGGCGGTTATTGAAAATGCATTTACTGTTCGTGATGGTAAGGTAAGATACGGTATTCAGATGGAGCTAGAAAAAGGAGACGTATTCAGTTGCTATACTCATTGGAGATCGATTCTGTTCCCTAGGTAAGAGGATGTTAAAAAAAGCTTTTAAGATGAAATGCTATTTATCTCTTTCTTTTGTTACATTACACACATTACCTATTATACCTGAAACTATGTATAAAAGGGGATATCCAGTCCAGTCACTTAAGTCGGCAATGTAAATCTTAAACGAATTAAACTAATAAATCTTATATTTCTTTATTATAGGCTCGGACTTTTGTTCTTCGATATTCCAAGTTTTCAGTCGGGGTTCGTATATTTTTTTTTATATACTTCATTATAAAAGTGACTCGTGGTCGCGTTGCAAGAGCGATGACCTCGTCCAAAGGCCTTTTATTTGGAGCTCATTACACTAACATTGAATATATGAAGAAAACACGCTTAGGTGGATTTGTCCCACCGAAGGCTTTCTTCTATTTTGATATGGAAAGTTTAGACAGATTGTCGGTTTTGCTGATTTACCACGTCTGTCGTAAGTCCGTGGAACCCAGACGTCAACGTAGTAGGGAGAAACTTTGAAGAGAAAAGCGGTTTCTGATGTCGATCGTCGTGACGTTGTTAAAACCTCAGAATTGTTCTGGTGGTTATCGGAGCCACAAAATGCAATTGATATTGATAGTTAGTCGCCATGTTTCTCCTTCATGCTTTTTCATTAATACTATTCCATTTTTTATCCACAGACCGATATTGTTTTTCCATTTTCAGCTGTTTGGCTTTATTAAAAAATAATCTATTATAAGTTGTTAAACTTTCATTAATGTAATTAGGTTTTTTGCCAAGATTACTACCAAATAAACTACATAGTATAAATTTGTTTTTTTTTTTCTTTTAAAATAAGTTTTATCTTACATTTCAATTTTTTTGAATTTAACGCATACGATATCCAAAGGTTTTGTTGTTGTTGAAATGACATTATTATTGCTATGTTTAGTAGGCATCTTACTCTTTATAGTTTTTACATAACAATAGTTGATATCATTAGCTGTTATACTATTATCGATATCTGTTAGAATCTTCAGAGTTGAGGTCAATACATTGTCTTTGTTTAAAGACGGTATACCCAGATACCCACAATGTCAATGCATTTGCGCAATTGGTTTTGTTGCATTACATTGACTCCATTCTGAAGTATATCAATCTTCTCAATCAAACTGCGTTTCTCTTCTTCAAGTGTGCCAATGAGAGACAAAACATTGCGATTAATCTCTTTCAAAGAAATTATTTCTTTGTTTAAAGACATAATCTCAATTGATGATGCTGGATCAACAGAATGGTTACAAAAAAATTTTTTCCACATGCTATTCAAAGCTACTTTAGCGGCTTTCGTTTTTTCTTTAACATGTGCATGTGGATTCAGGCTATATGTGAGAATATATCCAAGATACTTAAATTTGTCCACTATTTCGATAATATCATCTCCAAGAGTCCAGTTGCGACTATAACCTATAGAAAGTTAGTTTTTTATTAATGAGAACAAAATTGATTTGATTAATTAAATAAACGTATTTGAAATTCAAGAAAGCAAATTGATTTCATATTTATTATACAGGGTGATTCGCATAAGGTGTGACAAAAAGATAGGGTGTGTAGGTTGGACCTAGACAAGCAAAAAATCGTATGGGAGGGGGGGGGGGGGGTCATTTTCCCCCGTTTAGGCGGGAGGGGCAATTTAAGAAAAAAATCACAAAAAATGGGAAAAAAATTATTTAAAAATAACGGTAATACCTACAGAGTCGTGCTATAGCATTTTGAAAAGCCAAAAACTTATACATTAATTTAAATTTAAAAATAAGTTGTTCAAATAAATAGTTTTTGAAATATTAATTTTCAAAGTCAAAATTTTGAAAAAAAAACATATTTTTTTTTTTAAAACCACTTTTTTTTCCAAATTTTACGTAATTAAGTAGTATTTTTCTGGCTTATTTTCAATGCTCTTATTTATTTTTGATCAACCACAAAAAAACAGATGTCAAAATAACCTGTAGTTTTTGAAAAAACCAAAAATTACAAAAACGACTTTTTAAATTTTTTTTTTTTTTTAAGTTTTTTTTTCGTTTTTTGATTCTTAAGTGAATTTAATAAATTAAGGATGAATTTTCTCTTTACTTTTTTTCACTTAAGAATCACTTAAGAATCAAATAACGAAAAAAAAACTTTAAGAAAAAAAAAAAATTTAAAAAGTTTGGGGTCCAACAAATTCAGAAAATAAGAGAATTATAGAGAAAGCTATTTGTGCAGGACAGAAAATGTGGCTCAATCTTGAAATAAAGTCTAAATATTCATAGCTGTCTGTAATTGAACGTGAGGCATATTCCCTGCATCTATATCTCAGCAATGAACTAAATCATGAGGGAATTAATCAAATGCAAATAATAGAACAATCAAGCGATTGGAATAATTTTATTATACATGTTCAAGATACAGTTGACTGTAAATTTGGTAAGAAAAAACAAATCTTAATTAAAAAATTCAATCTTTAAATGGATAGAGTAAATTGTAATGAGCAAAAGAAGATTTTTAAGGAAGTAGAACCAGTAGAAGATTTCGTAAAAAAATTTTCAAGTTTGGATTTTACAACAAATGAATTGGAATTACTTAATAGAGGGTTAAAGTGTTGCATTGCAACCAACAAAAGAAAAAGCTATCCAAAGTGCTTTGATTAACATTGAAACAGCTCTGAAACATTTCAATGATCCTGATGATAAAGTTAGAGTAAGGTCCGAAGCTATAGATAAAATTAATTTTAACGATCTAACGAACATGACTGCTAAAATGAAAAATTTTAGAGGAGCAGCGAAAAGTTTAAAAGAAAAGAAAACTTAAGTTATTTTCAGTAAAGCTGATAAAAGCAATAATATTGTAATACTTGACAAACAAGAATAAATTGAAATAACTGAGCAATTTATAAGAACTGGACCTTATGAAGAAGTAATTTTTAATCCTTTACCAGGAATGATAAGGAGAACTAAAGAAGCTATCAAAAAAGCAGTTAAAGTTTTTAATGATCCTAATTTATCAAAGAAATTAAATGTTTCAAATCCAATTTTACCAAGATTATATTCTCAGTTAAAATTACATAAACCAGGAAAACAAATAAGACCAATTACATCAACAACTGGATCAATATTATCAAAACTTGTATGTTGGTTATTAGAAAAACTAAATAATCTCCCTATCAAATTTGAAACAGCAGCTATAAAAAATGGAATTGAATTTGCAGAAAAAGTAAAGAACTTAAAAATAGCTAGCAATGAGATTCAAGTTTCATTTGATGTTGTTTCATTATATCCAAATGTTCCAATTGATGAAACTTTAGTTTTTCTGAGAAAATGGCTCGAAAGAAATACACTTAAGCCAGAAGAAATAAATTAATTTGTAAAAGTTACTAAACTGTGCATGGATGAAAATTGGTTCCAGTTTAATGAAAAGTTTTACAGACTAAAATTTGGTTGCAGTATAGGATCACATATGAGCCTGTTTTTAGCAAATTTATTTATGTCGCATATAGAAACTGAAATGAAAAATCAAGTAAATTTTCCAAGAATTTGGTTAAGATATGTAGATGATATATGGGCTATAATCAAAAAACACGAACTCCGTCAGTTCATTAACAAATTAAATAGAACTAAATACCCATCAATAAAATTTACATATGAAGAAGAAATTGAAGGGAAACTAAATTTTCTGGATTTAAGTATAATTCGGAATGGAGACAATTTCGAATTGGATATACAGTGAAATCTCCCTTTGCGGACACCTCCTTTAGGCGGACACCTCCCTTAGACGGACAAATTTTTTTGCACGGAAATCGCTCCATATAAGTTTCATTGTTTTCAGTTTCCTTTAGACGGACACTCCCTTGGACGGACGCGGACAGAAATTTCACGTATGATAGACAAAATATTTTCTCTTAGACGTACACCAAAGCAGGATTGAACATGGCATCAGGCTGATAACTTTGGCAGCGGTATTTTTTTTAAGTTGCAGTTTACAGCGAGCATCAAATTCTTTGAAAAATAAGTGATTTTGTTTGGACGTGAAAAATTGTCCATTTTTTTGATTTTAGTTTATTTGCGCTCAGGCAGTTTTAAATTCTTTTAATTATTTTTACCTGTGTAGATTTTATAGAAACATGTTTTCAGGATGCCACCAAAAAAGAGAACTTTGATTTTAAAGGGAAAAGTATACGTAATTAGCTTAAGTCAAAAATATAAAAAAAGGCATTCGAATAAAAGCAACAGAATTTAAAATAGGAAAAACCCTAGTTGGTGATCTACTGAAAAAAAGAATGAGCTTTTGAGAGAATGGCGGTCAAACTATACAATGCAACTCATCCTAAAAGACGATTTATTTCGTCAAGCGGCCTTGATAAAAATGTTTTCGATTGGTTCAATGCAACTCGAAACAAAGGGTTTCAGATAAAGTGCAATTCGATAACAGGCAACAGAAGTTGCAACACGCTTAGGAATCACAGATTTTGAAGCATCAGCTATTTCTTTTTTTAAATTGGTGTTTTTGTTTGATTTCCTTTAAACGGACAACTCCCTTAGGCGGACAAAAACTTCTGCACCATGGCTGTCCGCCCAAGGGAGATTTCACTGTATACAGAAAACCAACGAATACTCTGAGATACATTACATCAGACTCGTTCCATTCCTTTGAACATAAGATGTCAGCTTTTCACTCAATGATAGATAGAGCTCTAAATATTCCAATGACTATAGTGTGAAGGAGTCACAGCCAACGACCTCTTAATTAATTGCTCTACAACTATTAACGGGTTGTCAACCTTCGACTGTGCCTCGATATCCGATCCTCTCACATTCAGTTGCATTGCATAGAAATGCATAACACTCAGTGCCGATCTGCCATCGAACGCGTTAACACGCACCGCGCTATAGTGTCCGCAAAATTAAAATAGTGTCTCTACCAAAAAAAAAAAAAAAAATCACACCAAAAAATAAAACCACCACCCACAACTTCAAAACAATAAAAACAATAATTCAAATAATTCAACCTCCGCGCCGCGAGCATAAAATAAGATCTTGTGAAAAATCTATTCAGTGCTGTGTGCCTCCCATTAAAAAAAAAAAAATCAATAAACCAAACACAATAGTGCATTCTACCTTGTTATCATCTCCTCCCCTACACCACTCTCGCAGTCCCAGTGTCTGCACACATTTTTTTCTATTTGATTTCTTATCTTATTGAATTGGTGTGTGCAGGCAATGAGACTGTAAGTTTGCCAGGCGGATAGTCAATCAACGGTGTTGATTCCGTTGGTTAACTAAAATCAAGTTGCTGGCTGGGCATAACACCGCTAGTAATTTGTTTTTGGTTTTCCTACTAGATCTTCACTTGTTGATTGGACTTAGATTAAGCGTCTGCGTTTGATACTTTGTTTTGTGTGTTTTTGTGGATCGTAATGTCGGGTAAGTTTAGAGTCGATTTTAGCAACATTAGGGGGTTGCGATCGAATTTCTTTTCTGTTTACGCTCACACTGCATAATGCAGGCCAGCTGTTTTGGCATTGAGTGAAACCCAGGTGGGTGTTGATTCTGATTCATCAGAGTTCAACCTGCCTGGATATAGCTTAGTGCCATTATTCTTTTCCTCCCATGGCCTCGCCGTTTATATTCGGAATGATATTGCTTACCAGCTTCTACCACAATACGGCCTCTGTTCTAATACGAACTTTAATTTCATGTGGTTAAAATTCACCGTCCGTAAGCATATCATTCATTATTGTTTCATGTATAGAAGCCCCAATTTAGATAGCAATTCAACCTCTAACGAGTTTGATGCGCTATCTGACTCCATTATAAGAATTGTTTCCCTGTATCCTCACACTGAAATCGCAATTGCGGGCGATTTCAATGTACACAATTCTGGTTGGCTTCGACATTCTGGCCAGACAACACCCGAAGGAAAGTGTGTTGAGATCTTCGCTGAGTTTAACCAGTTAACTCAACTTGTTGATGAGCCCACTCGGGTTCCAGATATTGAAGGCCAAGCGGCCAACACTCTTGACTTATTTCTCACTTCTCATCCCGAAAAATACAGGGTTGTAGTATCATCTCCTTTAGGCAAATCGGACCATTGTGTCATATCGGTAGATTTTTCGCTTTCCGTCACAGTAAAAAAAGATAAAGTCCCCAAAAGAACTGTGTGGCAATATGAGAAAGCCAATTGGGACGGCCTGAATAATTTCTTTCGAAATTTTAATTGGTCATTGTGATTTCTCGACGGAAACGTTGATGCTTCAGCTGATATGATATCTAACGTAATTCTCAACGGCATGAGAAATTTTGTTCCTGACAGAACAAAAAGTATCATCCCCAAAGAGAATTCGTGGTTTGATTCAAGCTGTAAAGAGGCAATTCGGGATAGAGAAAGTAGTTTTCGAAAATTCAAAGACAACCCTACAGTAGAAAATCGAAATTTGTTCAAACGGGCCAGAAATATCTGTAATGCTCATATACAAAAGGCCAAGTTTTTGCATGACCAAAAAGTAAGACAAAAAATACTGTTGTGTCCAAAAGGAAGCAAAAACTTTTGGTCTTTTGTTAAGAACGTTAAGAACTCGACCACGTCATCGGTCCCAACGCTCGTCTTCAATGACTCTCCGTATGTCAGCTCCATCGACAAAGCCAAATTTCTGGCAGCTCAATTTGCTGCCAACTCGACACTTCCTCATAGCATATTGGCTCCACCTGAGCTCGAGTCTGCAAATTCTTTGATGAAGCAGATATTTTTTTCGAACTCGCTCGGTTGCGAGAGTCCTCAAAGATCTCAACATACATAAATCCGCTGGTCCAGATGGTATCCCCGCCGTTAATCTGAAGAGGTGTTCTTCTACGCTGGCAAAACCACTGCGTAAACTTTTCCATCTTTCCAATTCTGCTGGGATTTTTCCGAGCAGATGGAAAACTGCATTTGTCCAGCCGGTCCCTAAAAAAGGCGAATCTTCCTCCCCTTCCAATTACCGTCCAATTGCACTTACGTCCCTTCTTTCCAAGGTCATGGAAACGTTGATAAACCGTCAACTTATGAAATATCTTGAAGAACGAAAGCTTCTTAATGACCGTCAGTATGGCTTTCGTAGCAAACGGTCCACTGGTGATTTGATGGCATATCTCACCGAAAAGTGGAACCAATCTTTACATTGTTTTGGAGAAAGTAAGATTATTGCGCTTGATATTTCTAAAGCATTTGATAGAGTTTGGCATCAGGCTCTTTTATCGAAAATGCGTGCTTTTGGTATCCATGAGTCTCTTCTTCGTTGGATTAGAAATTACCTTTCCGACCGTTCAATACAAGTTGTATTGGATGGCTTCAAGTCTGATACCCACTTCATAAATGCTGGTGTGCCCCAGGGCTCCGTTTTGTCTCCGACTCTCTTCCTCATTTTCATTAATGATCTCTTGTCTGAAACTTCTAATCCGCTTAACTGTTTTGCTGACGACTCGACCCTCAGCTTTTCATATTCGTTTCCAAATTCACGTCCCTGCTCTTCGGATGTGGAACTGGAACGGTTGCGTATGATAAGCTCATTGAATTCTGACCTTGACAGCATTGTTGCATGGGGTCTTATGAACCGAGTAGAATTCAATGCTTCGAAAACTCAATGCTGTCTCTTGTCGTTGAAGCTTAACATTCCCCCATTGCCATTATCCATGAATGGTACCTGCATCGAAGAAACCGAAAAGCTGTCAGTACTTGGTATGTGTGTAAACGATGATCTTCGTTGGAATGACCACATATTTGAAGTCGCCAAAAACGCTGCAAAATGCTTAGGCTTCTTGAGACGATGCAGGAAATTCTTCACCCCTTCTGATCTGGCTACAATTTATAAGGCCTTCATCCGCCCAAAACTGGAGTATAACTCCCATATCTGGTCAGGTGCTTCTCAAACATCTTTGCACCTCCTTGATAGGGTACAAAATAGAGCGTTAAAACTGATAGGTGATAGTTCAATCGTAGAATCAATTGATTCTCTTGAACATCGTCGAAATGTTGCCTGTCTCACTCTTTTTTATCGCTTCTTTCACAAGCAGTGCTCTAGTGAAGTAGCCAGTTGCATTCCTCCCCTGAAACAATTTAGCCGCAACACCCGCCTCGCTAGGAATGTTCATCAGTTTTACCTTGAGCCCAACTTCGGGCGTACAGTCAAGTATAGAGATTCGTATTTCAGTCGCACCACCCGAATGTGGAATGCTTTACCTGGCTCAGTATTTCCCCTTCATTACGATTCACAAAGATTCAAAAGCAACGTGCATCGGTGTCTCCTTTCAAATCCTCTCCTATTTTCCTAAATGCTCGCACTGTGTTTAACAACATTATAAGGGTATTCATAACCCCTTGATGTGCGCGTTAATTATAAAAAAAAAAAAAAAAAAACTTGACTTGCTTGTGTATCCATAGAGTGCATTGTACTCAAAACAATATGATTCCCAACGGCAGGCCACTGCCAGCAAGTAATAAGGGATCATATTGCTTTGACTGCATGCGCGCTGTTTATGTCACAGCAATAGTCTTTGGGTATGAGCATTTGTTTATGATATAGGTCATTGGCGCTCACCCAAAAGAATGTGATGATGAAGTGTTTTAATCGGATATCGAAGTGTGGTCGATTGTTCGATAACCAGAAGTGAAGCTTAATAAATTTGTATAAATAGGGAATGAATTTACAAATAAAATGTCAATAGTGATCGTGGACTCGATCTAGAACAATCTCTGGTTTTTGTTGATATAAGGCATTGAGCCGAAGGCAATTCCTGGGTAGTTCCAAGTTGTTTCCACTACCATCCCTCAACTTTGCAGTTAGTGCGAAGAGGTTTGAGCCTACAGCTTTGCGAAGAGGTTTGAGCCTACAGGTTTGCTTGGCGATTTGGTAGTTTGGAAACCAGTGAACATTACAATAGAAACAAAAATAAAAGAATTCCAAAAAATTAAAGATAAAGCCAAAATTAATGGATATACCGAAGAATTGATTGAAGATTTAACAATTGCACATAGAAGAAAACAAGAATTGAGAAATTATACAACTTTAGATCTAATAAGGAATGAAGGAAGTGAAGAAAAGAAATATTCAAAATCTTGTTTCTATCCAGAAATAACATCTAAGATAAAACCAATCTTTGATAAATATAATATCCGTATGAGTGAGTGCAGCGAAATAAAAATAAAAAATCTGATTGGAGGATCTAAAGATAAAATTGAACAACTTCAAAAATCAGGAATTTATTGCATCGGATGTAATGATTGTGCAAAAGAATATATAGGACAGGCGAGAAGACCTATTCTAAAAAGATTTAAAGAACATTTTGCACATCTTAAATATAATGAAAAAGAAAAGTCAAGTGTTAGAGAACATATGCTAGAAAATAGAAAAATTAATTAAATTAATAAGAAACGTAACTAGCAATTATGAATTAGATGCTTTTGAATCATTTTACATATTTAAAAACAAAAATAATCTAATGAATAGTGATGATGGACCAACCAAAGATTCAATATTCAAAATTTTTTTTATAGATTCAACTCAACTGTAAATTTGTTTAGAAACATTTTTGTTTATTATTAGTTTTTTGACAAATAATTTAATTTAATTTTATTTATAAATCTCACTGACGATGGAAGCATTGCTTCTGAAATGTACATCTGAGGAAATATGTATAAAAAGTATTTTTATTGTTAAAAACTTTAATCTTTTCATTTATTTATTATTTCAAGAATTGATATAAGAGGGAATGAATACTGTTAAAAGTGTGAACGAACATTAAGATGAATGAAGTTATGTGCAGTTGCATTATATACAACTGACATATGTTAAATGTCAAATACAGTGAAATCTCCCTTGGGCGGACAGCCATGGTGCAGAAGTTTTTGTCCGCCTAAGGGAGTTGTCCGTTTAAAGGAAATCAAACAAAAACACCAATTTAAAAAAAGAAATAGCTGATGCTTCAAAATCTGTGATTCCTAAGCGTGTTGCAACTTCTGTTGCCTGTTATCGAATTGCACTTTATCTGAAACCCTTTGTTTCGAGTTGCATTGAACCAATCGAAAACATTTTTATCAAGGCCGCTTGACGAAATAAATCGTCTTTTAGGATGAGTTGCATTGTATAGTTTGACCGCCATTCTCTCAAAAGCTCATTCTTTTTTTCAGTAGATCACCAACTAGGGTTTTTCCTATTTTAAATTCTGTTGCTTTTATTCGAATGCCTTTTTTTATATTTTTGACTTAAGCTAATTACGTATACTTTTCCCTTTAAAATCAAAGTTCTCTTTTTTGGTGGCATCCTGAAAACATGTTTCTATAAAAATAATTAAAAGAATTTAAAACTGCCTGAGCGCAAATAAACTAAAATCAAAAAAATGGACAATTTTTCACGTCCAAACAAAATCACTTATTTTTCAAAGAATTTGATGCTCGCTGTAAACTGCGACTTAAAAAAAATACCGCTGCCAAAGTTATCAGCCTGATGCCATGTTCAATCCTGCTTTGGTGTACGTCTAAGAGAAAATATTTTGTCTATCATACGTGAAATTTCTGTCCGCGTCCGTCCAAGGGAGTGTCCGTCTAAAGGAAACTGAAAACAATGAAACTTATATGGAGCGATTTCCGTGCAAAAAAATTTGTCCGTCTAAGGGAGGTGTCCGCCTAAAGGAGGTGTCCGCAAAGGGAGATTTCACTGTAGCTTCAATAAAACAATTCTCTTCCTTTTTCAACATTGTTAAAGATAAGTTGTTTCATTTCAAGCTTCCAAAGATATCCAACTTTAACAGGTTATGGGCTACCCATCCAATTGAAATAATCAATTTTTCTGTGAAATTCAATGTTCGAAATATAAAATAAAGTAATCTTTCTCACTAACAGAATAAAATTCAAATTTTACCTTGTTCGCGAAGCAGACCAACCTATAAGTGAAAACGTGCATTATTCATCGACACAAAAGGCATTTATTTATGTGAATTCAGGTTGAAGATTAAATAAAATGTCAATGCATGTGGTTAATTTTGAAAAATTGCGCGGACGAGAGAACTATGCGGTGTGGAAACGTCACATGAAGAGCTACTTGGTTATCAAAGGCTTATGGAAATTCACCCAGAATTTCCTAACCTCTACCTCTACAGAGGCTGAAAAAGAATCTGATTTAAAGGCACTATCAGAAATCATTCTTTGGGTTGAACCATCTACGTTTGCGTACATTGATGGTATTGAGAGCGCTAAGGGCGCTTGGGATACGCTGGAGAAAAGCCTCTCTGACTCTGGACTGAGCAGAAAGGTGGCACTGCTAAAAAAACTAACTCGCACAAGTCTTAGTGACTTTGGTTCGATGGAAGAATATGTAGGTGAAATGCTTGCTCTGTCAGCGCGAGTAAAAAATTGTGGCCTTGAATTAAAAGACAATATTGTTGCGTCTTTAATGTTGGCTGGATTACCTAGTGAGTACGATGCATTCGTGATGACAATAGAAAACACTCAAAAAACATTGTCAGTGGATTACGTGAAGACAATGTTATTGCAAGAAGCTAGACTAGACCCAAAACCTAATGATGCAGCAATGTTCACCAAACACAAGAAGTTTCCCTGTCACACGTGTAAGCAAGTAGGTCATTTTGCCAAAAGTTGCCCGCAAAGATTCAAAAAAAAGAAAAATCACAAAGATACAGTAAAAAAATTTACTGAGAATGTTTTGTTCGCATCACTCTACGTAAACAGCAGCACAGAAACCGCACATTGGTTTGTTGACTCCGGTGCAACTTCGCACATGACAATGAGTGATTCTGGACTAATGAATAAGCGGCGAATAACTGATAAGGAAGTTACTGTTGCGGACAACTCAAAGCTGAAGGCAAATTGTGTCGGCGAATTAAAAATGAACTTGCACAACGGGACATCTAGTGTGTTGGCGACATTAAAAGAAGTAACACATGTTCCAAATTTGTGTGCAAACCTGCTATCGGTAAGTCAAATGGTCGCAAATGGAAATAAAATAGTTTTTGAAAATGATGTATACAAAATTTTCAATAAAAACCGTCAAATAATCGGAACAGCCTCCCTAGTAAATGGGCTCTACCGCTTGAATTGTGATTCAGGAGTCTCTTCCAGTCCCAAATCAATAAAAACAATGTATGCTAATGATTCTAATGAGCTTTGGCACAGGCGATTAGGGCACATTTGTGACAACAATTTAAGAAGCGTTAGGGACTGCTCGACTGGAATTGAATCACCTTTTAAACCAGGGCTGAAGTGCGAAATTTGTGTAAAGGGTAAACAGACAAGAGCCTCTTTTAAAGAAGTTGGAAAGCGTGCAAAAAGCTTGCTAGAACTAATACACTCCGATGTTTGTGGGCCATTTGAAGTTTCATCTCACTCAGGTGCACGTTACATTGTTACATTTGTTGATGATTTTAGTCGAAAGGTGTTTGCAATCCCAATCAAGACAAAATCAGAAGTGTTTATAGAATTTAAAAGGTTTAAGACTTTCGTTGAAAACCAGCTGTCAAAAAAAATAAAAGTTCTCCGTTCTGATAATGGCGGAGAATACTGTAGTCGAAGCTTTGAAAGTTTTTTAGCAGCACATGGTATCAAACATGAAAAAACAGCACCTTACACACCAGAGCAAGGAGGGGTGGCTGAGAGGATGAACAGAAGCATTGTGGAACGTATGCGATGCATGCTGATTGACTCATCTTTGGAAAAAAAATTTTGGGCAGAAGCTGCATCCACAGCAGCTTATTTATTGAATCGCGTCCCATGCAGACACAATAACAAATCACCAGAAGAATTTTGGTCAAATGAAAAACCAGACTTACGTCATCTTAAAGTTTTCGGGTGCAAAGCATTCGTGCACATTCCTAAACAGAACCGAAAAAAATTGGACGAGAAGTCAACTGAATGTTTAATGATGGGATATAGCGCAGAATCAAAAGCGTATAGACTGTACAACCCGAAAACAATGAAAATCGTTGTTAGCAAAGATGTCATTTTCTTTGAGAATATGAAGGTAAATGAATCTGACTTGATTAAAAAAGTTTTTCTTTATCGTCCTTAGTATACTTTCCTAATGAGCCATCCGTTGCTGATGTTAATCACGATACTAATTCCACCGGGAAAAATGGGAACGAAATTAGCATTGTGATAGAAGACGATGATAATGAAAGAGCTGTCAACTCAAATGATCTACCTGGTGCTCCAGCTCCAACAGAAAACCCTCAAGAAACTGACGAAACATCAACTTACCCTTCTGCTGAGGTTCGAGCTGAAAATCACAACAATAGCGGCAGCGAGGAGTATGCATCGCCCGATAACACAACAACATCACTAGGAGATATATATGACGACACAATGCAAGATGTGTCTGAATACCAAATAGACGAAAGTACAGAAACGCTCAGTGGAATTCGACAATCAATACGAATAGCCAATCAAGCAAAACCAAACTACAGATATCCACATTTCGGCTTCAGCGCCTTTGAGCACATAATTAGTTCCAGTGATCCACTGACTTTCGAGGAAGCTATGTTATGTCCAAAAGCAAAATTATGGAAAGAAGCGATGAAAAGTGAAATTGACTCACTCATTTCAAATAATACATGGAATATTGTTGACCTTCCCGAAGGCAAAAAACCTATTAGGAACAAGTGGGTTTACAAAACAAAGCTCAATTCGAATGGAAACGTGGATAAACACAAGGCAAGGTTAGTAGTCAAAGGCTTTTCGCAAGTTGAGGGTATCGATTACACAGAAACCTTTGCCCCAGTTGTGAGGTACACGTCAATTAGATTCTTAATTGCACTGGCAGCAAAGCTTGACCTCAACATCATTCAAATGGACGCAGTTACGGCGTTTTTAAATGGAGAACTCCAAGAGGACATATATATGTACCAACCTAAAGGATTTGAAGATGGTACTAAGAAAGTGTGCAAACTTCAGAAGTCACTCTACGGGCTCAAACAATCGAGTCGTGTCTGGAACCAGACACTGAACAAAACGATTTTGAAGTTCGGTCTGAAGAGGAGCGAAGTAGATCAATGTGTTTTTTTTTCGATTAATGGTCCGAAAATAATTATTGTTGCTATTTACGTCGATGACCTCCTGATATTTAGCAATGACACAGCGCAAGAAGATCGTCTCAAGAAGGAGCTGTGCAAAAATTTCAAAATGAAAGACTTGGGAGAGGCATGTTCGGTACTAGGCATACGAATAACTCGCAACCGAAAGGAAGGAAGCATTGCAATTGATCAGTCGCACTACATAGCGAAAGTCCTCAAACGCTTTGGGATGGAAAACTGCAACCCAATCTCAACACCAATTGATCCAAATCAAAAAATCTCCGCTCAAATGAGTCCGACCGATCCAGACGAAATCGAGGAAATGGCAAGAACACCCTACATGCAAGCCATAGGAAGCTTGTTGTTTGCTGCACAGATTACCCGACCGGACATTTCGTTTGCAGTGAATTTATTGAGCCGTTATGGATGTAATCCAGGAAAAGCTCACTGGACGGCAATAAAACGAGTATTTCGCTACTTGAAAGGCACAATAAATAAAAAACTTCTGTATACCCGTGATTCAACTAAAATAAATGGCTATTGTGATGCAGACTATGCAGGTAATTTAGATACAAGACAGACGACTACAGGATATGTTTTCTTGTTTCAGAACGCTGCTATTTCTTGGGCATCGAAACTACAAAAACGCATTACCTTATCATCAAGTGAATCTGAATACGTGGCAATGGTAGCTGCAGCCAAAGAATCAAAGTGGCTTAGCTTTCTACAGAATGAGTTATCTCCAAATTCTTCGAAGGTCATGGTATTACACTGTGACAACAAAAGTGCCGTTGACGTCGCTACAAACAACTCATACTCCAACGCACTAAAACACATCGACGTTAAAACCAAATTTCTCCACCAAATGATCATCACAAATGAAATAAAGCTAAACTACGTATCAACAAATGAGAACATAGCCGACGCTTTAACCAAAGGGCTTTCAAAATTAAAGCTAGACTATTTTTCATCCAAATTTGGCTTAACCGACTAATTTTATTAGAGTAAATTGTTTGAATTATCATTAACTTGTTCATTTTTGTGTTTGGAATTTTGAATTTAATCTAAACTAAATGTTTCATACATAAGCATAAGCACACAAGTTAAACAAATTGTAACAAAAGAATGTTCATTCAGAGGGAATGTTAAAAGTGTGAACGAACATTAAGATGAATGAAGTTATGTGCAGTTGCATTATATACAACTGACATATTGTAACGTGCGCTTAGTTCGCAAAAATAAAACTTCACTTTTTATTTAATTCTACCACTTTATTCAGTATCTACTTTCGATATACACTTTATTGAACTCAACTCGACTTTTGGACTATCACTTGTATTTACTCTTAACTCTATCACTCTATAAACAAAACTGCCCTCTGGTTGCCTCGGGCGGGCTATTTATATCGAATGACATGCCATCTAGAACTCTCCAGTTACTTCTACATGTTCTCCACATTTGCTGTCAAGCATCGCTACACTCACACACACTGGCTTACAAGCAACGCCTGTCATTTATACCATTCCATTATAGTGTTGCCAGTTGTGTTTTCGGTTGAACGTTTTTCGATTAGGAAATTGGTATAAAATGTTGGGTTCACGTTACACTGCCCCCTCCTTAGGATTGTTCGTCCCGAATAATTCCATCTGCAGCCTCGCCACTATATCGATGCAGCCTGTCACAATGAACTACTTTTAACTTGCCTCTTAGTCCTCTTTGGATGCGGTAAACCACGTCGTTAATCCTCGTGACTACAGTATAAGGACCTTCCCAGTTCTGCTGAAGTTTCGGTGACAATCCCTTTTGACGATGCGGATTATAAAGCCAAACACGATCTCCTGCTTGGAATCCTGCCGTTGTCGCTTTTGTGTCGTACCGTGTCTTCATCCGGTCGCTGTAGGTTTTCATCCGTTCCCTTGTTCTTTTATGGATGTCAGCGAGTCTCTCCTTGAGGTCGTCCACATACTCGTTCGTGTCCTGTGGCTCCTCTGTGGGGCATCCAAATTTAAGTTCGCTGGGCAGCCGCATGGTTTTCCCGAACAGGATGTCAGATGGTGTTTGTCCTGTCGAGCTATGTACTGCACTTCTATAGGCCATCAGGAATAGCGGTACGTGCCTATCCCAGTCTCTTTGGTAGTCGCCTACAACCTTGGTGAGGTGTTCTTTCAAGGTCCGGTTGAATCTTTCAACCATCCCATCAGACTGTGGGTGAAGCGGTGTGGTTCTAGTCTTCTTAATGCCAAGTAGTTCGCACACTCCTTGGAAAATGTTTGACTCAAAGTTTCTCCCTTGGTCGGAATGGAGTTCCATAGGCACGCCAAACCTACTCACCCAGTTAAACACAATCTGGTCGACCACCGTTTTGGCCTCTTGATTTGGGATGGCATACGCTTCAGGCCACTTGCTAAAATAGTCCATTACAACCAGAATGTATTTGTTTCCAGCGTTGGTCTCTGGAAAAGGCCCAGCCACATCTACTGCAATCCTCTCAAAAGGCGATCCAACGTTGTACTGATGCATCTTACCTTGAATCTTCCTACCAGGTCCTTTGGTTGCAGCACACTTGTCACATGTTCGGCACCACTTCTCCACGTCATCTCTAGCATGTAACCAGTAGAACCGATGTCGCACCTTCTCCAGTGTTTTGTTTACCCCCAGGTGGCCTCCAGAAGGTCCGTCGTGCATCTCTCGAAGAACTTCACTGACTTTCGATTGCGGTACGATCAGCTGCATCACATATGACTTACCGTCAGCGGATTCCCATCTTCGCCTGAGGACACCTTCTTGCACATATAGTGAGTCCCACTGTGCCCAATAGGCTTTGAGAACTGGACTCCTGTCAGAAATGTCTCCCCATTCCGGTTTCTCTTCATTTTCTTTCCATGCGAGAATGGGTTCGATATCTGGATCCTCCTGTTGAGCCGTCCTCACTTCCTCATTGCTCCATCCGCTTATGGGGTCAGCTCTTAGTCGCTGAGCGGTAATGATTTCTTTGTCTTCTTGCCGCTTGCAATGCTTGCAATCCACTTTGCAAGGTCTTCGTGATAATGCATCGGCGTTTGAGTGCAGCTTTCCTCTGCGGTGTTGGATCTGGTAGTCATAGGTCTGCAATCTTTCTATCCACCTTGCGACTTGACCTTCTGGATTTTTGAAGTTCAACAGCCAGCTCAGAGCACCGTGGTCTGTCCGCAGAAGGAATTTCTGTCCATAGATGTACTTATGGAAGTGCTTTGTTGCCAAGATAAGAGCTAGCAGTTCCCTTCTGGTCACGCAGTAGTTCCTTTCGGGTTTCGATAGGACCTTGCTGTAGTATGCCACGACTTTCTCTTCGCCATCATGCACTTGGGATAGTACCGCCCCGATTCCAACGTTGCTTGCATCTGCGTCGACGATGAATGTTTTGCCAGGTGTTGGATGTGCCAGCACTGGAGCGTTACAGAGGCGGTATTTGAGTTCCTGGAAAGATTTCTCACACTCACCTGACCATTTAAACTGCTTCCCCTTTTCGGTGAGCTGATGCAAACTCTTTGCAACTCCAGCGAAGTTCTTAACGAAACGTCGGTAATATGTGGCAAGTCCCAGAAAGCTTCGGAGTTGATGTTTGTCCTGTGGTGTTGGCCAATTTTTGACGGAGTCAACTTTTTCAGGATCAGTCTTTACTCCTTGGGATGAGATGATGTGTCCCAAATACTTGACTTCGGTTTTGAAAAGTGCACATTTTTCTGGATTCAGTTTAAGGTTAGCCTCTCGAAGTCTCTGAAACACGGCTTTAAGGTTTTTACAATGTTGGTCAAATGTTTTCCCGTAAACAATGACATCGTCCAAGTAGACTAGGCAAGCTTTCCACGTCAGTCCTTGAAGAACGCACTCCATCAAACGCTCGAATGTTGCCGGAGCGTTGCATAGCCCAAACGGCATAACCTTAAACTGCCAGAGCCCATTACCTGTAGAAAATGCCGTCTTTTCCCGATCTTCAGGGTGGATGTCAACTTGCCAATATCCACTCTTTAAGTCCAGCGTCGAGAACCACTGGGCTCCCTCCATGGCATCCAGGGTATCACTGATTCTGGGCAGGGGATAGCTGTCCTTCTTAGTCACATCATTCAGCCTTCGGTAGTCCACACAAAAACGAGTGCTTCCATCTTTCTTTTTCACTAGCACCACTGGTGACGCCCAAGGACTTTTGGAATTTTCGATAAGACCATCCTTCTTCATTGCTGTTATCATGTCCTCAACCTCACCTTGTTTGGCCAGTGGAAGGCGTCTTGCGGGTTGACGAATCGGTCTTGCATCTCCTGTGTTGATGCGATGCTGCACCAACTGTGTCCTACCATATTGTCCCTTTTGCGATGCGAAGATGTCAGTGTACTCTTGTAGGAGATTTTCAGCCATCCTTGTTTGTTGGCGATCAAGTTTGGATGAATTCAGTATTTTAGCTCTGATGGTTTTGAGCTCCTCCGGAGTTATAGTTTTTCTCGGGGCTTCGTCGGTGATCTTCGTAATTGCTGCAACCGATTCGCAACGTCCAACGACTTCTCCTTTCTTTAACCTTACATCGTACGGTCTGGTGTTTAGTAATCGTACGGGGACCATTTTGTTTTTCGGTGCTACCAGTGTTTTCCCAATGATGACGCTTTGGGAGGAACACTCTGAGTCTGGTTCCACCATGAGGTATCGAAGGCTTCCAAACTCACCCTCTAGTTTTGTCCAAACGAACACTTCAGAAGAAGGAGGCAGAATCAGATCTTCCCTGATGACAGTTCTCAGTGTCGACGTACTTTCGTTCGAATAGGTCATTGGAAGTTCCTTATTTTGGTACTTCAAAACCTGATTACCGATATCCAAAATAACTCCGTGCTGTTTCATAAAGTCGATTCCAATGATGCACTCGTCACATATATCTGCCACCAGGAATTGATGAGTAAACACTAGATCGGCCAGTCGGATCTTAAGACACACTTCTCCATATACTCTTGCTGCTTCTCCCGTTGCGGTTCTTAGACGGTAGCTATTGGTGTTATGAAGCCACTTCGTCTTTACCAGGTCTCGACGTACTATGGAGGCTGTGGCACCGGTGTCAATGGTAGCCACATGTTTGTTCCCGTTAATAGTAGTCTCCACAGTCAGACTTTTGTTGTCTCGTTTGGTCTGAGAGACCTGGATGGTGGTTCTGGGGCCATCGATACAAGAAACCAGCCTCTGCCCCTCGAAGTTGGTTCTTACTCGTTTCCCTGATGGGAAACGGGCTGATAGACAACGCTGGTGTTGTTGTTACCTTGCTCTGGGTTGGATCTCTTGCTTCCACAATGTTGACAACTGGCTTTGTTTGGTGGTGGTCGGCATTGACGCTGTAAGTGCCCGGTCTTGTTGCAGTTCCAACATCTTGCTAGTCCGCTCCGGTTCTTTTGTATTTCAGCTCTTTGGCACGAGCATTCTTCGACTATGGCCTCTCTAAGTCGATGTACTCCCTGAGAAGCCTGTTCTGCTGCTTCAATTGTCAATGCGAATGCTAAAGTTTCGGAAAGAGTACGTGTTCTAGCAGTTCGCACAGACCTCTGAAGATGTATATCGGAAATGGCACGAACGAAGGACTCAACAGCGAGCTGGTTGATGATTTCTTCTCCAGCATCCGGGTATGCCAGGTGAACCAGTCTTTCGACGTCTGCTTGGAGCTGCTGTAGACTTTCACCCCTTTTCTGGACTCTGTTATTGAGTTGGACTCGGAAGACTTCTTTCAAGTGGCTATCTCCAAAGCGTTTATCTATAGCTGCCACGAGAGAACTGAAATCGCCGCTCTTACCAGCTGGAACTGTTTGAAGTAATTCAGCTGCTGGTCCTCTAAGAGCAAGAGTCAGTGCAATGTACTTGTCTTCGTCATCCCAGCCATTTGTTGTCGCGGCTGCCTCAAATTGTCTCTTGTAGACTGGCCAAGAAGACTGTCCATCAAATGTTGGGGGTTTCATCTCCTTTTTCCTTGCAAACTCTCCAGCAGATTCTCGAATTTTTATTTTCCGGATCTGGTCTAATTCCTTGGTGAGAACATCACATCGACTTTCTACGCCTTCGAAACGATTCTCTACAACAGAAAGCTGTTTTTCCACACCTTCAACTCGTTCGTCAAGGGCACATACATTTTTCTCAATATTACCCAATTTTCCTTCTAGAATGTTTTTCTGACTTTCCAAAACATTCTGTTGCGCCTCAAGTCTTTCGAGAATATTCTGTTGTTCTTTCTTTTGTTCGTTTCGTTGTTCTTCAATCAGCTTCTTTTGTTCGTTTCGTTGTTCTTCAATCAGCTTCTTTTGCTCGTTTCGTTGTGCTTCAAGTTGTTCGAGAACATTCAGCTGTTCCTTCTTTTGATCGTTTCGTTGCTCTTCCAGACGTCCGAGAACCTTCTGCTGTTCTGTCTTTTGTTCTAATAAAAGCTTCATTATACTAGAAAAATCTACACTTTCACTTGCTTCCTCTTCCTCCACTTCTGTTTCAAAAACAAAAGTGTTTACGTCTTCCCCTTGCTGTTCCAAGTGGTTGCGCAAGCGCAGGACGAGCTCATTTTTCGATCCCGCTCTAGAAAGATTTCGCTTACCTAACTCACTTTTAAGCTCAATGCAAGTGAGCTCTTCTAACAACTTACCCATTTTCACTGTATAAAATTATTTTCTTTTTACTTTTTTTTTTTTTTTTACACTTTACTAGTCAAATAAGTTTTATTTACACTTCTGACACCAATGTAACGTGCGCTTAGTTCGCAAAAATAAAACTTCACTTTTTATTTAATTCTACCACTTTATTCAGTATCTACTTTCGATATACACTTTATTGAACTCAACTCGACTTTTGGACTATCACTTGTATTTACTCTTAACTCTATCACTCTATAAACAAAACTGCCCTCTGGTTGCCTCGGGCGGGCTATTTATATCGAATGACATGCCATCTAGAACTCTCCAGTTACTTCTACATGTTCTCCACATTTGCTGTCAAGCATCGCTACACTCACACACACTGGCTTACAAGCAACGCCTGTCATTTATACCATTCCATTATAGTGTTGCCAGTTGTGTTTTCGGTTGAACGTTTTTCGATTAGGAAATTGGTATAAAATGTTGGGTTCACGTTACACTGCCCCCTCCTTAGGATTGTTCGTCCCGAATAATTCCATCTGCAGCCTCGCCACTATATCGATGCAGCCTGTCACAATGAACTACTTTTAACTTGCCTCTTAGTCCTCTTTGGATGCGGTAAACCACGTCGTTAATCCTCGTGACTACAGTATAAGGACCTTCCCAGTTCTGCTGAAGTTTCGGTGACAATCCCTTTTGACGATGCGGATTATAAAGCCAAACACGATCTCCTGCTTGGAATCCTGCCGTTGTCGCTTTTGTGTCGTACCGTGTCTTCATCCGGTCGCTGTAGGTTTTCATCCGTTCCCTTGTTCTTTTATGGATGTCAGCGAGTCTCTCCTTGAGGTCGTCCACATACTCGTTCGTGTCCTGTGGCTCCTCTGTGGGGCATCCAAATTTAAGTTCGCTGGGCAGCCGCATGGTTTTCCCGAACAGGATGTCAGATGGTGTTTGTCCTGTCGAGCTATGTACTGCACTTCTATAGGCCATCAGGAATAGCGGTACGTGCCTATCCCAGTCTCTTTGGTAGTCGCCTACAACCTTGGTGAGGTGTTCTTTCAAGGTCCGGTTGAATCTTTCAACCATCCCATCAGACTGTGGGTGAAGCGGTGTGGTTCTAGTCTTCTTAATGCCAAGTAGTTCGCACACTCCTTGGAAAATGTTTGACTCAAAGTTTCTCCCTTGGTCGGAATGGAGTTCCATAGGCACGCCAAACCTACTCACCCAGTTAAACACAATCTGGTCGACCACCGTTTTGGCCTCTTGATTTGGGATGGCATACGCTTCAGGCCACTTGCTAAAATAGTCCATTACAACCAGAATGTATTTGTTTCCAGCGTTGGTCTCTGGAAAAGGCCCAGCCACATCTACTGCAATCCTCTCAAAAGGCGATCCAACGTTGTACTGATGCATCTTACCTTGAATCTTCCTACCAGGTCCTTTGGTTGCAGCACACTTGTCACATGTTCGGCACCACTTCTCCACGTCATCTCTAGCATGTAACCAGTAGAACCGATGTCGCACCTTCTCCAGTGTTTTGTTTACCCCCAGGTGGCCTCCAGAAGGTCCGTCGTGCATCTCTCGAAGAACTTCACTGACTTTCGATTGCGGTACGATCAGCTGCATCACATATGACTTACCGTCAGCGGATTCCCATCTTCGCCTGAGGACACCTTCTTGCACATATAGTGAGTCCCACTGTGCCCAATAGGCTTTGAGAACTGGACTCCTGTCAGAAATGTCTCCCCATTCCGGTTTCTCTTCATTTTCTTTCCATGCGAGAATGGGTTCGATATCTGGATCCTCCTGTTGAGCCGTCCTCACTTCCTCATTGCTCCATCCGCTTATGGGGTCAGCTCTTAGTCGCTGAGCGGTAATGATTTCTTTGTCTTCTTGCCGCTTGCAATGCTTGCAATCCACTTTGCAAGGTCTTCGTGATAATGCATCGGCGTTTGAGTGCAGCTTTCCTCTGCGGTGTTGGATCTGGTAGTCATAGGTCTGCAATCTTTCTATCCACCTTGCGACTTGACCTTCTGGATTTTTGAAGTTCAACAGCCAGCTCAGAGCACCGTGGTCTGTCCGCAGAAGGAATTTCTGTCCATAGATGTACTTATGGAAGTGCTTTGTTGCCAAGATAAGAGCTAGCAGTTCCCTTCTGGTCACGCAGTAGTTCCTTTCGGGTTTCGATAGGACCTTGCTGTAGTATGCCACGACTTTCTCTTCGCCATCATGCACTTGGGATAGTACCGCCCCGATTCCAACGTTGCTTGCATCTGCGTCGACGATGAATGTTTTGCCAGGTGTTGGATGTGCCAGCACTGGAGCGTTACAGAGGCGGTATTTGAGTTCCTGGAAAGATTTCTCACACTCACCTGACCATTTAAACTGCTTCCCCTTTTCGGTGAGCTGATGCAAACTCTTTGCAACTCCAGCGAAGTTCTTAACGAAACGTCGGTAATATGTGGCAAGTCCCAGAAAGCTTCGGAGTTGATGTTTGTCCTGTGGTGTTGGCCAATTTTTGACGGAGTCAACTTTTTCAGGATCAGTCTTTACTCCTTGGGATGAGATGATGTGTCCCAAATACTTGACTTCGGTTTTGAAAAGTGCACATTTTTCTGGATTCAGTTTAAGGTTAGCCTCTCGAAGTCTCTGAAACACGGCTTTAAGGTTTTTACAATGTTGGTCAAATGTTTTCCCGTAAACAATGACATCGTCCAAGTAGACTAGGCAAGCTTTCCACGTCAGTCCTTGAAGAACGCACTCCATCAAACGCTCGAATGTTGCCGGAGCGTTGCATAGCCCAAACGGCATAACCTTAAACTGCCAGAGCCCATTACCTGTAGAAAATGCCGTCTTTTCCCGATCTTCAGGGTGGATGTCAACTTGCCAATATCCACTCTTTAAGTCCAGCGTCGAGAACCACTGGGCTCCCTCCATGGCATCCAGGGTATCACTGATTCTGGGCAGGGGATAGCTGTCCTTCTTAGTCACATCATTCAGCCTTCGGTAGTCCACACAAAAACGAGTGCTTCCATCTTTCTTTTTCACTAGCACCACTGGTGACGCCCAAGGACTTTTGGAATTTTCGATAAGACCATCCTTCTTCATTGCTGTTATCATGTCCTCAACCTCACCTTGTTTGGCCAGTGGAAGGCGTCTTGCGGGTTGACGAATCGGTCTTGCATCTCCTGTGTTGATGCGATGCTGCACCAACTGTGTCCTACCATATTGTCCCTTTTGCGATGCGAAGATGTCAGTGTACTCTTGTAGGAGATTTTCAGCCATCCTTGTTTGTTGGCGATCAAGTTTGGATGAATTCAGTATTTTAGCTCTGATGGTTTTGAGCTCCTCCGGAGTTATAGTTTTTCTCGGGGCTTCGTCGGTGATCTTCGTAATTGCTGCAACCGATTCGCAACGTCCAACGACTTCTCCTTTCTTTAACCTTACATCGTACGGTCTGGTGTTTAGTAATCGTACGGGGACCATTTTGTTTTTCGGTGCTACCAGTGTTTTCCCAATGATGACGCTTTGGGAGGAACACTCTGAGTCTGGTTCCACCATGAGGTATCGAAGGCTTCCAAACTCACCCTCTAGTTTTGTCCAAACGAACACTTCAGAAGAAGGAGGCAGAATCAGATCTTCCCTGATGACAGTTCTCAGTGTCGACGTACTTTCGTTCGAATAGGTCATTGGAAGTTCCTTATTTTGGTACTTCAAAACCTGATTACCGATATCCAAAATAACTCCGTGCTGTTTCATAAAGTCGATTCCAATGATGCACTCGTCACATATATCTGCCACCAGGAATTGATGAGTAAACACTAGATCGGCCAGTCGGATCTTAAGACACACTTCTCCATATACTCTTGCTGCTTCTCCCGTTGCGGTTCTTAGACGGTAGCTATTGGTGTTATGAAGCCACTTCGTCTTTACCAGGTCTCGACGTACTATGGAGGCTGTGGCACCGGTGTCAATGGTAGCCACATGTTTGTTCCCGTTAATAGTAGTCTCCACAGTCAGACTTTTGTTGTCTCGTTTGGTCTGAGAGACCTGGATGGTGGTTCTGGGGCCATCGATACAAGAAACCAGCCTCTGCCCCTCGAAGTTGGTTCTTACTCGTTTCCCTGATGGGAAACGGGCTGATAGACAACGCTGGTGTTGTTGTTACCTTGCTCTGGGTTGGATCTCTTGCTTCCACAATGTTGACAACTGGCTTTGTTTGGTGGTGGTCGGCATTGACGCTGTAAGTGCCCGGTCTTGTTGCAGTTCCAACATCTTGCTAGTCCGCTCCGGTTCTTTTGTATTTCAGCTCTTTGGCACGAGCATTCTTCGACTATGGCCTCTCTAAGTCGATGTACTCCCTGAGAAGCCTGTTCTGCTGCTTCAATTGTCAATGCGAATGCTAAAGTTTCGGAAAGAGTACGTGTTCTAGCAGTTCGCACAGACCTCTGAAGATGTATATCGGAAATGGCACGAACGAAGGACTCAACAGCGAGCTGGTTGATGATTTCTTCTCCAGCATCCGGGTATGCCAGGTGAACCAGTCTTTCGACGTCTGCTTGGAGCTGCTGTAGACTTTCACCCCTTTTCTGGACTCTGTTATTGAGTTGGACTCGGAAGACTTCTTTCAAGTGGCTATCTCCAAAGCGTTTATCTATAGCTGCCACGAGAGAACTGAAATCGCCGCTCTTACCAGCTGGAACTGTTTGAAGTAATTCAGCTGCTGGTCCTCTAAGAGCAAGAGTCAGTGCAATATACTTGTCTTCGTCATCCCAGCCATTTGTTGTCGCGGCTGCCTCAAATTGTCTCTTGTAGACTGGCCAAGAAGACTGTCCATCAAATGTTGGGGGTTTCATCTCCTTTTTCCTTGCAAACTCTCCAGCAGATTCTCGAATTTTTATTTTCCGGATCTGGTCTAATTCCTTGGTGAGAACATCACATCGACTTTCTACGCCTTCGAAACGATTCTCTACAACAGAAAGCTGTTTTTCCACACCTTCAACTCGTTCGTCAAGGGCACATACATTTTTCTCAATATTACCCAATTTTCCTTCTAGAATGTTTTTCTGACTTTCCAAAACATTCTGTTGCGCCTCAAGTCTTTCGAGAATATTCTGTTGTTCTTTCTTTTGTTCGTTTCGTTGTTCTTCAATCAGCTTCTTTTGTTCGTTTCGTTGTTCTTCAATCAGCTTCTTTTGCTCGTTTCGTTGTGCTTCAAGTTGTTCGAGAACATTCAGCTGTTCCTTCTTTTGATCGTTTCGTTGCTCTTCCAGACGTCCGAGAACCTTCTGCTGTTCTGTCTTTTGTTCTAATAAAAGCTTCATTATACTAGAAAAATCTACACTTTCACTTGCTTCCTCTTCCTCCACTTCTGTTTCAAAAACAAAAGTGTTTACGTCTTCCCCTTGCTGTTCCAAGTGGTTGCGCAAGCGCAGGACGAGCTCATTTTTCGATCCCGCTCTAGAAAGATTTCGCTTACCTAACTCACTTTTAAGCTCAATGCAAGTGAGCTCTTCTAACAACTTACCCATTTTCACTGTATAAAATTATTTTCTTTTTACTTTTTTTTTTTTTTTTACACTTTACTAGTCAAATAAGTTTTATTTACACTTCTGACACCAATGTAACGTGCGCTTAGTTCGCAAAAATAAAACTTCACTTTTTATTTAATTCTACCACTTTATTCAGTATCTACTTTCGATATACACTTTATTGAACTCAACTCGACTTTTGGACTATCACTTGTATTTACTCTTAACTCTATCACTCTATAAACAAAACTGCCCTCTGGTTGCCTCGGGCGGGCTATTTATATCGAATGACATGCCATCTAGAACTCTCCAGTTACTTCTACATGTTCTCCACATTTGCTGTCAAGCATCGCTACACTCACACACACTGGCTTACAAGCAACGCCTGTCATTTATACCATTCCATTATAGTGTTGCCAGTTGTGTTTTCGGTTGAACGTTTTTCGATTAGGAAATTGGTATAAAATGTTGGGTTCACGTTACAATATGTTAAATGTCAAATAGCTTCAATAAAACAATTCTCTTCCTTTTTCAACATTGTTAAAGATAAGTTGTTTCATTTCAAGCTTCCAAAGATATCCAACTTTAACAACGTATTTACTCAAGTACACTTTTATAAAATGATTCGTAGTATAATTTTGGAATAATATTCTTAATCTGATCAATCTTGGATGTCTTTTTTCTTGTTCTCAGCCAAAAAAATTTTATTTGGATAGGCCTTTGTCAATCCGTGGGAGTAAATTACGGCCCTAGTTTTCTATAGTTTCGCACGTTGACTCTTTTGTATTCGGCGTCTTCATAAGATGTTTTATAAAAAAAGATACAGATTTTTCAACCCGTATAAGTTTAATATCATGCCACTTTACCTGCATCCTATCAGTGTTGATTGAAAAACTTGGTTTCCCATTCTTCTTGCAAGATTCTTAAATCGTAAAAATCATCGTGTGGACCACTCTTTTTGCTATTAGAATCAACGTGTAGGGACCAGATTTCAGAGTAACTTTCATATTTTCCACGCGGAAGTTTCTACTCCACATACTTGGAGTTCACCTACCTCAACCTCGACACCTATAAGTCATCCGGCAGTGCACAGGGGAACCCAACGATTGAATGTGCACTTCACTACCCCGAGTCCACATCCTAATGAGCTGGACATTAATATACCTACGCTAAATACAAGTAGCCTTTCTAATCCATTGCGTATTAAGTGGAGCTGTCTCAGTGACGACAACCGCAACTTAATCAGTGGATAAATTGTTATTGCTGTTGCTGTCGGAACGAAAGCCCTCGCACCGAACTCTCTATGACCGTTCGCGGATAGTCAAAACTACGTCACCAATTCTCAAACAATTGAGAACAGTCATCATACCTGCCAGAACAAAGCGATAACGACATCCTAAAGATCATCACCACGAAGCTTTAGCATATAAGATAAACTTATTTAACTTATTAATATGAAAGTTTTCTCTTAACTATACAAAAAAAAATAAGAAAAAAAAAAAGAGTGCGTGGAGTCCCTCCGCGCGGTAGAAGTGAAACTTCCCAAAGTGGAAATGAAAATAGGAAGAGGTAGAAATTGATTTTTAGTGAACTGATATTGTTTCTTTAAAAGAAAAAGAAAAGAAATGAATCGGAGTTAACTTTCACGGGATATGTACTTAACACCATTTAATAGAACAATTTTTTTATTTTTTGGTGGAGATTAGAAGGGCTTTGAAGATGTATGTATGTATCATGTATGGTAGGATGTATGCTATTCTATCCATAATTATGATACAATACCAGGAACCTTTCTGAAACCGTTGATTGGCTAGTGTAAGTGGAAGCTGACTGACAGACTAATGAAGACCGCAGTCTTAACACCTAAGTCGAAGACGGAAAACACTTACATACATGTTTAGACATGATCAAACATGTTTAGATATGATCAAACACGTTTAGACATGATCAAACACGTTTAGACATGACCAAACATGTTTAGACATGATAAACATTTTTGAGCCGGGCTTAAATGGAAATTGCTTATATATACATGATTATGCCTCCACTAACTACTATGTACATACATATATACTCACTAATATCTTAAAATTCGAATAACATCTTACATCTTATCACCAAAAGCTCTGATTTGTGTATTGTCTTCCAAATAAAATTACGCAGTCAACATACATCATACATACATACATATATCAAACAAATTAAAAGAAACTGCAGTAAATATTTTCTATCATTTCATTGGAGAAGAAAAGAAAACACAACACTGATCGATTATTCACTGAGCAATTGAAATAATTTTCGCACGCACAGACATGATTTTCTTCAAAATATTCCCACCGAAAAACACAATTTACTACAGTGAAATCGTTGGGATGAATGGCGCGGAATGATGACAGCAACTTATTAGCAGTGCCAAAAACGCTTAAGTGTAACGCGGAAGTGTAACGCTTAAGTGTAACGCAGACGTGTAACGCTTTCATGTTTGCAAGTCTCATAAGAAGTTTCACTTTAAAAAGTATGCAATAGAACACGGAAGTGTAACGCTTAAGTGTAACGCGGAAGTGTAACGCTTAAGTGTAACGCGAAAGTGTAACGCTTTCATGTTTGCAAGTCGCATAAGAAGTTTCACTTTAAAAAGTATGCAATCGAACACGGAAGTGTAACGCTTAAGTGTAACGCTTAAGTGTAACGCGGAAGTGTAACGCTTAAGTGTAACGCTTTCATGTTTGCAAGTCGCATAAGAAGTTTCACTTCAAAAAAACAAAAGTTCAAGCTAAGTATTCTCTTTAATAATACCCCGCTGTCTAGCTGCGCTTAACAAGATCCAGCGCCCAGGCCACAACAAAGCTGATGTGCACACCATCTTTGGGAAGCCGGTAAGTCATTTGCTAAATTGTTTTATTGCTGTTTGTTAGATTTTCCTTCCAATTTGAACCTTTACCTTATGGATAGAAAGTGAATATTAATAATTGCCTCTCTTAAATTATTTTGGAAATTTACCTAATACATTTTTTATTATAGCGTAAATTTGAAGCGTTTTTAAGTTAAGAGAAAAGAGATCATATTATTAGATAATAGAACGTTGAAGCAATTCAACGAGTGAAAGTAAATAGAACTAATTTGAAAGTAGTGCATGGTCATTGGAACCATGTATCGCCTATCAAGCTCAATTTGAATATAAAATCCATTTACACTTAGATCCATTAAAAGTTAAAGATTTCGTTTTATAATTCCGTTGCTATGACATTGTCACTTCACATCGAGTTGAATTGCAAATAAATATCTAAATATGAAAAAGACTCCATACATTGTCGTACACTTGTTTTTGTACTTTTGAAGATCAGCTGGGATGCAGTGATCGTTCACGGTAGTGCTTAAGGGATGAGGTGAGGTTTGGTAAAAACAAAATGAGTTATTACTAAAGAGTTACTCGAACTTAAGTTGGGGGTTATCCAATAAAAATGAGTGGGACGATAACCATGGAGTTTTCAAACTGTATGGATGAAAACAGAGGGTGGGCTACACTGGGAACCCAATGACATCCGGGAATCCCATTCAAAGAAGGAAATGTGAGAGTTCTTAGAGTTTCCTTCCTTTTCTGGGAAAGATTGTGGGTCGTTTATATTATTTTTCGTTTTTTTGTTGTTTTCAATTCATGTCGGCATGATTATCAAATGCGGTAGTTCAGTGGCGAACGCAAGTACCCACCCCCCCGACGAGCAAGCCAATGGGGAAGCAAGCATGCCGAGCCGTGTTCATAAGCTGGACAACTTATTTCATGTTCATTTGTTTGTTCGGAGATTCCTGTGGATCTGAGTAAACAAACGACCTAGAACAAATTCGCTTATGTGAAATAAGAAGATCTGAAAACCGTTACACTGGTGGCGCCTAACGTGGGGCTTTGAAAGACCAAAAACAAGAAAAAAAAATGTTTTATTCCATGATTAATCAGGAACTATTATTAGTACAGGTGTAGCCATTTAGAGTGTTTTTTTTTTATTAATTTGCTTAAACTCAATCATTGAAAGAGAGCGATCTTTTTTTTGTGTGGATTGTTTTTAGTAGTCGTCCCAAAGCATAGGTCAGCCCTTTATGCTTGTGGCTGCGTAAGCTCTAAAAACAATGAAGTAATCTAAGCTCAATTGGATCAATGGCCGAGACATTGTGTACTAGCTACAAACGTTCTGACTGTTGCATTGATTTTTTTTGTGCTATGATACCAAAATTGGTTTTTGCGTTTAGTGGTCGTGGTCGGCCGGAAGATCCTAGTTCTGAGAGACTCTGTTCTTTCTGTTGCGACCGAGATCATGTTTCAATTATTAATTAAATACCTAAAAGGCTAGATAAACGAATAAATACTTACGTCTTCCCAAAACCTATACTCGATAAAAGCAAATAGTGACGGAGAGTAATCTTCAAGCGGCCTAAAGCTTTTCGGTATCATATTATCTTATTCTTAGTTGCGTTCGTAGATTATGATCCCTCTATTTGCTTCAAAAAAACTGAAAACTGAAAAACGATTGTAACAAAAAGATTTAACAAAAACGTCTTTCTTCTCCTGCAACTTCCTTAGTTTTTTCCAACTTCACCTTCCTAAGCACGTATGAAAATCCATATCTGACTTTATATTAAAATTGAAAAACTCTTCAATTTAAAAAATTTTTTTTTTACTTCGAGGAGGTACAAAAAAAAAAATACAATACAAAAACAAAATTTGATTGCCTTGCGGTAACATTGATAATCATAAGAAAACTGTGAGCTAAGCCAATAAGCATAAGAAGGCTTTTAGTTCTATAGGTAAAGATATATTAGTTTGTAAATTTTTGCGTGTTTTCGGAAATCTGAATTCCTCCTGAACTTAGGAAACCACTCATTATGTCCTATAATTTACGGAATAGAGAGATATCTCAACCAGGGACCTCATCTTCACTAGATACGATTAGAGATCAACACCCACCAGCTCCACCCAACGCGGCAGCAAACCCCACAAGCCAATGTGGCGGGGAAGAGCTCAGTGGGCAGGTAAATTTTCATTTAAATGAAGATCTTCAACGCTACGTTCAGACTTTAGTCTCTGCTTCGTTAGACCTAAGTCGAACAGCGGAAATGCGGGCTAGAAAAGTTGAATACGAAGAAGAGCGGGCAAAAATACGAGAAGATGTCGCGAACACCATTCGTGACACACTGAGAGCGACAACTCCGCCGGTTGCCTCCATATCATCACATGAGTACAATCGAGTGCAAGATCATGGTACGGCCAACCATAACCCAGGAATGGTAGGAGACGTGAATCGTCAGACGGTTCAAAATCCAACACCTGCGGTAGACTGCCTGAGTGAAAATGCCCAAAGTTTTCTTCGCCAAATAGACAACCTGAATCTAAATGACCGGAGTACGACCCCGATACCCCCTGTTTCTCAAAATAGCTCTAACAGAGCGATTGCGTTCTACAAATGGGGTTTAAAATTTGATAACAATAGAATGACAGTGGACGATTTTCTATATCGTCTTAAAAGGCTAAAAGCAAGTTATGGTGTCTCGTGGGAAGATATTTTCCTTCACTTCCACCTCTTCGTATCAGGGAACGTCGAGAGTTGATTCTGGACATTTGTGAAGACCAGCCCGCCCGCAAGCAAACTGGCAAAATCTGGAATTTGCCTTAGCTGAGCAATACAGGAGTATTGAGACCGACTCGGGACTATCTCGAAAAATGTTTGACCGCCGTCAGGGTCAAACTGAGAGTTTCGACGAGTTCTACAATGCGATTCTAGTGATGAATGCTCGTCTTCAATGTCCCAAGTCTAGAATTGAATTGATTGAGCTGATCAAACAAAACGTTAAGAGAAGAACGGGTGAATTGCTAATAACTTTCAACACCACCAGCCTAGCCGAGATGGTATATGTTTGTCGGTCTATCGAGAAGCATGCTAACGAACACTTCCGCCCGAAACCATTTTCTCAGAGTGATGGCCGAAAGCAAATAAGTGAATTAGAAATTTCTACAGTAGAATCAGAGTTGTTAGAGGTTGACGCGTTGAATACTTCACATACCCAGCAAAACTATGCAAATTATCTTTGCTGGAATTGCAAAACAAAAGGTCACTCGTTCGTCCAATGCCCAAACCCACAGCTTAGTTTATTTTGTTACAAGTGTGGTATGGAGGACACAACTACTCCCAAGTGTACCAAATGTTCGGGAAACTACAAGCGGGGCAATCCTACTACTGGGGAGTATTGCCGACCCAAGAAAGACCTAGGACAAATTTAGACACTCATTCGAACGCCTCTACCTCCAAGAATTCTAACTGGTTACCAGATGACGCTAAACCCCCGAATTCGTCCCAACAATCAAACCCCACAAAAAAACCACAGACAACCCCTCAACCCTTGAAATCCGTACAAATCCTTGAAAGGGAACACAGTAATAAAAACGAGCCTTTTCGGTCGTTAGATAAGCCAGTTTCACTACATAATCGATTAAAAGCTTACTATGAGGCTCGCGATCGAATTTTTTTCAAAATCCCAGATCGAATTCAAAAATTGAGAACTCGTTTTAACAACAAAAGACAAAAACATAAAGAAATTTGCGCTACAACGCTTTGCGACACTGAAGATCCTAGACCCTACGCGAGTGTTTCGCTTTTGGGGAGAACCGTTCTTGGGCTCTTGGACAGTGGTGCGAGCATTTCTTGTCTCGGATCAGGATGTTTAGAGTGGTTAAATAGCCTGGGGATACCGTACAAATCTTTCAAATCAAACGTTAAAACTGCGAGTGGCCAACCACAACAGATAATTGGTGAAATATCCACAAATATAACTTATAAGAATATCATTAAAGAAGTTAAACTATATTTGGTCCCGACTTTTGGCTACTTTTTGGGGCTGCGCCTCAAATTGTTTCTGAAATTAGTATCGGTCCTCTTCGAGCAAGGGATTCAAATGCGCATGAGCTATCAGTGAGTCAATCCGGAGAAATTGAAAATGTTATAGTTTCCGTCTTATGCCAAAGAAGGGCTTGGGCGCACAACATTAGAAGAACACACAATAAGCACAGGGGATACTGAACCCATTAAACAACGAAACTATCCCGTGTCTCCTGCCATTGAGCTATTAATGTACGAGGAGTTGGATAGAATGTTGGCCTTAGATGTCATTGAAAAGAGTGAGAGTGCCTGGAGTTCTCCGGTAGTCTTGGTGCGAAAGCCCGGGAAAAATCGCCTGTGCCTTGACTCCAGGAAGCTCAACAAAGTAACTAAGAACGACAGACGTCTATCCCTTTCCTCACGTGGAGAATCTGTTAAGTCGTCAATCCGATACACACTTCATAAGCAGCGTGGATCTGAAAGACGCTTTTTGGCAGATCCCTCTAGCAGAATCAGCTCGGGAAAAGACAGCGTTTAGTGTTCCCGGTAGACCCTTGTATCAATTCAAGGTTATGCCCTTTGGCCTCTGCAATGCAGCTCAACGCCTGTGCAGACTTATGGACAAAGTGGTTCCGAATGAGTTGAAACAAAGTATATTTGTTTATTTGGACGATTTACTGATAGTTTCAAGCACATTTGAAGAACATGTGGAAGTACTTATAAAGCTGGCCTCACTATTACGGAAAGCAGGTTTGACGATTTTGCTTCAAAGAGCTTAAGTATTTAGGTTTTATCGTTGGGGGAGGGTGTATAAAAACATACCCAGACAAAGTGTCTGCCGTACGAGACTTTCCAACACCGAATACTACACGACAGGTTCGAAGGTTTTTAGGTCTGTCTGGCTGGTACCGACGATTTGTTCCTAACTATTCTAGTCTTGCAAGTCCCATCACTGACACTTTAAACAAAAGTAAAAATTTTGTTTTCACACCCGAAGCAGTTAAGGCTTTTGAAGAACTAAAGAAAGCATTAACAACAGCTCCAGTGTTAATAAATCCCGACTTTGATAAGCCGTTCATTTTATTGTGTGATGCTTTGTCTACAGGTGTTGGGTGTGTCCTTAGCCAGCTTGATAAAGAAGGTGCCGAAAAACCAATATGTTATTTTTCGTATAAATTAAATCAGGCCCAACGCAATTATAGCGTCACGGAGCTAGAGTGCTTGGCAGCAGTACTAGGTGTCGAGAAGTTCCGCCCCTACGTGGAAGGGCATAGTTTCACCATAGTGACTGACCATTCGAGCCTTCGTTGGCTCATGAGTCAGAAAGATTTAAGCGGGAGACTGGCGCGCTGGAGTCTAAGGCTTCAAAGATACTCATTTGTGATAGAGCACCGGAAGGGCTCTCAGAATGTTGCACCAGATGCACTGTCGCGTGTGCATGCGGTAGACGAGATTACTTCGCAACAACTCTCTTCTGACAGTCACTCCAAAGTTCTACAGATCAACCTCGATGATCCGTCTTTCAATTCCGATGAATACAAGAGGTTGATCAAAACCGTGCAGGAAAACCAAACCCAGCTTCCTGACCTGAAAATTTCAGAGAATTTTGTATATAAGAAGGTTAAGCACTGTACGGGCGACCCTATCGAAGATGACTGCATTTGGAAGCTTTGGGTTCCCTCCGCGTTGACCAATGACTTGATCCGACTGGCCCATGACCCCCCCCCCCCCCCCCCCCAAGCTGCTCATGGTGGAGTGGCAAGAACGTTGTACCGCCCAAGGGAGCGCTTTTATTGACCAAACATGGCAGCCCAAGTCAAATTGTTTGTGGGGAACTGTATAGTTTGCAAAACATCTAAGGCTCCTAACTTTGTTCTAAGACCACCAATGGGCCACTCTTTTGTTGTTGATAGGCCGTTTCAACATGTTTTCATAGATTTTCTTAGCCCCTATCCAAGATCTAAAAATGGGAATTGTTTTATCATGGTTTGCCTCGATCAAATGACCAAATTCGTTTTGGCGACTGCAATTAGAAAAGCAACAGCAGCTGCAGCAATCCGGTTTTTAGAAGAACAGGTGTTTTCCATTTTCGCAGTGCCCGAGTCACTGTTATCTGATAATGGTAAACAGTTCGTCGGAAGAGAATTTGCCAAGTTTCTTGAAGCATACGGAATAAAGCATATTCGAACTGCTTCATATTCCCCACAAGCCAATGCGAGTGAGAGGGTGAATAAGTCAATCCTGGCAGCCATTCGATCTTATATAGGCTCTGATCAGTCCAATTGGGACAAGAACCTCGCCTGGATCCTCGGCGCGTTAAGATCGTCCGTACACTCGGCCATCGGCGTTTCGCCACATGAAGCCTTGTTTGGACAAAGCAAGCTAGAACATGGATCAGATTACGAATTGCTCAAGAGATTGAGGAGTGTAAATAACCCCGAATTCGATATTTTACCAAAAAGCACGAAAATGAACATGCTTCACAACCGCATAAAAGAATCTTTAGAACGTGCTCATAACATTTATGAAAAAACGTATAATACTCGAAGCAAAACTGCTAGATATGTGGTTGGACAAGGTGTTTTGAAGCGCAACTTCATATTAAGCGATAAATCAAATAAAAAAAAAATGCGAAGCTATGTCCTAAATTTGTCCAAGCCAAAATTAAAACAGTTGTAAGCAACAGCCTATATGAATTAGAGGACTTGAAAGGAAATCCCTTAGGGATTATACATGCCAAAGATATTCGTTCCTGAGAAAAAGGCACTTGACTAAACTGTAATAGAATGGATTAAGACGGAGGTCCTCGTTGCCATTTCATTTTTATGCTTTAACAATTATAAAAGTGAAATGTTGTGTAGGGACCAGATTTCAGAGTAACTTTCATATTTTGCAATTATGATTCAATTTAAATTTTGTCGCTGGATACATCAAGAAAAAAAAAAGATCACCCACTGAATGTTACCTAAGCGATCTGGAATTCCATTCTATGTACGAAATTCGAACATGGAAATGACATTTCGTACCCACCTGAACTGACTCAGATGTCGGTAAGAAGAAAAGTCATCCATCCATTTCCGCGTTTGTTCCTTTTCGATTTACACTCTCACCGAGTGCAGTCAAGTCTTGCTCTCCATAGAAAAAGAAAATTTATTCCTAAAGAACCAAAGACCTTCCTATATAAAAGAATACAATAAAGCTCCAATCCACCGCCATCAAAACGACAGCTGAGGTTAGACCACCTTTCCACGAGGTTATTCACTTAATTGACGTGATCGCTGACACGCGATCACGTCCAAAACGTCGAGGCATCTTTCCTCTGCCACAAGAAAAAAGGTTCCATTCCACGCGGAAGTTTCTACTCCACATACTTGGAGTTCACCTACCTCAACCTCGACACCTATAAGTCATCCGGCAGTGCACAGGGGAACCCAACGATTGAATGTGCACTTCACTACCCTGAGTCCACATCCTAATAAGCTGGACATTAGTATACCTACGCTAAATACAAGTAGCCTTTCTAATCCATTGCGTATTAAGTGGAGCTGTCTCAGTGACGACAACCGCAACTTAATCAGTGGATAAATTGTTATTGCTGTTGCTGTCGGAACGAAAGCCCTCGCACCGAACTCTCTATGACCGTTCGCGGATAGTCAAAACTACGTCACCAATTCTCAAACAATTGAGAACAGTCATCATACCTGCCAGAACAAAGCGATAACGACATCCTAAAGATCATCACCACGAAGCTTTAGCATATAAGATAAACTTATTTAACTTATTAATATGAAAGTTTTCTCTTAACTACACAAAAAAAAAAATAAGAAAAAAAAAAACAAAAGTTCAAGCTAAGTATTCTCTTTAATAATACCCCGCTGTCTAGCTGCGCTTAACAAGATCCAGCGCCCAGGCCACAACAAAGCTGATGTGCACACCATCTTTGGGAAGCCGGTAAGTCATTTGCTAAATTGTTTTATTGCTGTTTGTTAGATTTTCCTTCCAATTTGAACCTTTACCTTATGGATAGAAAGTGAATATTAATAATTGCCTCTCTTAAATTATTTTGGAAATTTACCTAATACATTTTTTATTATAGCGTAAATTTGAAGCGTTTTTAAGTTAAGAGAAAAGAGATCATATTATTAGATAATAGAACGTTGAAGCAATTCAACGAGTGAAAGTAAATAGAACTAATTTGAAAGTAGTGCATGGTCATTGGAACCATGTATCGCCTATCAAGCTCAATTTGAATATAAAATCCATTTACACTTAGATCCATTAAAAGTTAAAGATTTCGTTTTATAATTCCGTTGCTATGACATTGTCACTTCACATCGAGTTGAATTGCAAATAAATATCTAAATATGAAAAAGACTCCATACATTGTCGTACACTTGTTTTTGTACTTTTGAAGATCAGCTGGGATGCAGTGATCGTTCACGGTAGTGCTTAAGGGATGAGGTGAGGTTTGGTAAAAACAAAATGAGTTATTACTAAAGAGTAACTCGAACTTAAGTTGGGGGTTATCGTATAAAAATGAGTGGGACGATAACCATGGAGTTTTCAAACTGTATGGATGAAAACAGAGGGTGGGCTACACTGGGAACCCAATGACATCCGGGAATCCCATTCAAAGAAGGAAATGTGAGAGTTCTTAGAGTTTCCTTCCTTTTCTGGGAAAGATTGTGGGTCGTTTATATTATTTTTCGTTTTTTTGTTGTTTTCAATTCATGTCGGCATGATTATCAAATGCGGTAGTTCAGTGGCGAACGCAAGTACCCACCCCCCCGACGAGCAAGCCAATGGGGAAGCAAGCATGCCGAGCCGTGTTCATAAGCTGGACAACTTATTTCATGTTCATTTGTTTGTTCGGAGATTCCTGTGGATCGACCTAGAACAAATTCGCTCATGTGAAATAAGAAGATCTGAAAACCGTTACAAACGTAACGTATTGCTGAGGTATGTTGATTGGGTTAGAACAGTGATACTCAACCTTCGACGCATGTGGCCCGCCAGGTCATTTTGGTTGACCTACCTGCCTTGGATCGAACTGTGATTGTTCTGAATTTGTTTACTAGTTCAAGTGGACTAATCATCCCCAGCTACGATTTACATCTTGTTTTCGGTCCAAGAAAACCAACGGGAGTTCCGAGGGAATAGTACTCAGCCCGTCATCGTCATCACCATCGTCGCCAAACACACACTTTTCTTTCACCTCATTATAATAAATAAAATTGAACTTTAAAATTTGAATTTTGTAATACGTTTTTTATTAACACCTAGTGTTTTTATTACGGCCCCTGGCAGACACGCTAACACGTCTTTGTGAAAGGTTGAAAGAAAAGGTTGACTACGGCTGGGCTAGAACGAAGGTATTTTTTAACCTGTTTCTCAATAACAATGAAGAGCTAGACATAATTTTCTATTCAGATAATTGTGCTCCTTATCCGTGGACATTCTCAAAACGAATGATTTGAATTCTTCCCGAAAAATACGGTTAAATATTGCCGAATGGGCAATAGGGAGCTCCATACCTTCTCGAATTTGCTTATAATCTCTGTAAAGATCTGCAAGAGTCTTACCACTCTCTATATATTCACGCGTCATTTGGGCTCTTAAGTAATATAAAATTTCTGATACTACCTTTCACTTCAGGATCAACTTTGGGCTGCTTCCCATGTTTTTCTCGCAAATCGCTTTGCAGGAACCCATCGCAAGTGAATTTTTTCAAAACTGTTCGTATTAGTCTGTCGTTAATGTCAAGTGTGGCTTTGAAAAATGTCTTGCAAACCCTAATGCTTTCAGCATTCACCTCAAAGAAGAAAGCTGTGTTTAAGTCTCTGCAGTTGTTTGTAGTAGAGTAGCGATATTTTGTGTGGATGGTGTTGGTGTATGAGTGTCGACAAAGAACTCCTTTTGCTTTTGTATTTCAGCTAAGTTCCAATTTTTTTTGAAAATTTCAAATCTAAGCGACTAATTTATTTTGGAGCTGCATTTCAATCTACATTTTTCTCCCCATGGCTCACTCATTTTTTCTTGCGGGAATTCGTTTCATAGTCTTTGATGATGACACATATTTCTTACCGCTTTACTTTTGTAAAGTCGCTGTTTTCCGACTACCAATTCGCCAAGCATTCACTGTTGTAGGCTCAGACCTCTTCGCACTAACTGCAAAGTTGAGGTACGGTACTGGAAATGACTTTGAACTTCTCTGGAATGGTTGTCGGCTCAATGCCTTATATTAACAAAAACCAGGGAGTATGTTCGATCGAGTCCACGATCACTAATGATATTTATTTCCAAATTCATACCCTATTTATACAAAGTTCACATCACATCACATTCTTTTGGGTGAGCGCCAATGACCTATATCATAAAAAAATGCTCATACCCAAAGACTATTGCTGTGACATAAACAGCGCGCATGCAGTCAAAGCAATATGATCCCTTATTACTTCTGTCGGCTGGCGGTGGCCTCAGATCATATTGTTCTGAGTACAATGCACTCTATGGATACACAAGCAAGTCAAGTGTAATGCATTTCTATGCATTGCGAATGTGAGAGGATCGGATATCGAGGCACAGCCGAGGGTTGACAACCTGTTAATAGTAATAATAGAGCAATTAATTAAGAGGTCGTTGGCTGTGACTCCTTCACACCACCCTTCCTGGGGAAAAAGAAGAAACCAAGACAATAGTGTAGATTCCTACTTTTCCACGACTCTTTTACAAATACGGGAGTATGAAATGAATAAAAAAATTTTCTTTTATCATATTGGATTGAACATTGTGGCTTTTTCTGGATGTTTACTTTAAGTTAATATTTTGGTATCATTTGTGATATTTAAATTAGTTAATATATTTTGATTAGTTTATTTTTCATTACATATTATTCAGTGTTTGGTATCATTTTTGATGTTTACATTAGGTAAAATTTACTTCCTTTTTTTTTTCATTGTTTGTTATTCAGTATTTGGTACATATATTGGTTTTTTCTATTTTATTCAATACGCCTTACAATATATTCCTATTATAATTTTTTTTTTTTTTATTACTATACTTAGATCAATGCGTACTACATCTAGATCAATGGGTACTATATTTAGTTTAGAATTTATGTTAGATCAACGGGTACTATATTTACTTTCCAATTATGTTTATATTAGAACATTCGGTTTGACAATATGTATATGTTTCTCTCTCTTTTTTTTTAATTTACAATGCTAGTATATATATGCCTAAACTGGTTTTAACCTATTTATCAATTCACATTTATTTCACAATTTCACATACATTCAATCAATTTCTTATTTTTACACTTTTTCTTTTACAACTTCACAAATAACACAATAATATTCATACATAAAATGGTTTTTATCTGTTTTTGTTAACAATCAAGTTTACAAATTATAATAATAACATATTGAGAGGTTTCTTTGTTCCCAGCTGGGGCAGAACTCAGCGGGTCCAGGGCCTTGTCCCAACTTGAAAACTTGGGCAGCGACAGTCCAACTTCTAAATAACGAGGCGAAACACGACAATTTTGAATTACTATCCGATTTATTATTTCTTACTTTAAAGAAAAGGAGACAAGAGATGGGTCTTTACAATAATTGATTAAGTTGGTTTTTTTTTTGTTTGTAACGCGATATGCGGCGCGGATCACGGTGCAGGCTCGTCGGCCTGATACGAGTGGGGTGTCTCGGGCGGAGGGCGTTTCTTCTTCGGTTAGAGTGCGGCGGGATGTTTACTTGGTTTTCTGCCGGCACGGGAGTGCGAGACTTCCAAGTAGATAATTTGACCGGGGCGGGCTAGGTATCAACTGCACTTCTGTAATGAAGTAAAAATACTATAGTTAGGAACGTCGTCCGCAAGAAGGAGCGACGCTTGAATGAACCATAGGGGGGAGGAGTGGCTGTAATAAGACCACAGCGGAGGAATTAACCGACGGCCTCTTTTGGGAGGCAAAAATACTGCTTGGACTACCTTATTAGTCTCAATGCTTTGAAGGTGTTTTGCAGGGGGAATTAACTGGTGGCCTCTGGTAGGAAGCACCTTTCCTTTTAATTCAAAAATGGGGTTTTTGTTAAGTTGACTGGCGGCCTCCGTTAAGAAGCTCCTTTCCAGCAAATTCACAAGGACGGTCGGGGAGCAGTGGTAATAGTGGTATTGCCACAAACAATTAATAGCTGACGATTCTTCTCTGCCTTTTCCACAAAATTTCACATCTACTTATTGATTTTCCGGTAGAGAGTAAATGTAAGGTATATTAGGCAAAAAAAATGTTTACATCTCATGGACCACGTACACGCTCGCCTCTCGTGTTTACCTTCCAAGGCCACTATATATACATACCATGGTGAGCCGCACCTAGGAGAAAATAAATTCGCCGGTCGATGGCAGCTTACCTGCCGCTGCTCGTTTGAATTTATTTTCAAATGGAGCCACACTCATAAAGTGTGCAAACCGAATACTGTGTATGCGCACATGGTGGGCCCTCTGCGGTCGCTGCCTTGATGTGTGTATTTCTATGTAGCTGCATACATTAGTTCTAAGTGCCCGTATTACGTCTGGTGTTGCGTCGGGAATATGGTGCAAATCGTAGGGTGGTTCAGCGGCGGTACAAAAAAAAAAAGGTGTGACGTATCGTCACAATATATATATATGACGGAGAGAGAGAGAGAGTGAGTGTAAACAAGTTGTGTTTTCTTCATAGTCCCAGAAAAAGTAAAAAAATAGTTGGAAAATCCCTTAAAAAATTGTTGAAAGTGCAAGCAAAACGATCAGATTGATCAACCACTGAAGTTAATAGTCAAGTATGTCAGTACAAAGGTCACCACCAAAGTCAAGCAACTCAAAAAATAAATTAACTGACAGTGCTGCACCTACTAAAAGAAAATTGTCTGCCACCTCCCCTATATTTCCTCACGAAAAAATGGCAACAAAAAACGAAGTGGCCGTAGGTAGCATGTCCATTAATGATCTTTCTGCGCTCCTTGATGACAAACTCAAAAACATGGCAACAAAATCGGATTTAGATGGCATTTGCTCGGAAATACAAGATCTAAAGCAAAGCAACACGGTATTGCAAAACAAACTCCATGTAATGGAACAAAAATGCAATAACCTTGAGCAGCAGGTCATATGGCTAGCAAAAAAAGCATCTGAGAAAAATGTAATAATGCATCTCCCAGCAAAAACAGGCCAAACAGTTTCAGAAAGAGCGAAAACTATTTGTATGGACCTGCTTCAGATAAATGATTCGTCGGTAATAACTGAAATTCGGCCTCTGCGGTCAAAAAACCCGAAAATAAACAACGTTATGGTGGAACTGAAAAAAAAAGACTATGTGGATGCAATCGTCAAAACGTCGTATGCCCCAGCAACAAAACTTCGCGAAGAAGGCATCTCGCTTCATCGAGACTACCCAGCAGCAGCGCGTGAAAAGAGGAGAATTTTAAATAATTTCCGCAAACAAATTCTGACGAAGGACAACAACATAAAAACTCAAATTAGAGGCGAAAAAATCACAGTCAGCAATTATGCATTCCATCTAGATGTCAACAACGAACTTTCTTGCGAAGATGACAATGGAATGACGTTTCTACAGGAGATAATGGGTGACAGTTCAACTTCATCACCAGGCCTCAGAGGCCTGGAAGCGTTCAAAAACGCAACTTTTAACAATGAAGCCGTCAGCCTTTTAAATAACGTAGAAATTAATAATCGCTTAGAAAATAAAATTAATGAAATAAATTATAGTTACAGTAGTTTAAAAATTATTTCGTATAATATTGCAGGATTACGTAGTAAAATAGAACATAGAGAGTTTTTTGAATTAATTAAGCAGTTTGATATATTTTTCTTGTTCGAAACCTTTATTGAAGAAATCGAAGAAACATATGCCATTCTCTTTGAGGATTATGAATTGCACTGGATCTTAGCATCGAGAACATCGATTTATGGAAGGGCCAGTGGAGGATGTATTTATGGACTGAAAAAAAGTACAAAAAAAAGTAACCAATGCTCCTTTGTGAGTAAACTAGAGAGAACCTGTGTGCAAATTACAAATCGTGGTCAAACTTTTCTCATCATTCCAGTTTACTTGAATTGTAATAGCTGGGGGCAAGATTTCCTCAGCCTGTATAACTTCCTCCTGGAAGTCAAAGAAGAAAATGTTATGGTAGTTGGTGACTGCAATGCAAGAGTTGGTGATAAACAATTATGGCTCTTCCATGAAGATTTCACGGGTGATACGACCTTTATTACCAGGAAGGCGATGGACAAAACAATAGACACTAATGGCAGAAAATTCATTGAAATGTGTGAAGCAATTAACTTGTCACTACTTAATGGGCGAACAAAAGGCGATCAATTTGGATCCCACACTTTCTTCAGAGGAAGCGCTTCCTCAACAATAGACTACTGTCTCATTAAAGGAGAATGGTTAAACTGCACGACTGATCTTGAAGTAGGCGAATTCCCGTTCTCGGATCATTTGCCAATGTTGATATCCGCTCGTTTCTACACGGAACAGGTGCCCATAGAAGCAGGACAACAACTACTCCCAAAGTTAACATGGAATGAAAAATGTACGGAAAGATACCAAATGGAGCTGGACAGAGCTTTAGATAGGATTGCTAACCAAGATGAACAAACCAATTATGGAATAGACACTCTTCTGTCCTGCATCGCTGTTGCGGCGTCATCTTTTCAAACACAAGGGAGAAGAACCACCACTTCAGTTCAAGTTTGGTATGATGCGGATTGCTTTAGGGCGAGGAACAAATCCTTTCGCTGTCTCCGTGACGCAAAAAAATCAGCAACTCTGTCTGCCAAATTAGCTTACCAACAAGCCAATAAAGAGTATAAAAATATGTGCAAGGAAAAACAGAAGCAATATTGGCAAAATCTCTCACGGAAAATAACTGAGGTCAAGAACAGCCGTGATTTCTGGAAGTTAGCTAGAACGATAAACTGTAAAGACGTTATAAGACGCTCCCGAATCCAAATAAAAGCAGAAGTTTTAGCGGATTACTTTAAAAATTTGCTGAACCCTATTAGCATCTCAAACTTGCATCTATTCGCTCTGCCTCATATAGAAAATGAGTACCTAGATGATGCGATTACGTTAATGGAGGTAAAAGAAGCTATCAATGCAGCGAAGCTCAATAAAGCACCTGGAGAAGACCGTATACCTAACGAGTTTTACATACACTCCACTCTAAAATTTCAACAAGGTCTCACAAAATGTTTCAACCACATTTTCAACGAAGGTGTGGTAAACGAAAACTTCAGAAAAAGTATTATTTTTCCAATATTTAAAAAAGGTAATGCTGAAATCGCTAGCAACTATCGCGGAATTTCGTTTTTGAATTCAGTGATGAAAATCTTCTCAGCAGTACTTCTCAATCGCTTAACGAACTGGGTAACGGAAAACAAGCTCCTCAGTGAGTTCCAAGCAGGCTTTCGAAGAGAATACTCAACCGTGGATAACATTTTCACCCTCACAAGCATTGCGAAAACCTATCTGGATAAAGGAAAGAAGTTATACGCCTTCTTCGTAGACTTTAAAGCGGCCTTCGATTCAGTAGACAGAAATGCTCTTTTCCTCAAACTAAGCAATATAGGTGTCTCAACTAAGTACCTAAAAACTATACAAAGCCTGTATGAAAACAACCAAGCGGCAGTGTGGGATGGTAACCAGTTATCTAACTGGTTTGATACCAAAAAGGGCGTGAAACAAGGATGCTTACTTAGCCCACTACTTTTCTCATTGTTTTTAGATGATATAACATCTTTCATCCCAGGCGGAATCGTATTTGAAGGAGTCAACATCAAGTGTTTGATGTATGCTGATGATATTGTGCTGCTAGCAGAAACACCGAATATGATGCAACTTATGACCAACAAATTGCAGCAATACTGTTGTCAATGGAATTTAAAGGTTAATACCACCAAATCAAAAATTATGATTTTTAGAAATAGTTCAGGGAGATATGCCAGGGAAGAAAAATGGACATGGGAAGGCGAGGAGCTTGAAAAGGTAAGAGAGTATAAATATCTAGGAGTTATTTTGACCCCCAAACTCTCTCTTGAGAAGCACTTCCATTCCAAACTCCAGGAATCTAAAATTGCAATTAACTGCAACTGGAAAGAAATTCTGGGAAAAAACAACATTGCGCCAAGTGTAAAATACAAATTATTTCAAGCAGTAGTAAGAACTATTATGTGTTACTCAGCACAAATTTGGGGTGTTTTCCAACACGAGGAGGTAGAAAAACTACTGAGATACTTCTTAAAGAAAATTTTTCGTTTGCCAGAAAACACACCTACGTACATGCTTCATTTGGAAACTGGACTACCGCCTCTATATTTGTACACACTAAAACTGCATTTCAATTATATAAGAAAAGTATTGGAGTATGACCAACATAGACTACCTAAAATTGTGGCTTCGCATATGATGCATCGCAAAACCCAATTCTTTGGAGAATGGTTAAGGTTATGCACAGAAAACAACGTAGATCAAGTTAGCGACAATCCTGCTACATGGAAAAAATCGTTGGAATTTTTGTGGAACACAATCAAGGAGAGGCAATTTAAAATTTATCACGAAAGCGCAAAGAGGAGTGAATCCAGAATCCTCTACCGAACATTGGAACACAATCTCCAAAATAATTATTTTAACGATAGTAACAGTATTGAGACCATATCAACCATTTTTAAATCAAGAGGAGAGCTTTTGCACCTTAACTATATACCACATCGATATGATCGCCCTACTGAATGTACACTGTGCAATCTACATGCGACAGAAGATGTAAAACATTTCATTGGAATCTGCCCAGTACTCAATGGCATTAGACGCTTACACTTTAGTAAAACCACACTCACTACTGAGGAATTGCAAAGCATTCTAAATGGTAGCAACTGGTCAACGCTAGTAAGTTTTGTAAAAAACGCTTTAAGATATCGTAGACAGATTTTAAACGAAAGCTTTTGAAAAAAAAAAAATAAAAAATTATAATAATTGTAATAACAATAATATTTTTATAAACTTATATAAGCATCTGATATTTGAATATTCTCTTTCTTTTTCGGCTGACGGCAAATGCCATGCTTTTTTGTGAATTTTATAAAACTATGTAAAAACAAACTTTTGTATGGATTAATAAAATCACACATTTACTTTACTTTACTTTTACTTTACTTATATATAAAATGGTTTCAATCTGTTCTTGTGAACAATTACTTTCTTATTTTCACATTTAATTTCGCAATTTACTCCTTCCTGTGATAAGACTTCATATGGTCCTATATACATATACTGGATCTAACTTCTTTCTGCTTTCGTTTCTTAACAAGACTAAATTACTTACGTTGTAATCAAGAGTTTTCGCTTTTCTATCAGAATCGTACCTATCTTTCCTAGAAATTTTCTTTTGTATTAAAGTATCCCTAGCATCCTTATGAGCAATTTGCAGTCTGTGTTTTAAGTCTATCACTTCGTAGTTGTATACTGGTTCTACTTTCTTTGTAAGATTTGAAGGCAAATTACATTGTCTTCCAAATACTAATTCAAATGGGGTGAATCCTGTTTCTGAATGTACTGAAGTGTTGTAACAGAAAACATAGTATGGCAATCAGTTATTCCAATCTGTATGTTTTTCTTCTACATAACTCCTAAGGTATACTCCTAAAACTTTATGAGAATTTTCTATTGCTCCAATGCTTTCATGGTGATAAGCGCTGGATTGCAATTGTTCTATCTTTAATAGCTTACATAGATCTTTGAAAACTCTATTTATAAATTCTGTACCTTGGTCAGAAGCTATGGTAGCAGGGACTCCATACTTTAGGATAAAGCCTTCTACAAGTCCTTTAGCTACCGTATTAGCTTCTTTATTTGGTAAAGCAATGACTTCTGTAAACTTCGTAAGTTCGTCTTGTAGTGTTAATATATATTTTGATCCATCTTCCGTGTCGTCAAGAGGTCCAACTAAATCAAGGTATATTTTGTCAAAGCATGTCTCTGCTGTTGTAGTAATAGGTAGTCATCGGTTGATTTTTTGGTTGTATGTGTTTGTTTCGCTGACACATTGGGCAGTGCTTAACGTATGTCGTCACATCGTTTTGCATTCCTGTCCAAAAATATTTTTTCTTAATATTCCGCAACATGCGATCTATTCCGGCATGTCCACTTGTCGGTAACATGTAATCATTGAGTATAAGTTTTTGTGTTCCAGGGTTTATTTCATCTTCAATTATGTGCGCTTTTATTTTATTTCCTTTGAATATTTCTTCTATCTTTTTCTTTAATATATATAATTTCTCTTTACGACGGCCGTCTGAGAGTTTACCTAACTCTTCTTTAGTTATATAAATATCTTTAATTGATAGAGGTCCGCAAATTGTACGCACGTCCTTCAACAACATTTTGTCAAATGATGCCGATCGAGCAATAGTGCTTTTTCTGGATTCCCTTTTATTATTTAAAAATGGTTCTTTGATATTTTGCACGTCCCTCAACAACATTTTGTCAAATGATGCTGATCGGACAATAGTGCTTATCTTTGACCTATTTAATATCAAACAATTATTCCCTGGAATGTATCCTACAATGAGGTTTGGACTTATAACTCTGGTACTTTTTAATAAACTGTAATCTTTGTCTTCATCTTTGAAGCTATTTAATATTTTCAACTCGACTATTTTTAGCCCCTTTTCTGGCGGTTTAAGAAGTTCACTTATGATTTTTTCTTTCTCTAATTTACTTGTTGTTGGGTTTTCTTCTTTTAAATTTGAATTTCTAGCTTGTGCTCTTGTTGTAACACACACAAATAAATTCTGTAAGTCCTCTGACTTTAGTTGTATTCTACTTAATGCATCCGCAGTGCAGTTGGTGAATACTCCACAGTGAAGTTATATTCCTCTAATATTAGCCTAAATTTCGTTAATCTACTTGAAGGTTCTTTTAGTGAGAACAGATATACTAGTGGTCTATGGTTTGTTAGTATTTTGAAACGTCTTCCGAAAACATAAGGTCTGAAATGTTTTACTGCCCATACTATAGCGAGTAATTCTTTTTCTATAGTACTGCAATTCTGTTCGGCTTTATTTAATGATTTACTTACGTATGCGATGGGTTTATTATCAAAATTTGATATAACAGCACCTAAGTCAAATCCAGAGGCGTCTGTTCGAAGTATGAATTCTTTTTCAAAATTTGGAAACTGTAAAATATTTGGGCTTATTAGGAATTCTTTTAGCAAATTAAATGAGGTATTGCAATCTTCGGAAAATTTAAATTTCTTAATAAACGGTTTAAAGGAATTGCTAGTGTTGCAAAATTTGGTATGAACTTTCTATAGTAGTTAGCAAATGCTACAAATCTCCTTACTTCGTCTGCATTTTGTGGGATTGGATAATTTTTCATTACTATGGATTTTGATGGATATAATACCTTTGTCTGATATTATATGACCTAGATATAAAACTTCTTTTCTAAGGAAAGCACATTTACTTGGATGTAGTTTGAGATTTACTTCTCTCAATCGTTCGAATACTTCGATTAAATTTTTATTGTGGTGTTCTAAATTTTTCTTTTTTTTTTTAATACTATAAGATCGTCAAGATACACAAGCATTTTGAATATGTTAGACCCGATATTGAAAGAGACCTTGAAAACGTACTGTGTGACAATTTTTATATATATGTAATAGGTAATGGAAATTTTTCATTTTTGATAACGTTGTAATGTTTCTTGTGTTTTTCTTTTCGTTAACATAAAAAAATATACTGTTTTCTAAAATAACTAATTTCAAATGTAGTAGTAGTAGTACTGTAGACTGTAGTACATAATTTAATCAATTTGGAGACCCATCCGCTTTTTCCTGTGAAACTTTTTACGATTGAAGCAATGTAGTATTCGGGAGAAATTTAGAACGTTGTTTTTGCTGCTTGTTTTGATCGCCCTTATGATGTTGGCTGGTTTTTGGAATTTGTGTTTAATTGTAGTTATCTTTGTGGGTGTGTTTTTGTGTTTATGTACGCACCTTCTGTACTCTTGTATATACAGAGGACACGGGTCAATAGTTTTGTCGTTGTTGTTTGTTCTGAGTTCTTGTTAAATTTAGCGTATGAGGAATTTTTTTATAATATATTTTTCAACGTAAATATGAGCCACCATCCGCCTGTTCTAGGTGGACTTCAATAGTGCTATCCTGTTCCATTTCCAGTGAATATGGTGTGTTGTATTCTTGGATTATGCGTCCATTGTATTGAAACTTAACGGCATCCATGGGAAGACGTCTGCGCTTGCAATAAGCGATCATCAGCTTTTTTAGTATAGTGTACTTCTTCATTAAGAAGCTAACCATATTACCATGTCCCCTTGCCTTTAGGTATATGACTTCGAGTTCGTTAGACATTTTTACTATGGCGCGAAAAAAAACTTTTATGACTTTTGGCACTCTCTTGAACAACTCCTGGCACTCTCTTGAACAACTCCTGGCAGGTTCGCCATGTAAAGTCGCTGTTTTCCGACTACCAATTCGCCAAGCATTCACTGCTGTAGGCTCAGATCTCTTCGCACAAGTTGAGGTATTATAGTGGAAATGACTTTGAACTTCTCTGGAATGGTTGTCAGCTCAATGCCTTATATTAACAAAAACCAGGGAGTATGTTCGATCGAGTCCACGATCACTAATGATATTTATTTCCAAATTCATACCCTATTTATACAAAGTTATTATGCTCCAATTCTGGTTATCGAACAATAGACCACACTTCGATATCTGATTAAAACGCTTCATCATCACATTCTTTTGGGTGAGCGCCAATGACCTATATCATAAACAAATGCTCATACCCAAAGACTATTGCTGTGACATAAACAGCGCGCATGCAGTCAAAGCAATATGATCCCTTATTACTTCTGTCGGCTGGCGGTGGCCTGCCGTTGGGGATCATATTGTTCTGAGTACAATACACTCTATGGATACACAAGCAAGTCAAGTGTTATGCATTTCTATGCAATGCAACTGAATGTGAGAGGATCGGATATCGAGGCACAGCCGAGGGTTGACAACCTGTTAATAGTAATAATAGAGCAATTAATAAAGAGGTCGGTGGCTCTTTTTTACTATTCCAATTAACTGGTTTTTGCCTGCTTCTCCTTCCTTTTACCTCGCCTACTTCTTCATGTTCAGATTGGGAATCGGTACCACTATTATTTGTAGAATCCTTTTCAGAGTCGGAAGAACTTTGGTAGAAATCAGAATCTGCTTCCGAGTCGTCAACGTCGCTCTCATCAGTGTGCACAGGTGAAATGGTGGAACTTTGGTTACTCCTAGTGCAGCGAATCTGTTTATGGATTTCCAAAATTTTATTAACATTTGGCGTCAAGCTCGAATAGCTGGTAGTATTTGAATGTTTATCGTCAAGGAACACTGGAGGGGTGTTAATGTTAGGCTTTCTTGTGGCCAGTTGAACCATTAATGCTGATCGGCTTTTTGAATCCATTTTATGTACTGCAAAATACGTTATTGATCTTAAGTGTCACAACTCAAAAAATGTGAAAGTGCATCGAAATGGCGTCGTTTTCCAAATGAGAAACAAAGGCAGAATATGAAGCAGAGCAACTCCAAACCTTTTCTTAGAAATTCAAACCATTTTTTAAATTTAATTTTAATTTAATTAATTTAATTTTGGTGGGGGCAAAACCCCCATTTATTAGGCTTAATACAAGCTATTAACTTACAAACTAAGAAACTTAATAGCTTGCTAACGGGAGTTAACGGGAGCGGGAGTGGACATTCCTCAGCATTTGGGAGATGGGTTCATTGGAGCCGTAAAAGGTTCGATGGGTGGGAAGATAGAAGAGAAGGTGATTCCGGGTGTTACGAGGGTTAGTATTTAGAAAAATGGATTCGTTAAGGGCTGGGAAGTCAATGGTACCTGTGAAGATTCGGTGAATGAAGAGGACGTCAAATATTACTCTTCGATCTTTCAGCGTATCGAGGTTGAGGAGTTTGATTCGGTCTTGATAAGGAGGTAGTATCAGGGAATTACTCCAATTAAGACCTCGAAGAGCAAATCGGAGGAAAAGGCGTTGAATGTTCTCAATTCTGGCAATGTGCACTTGTTGGAAAGGCGACCAGACTTGACAAGCGTATTCAAGAAGCGGACGGACAAATGAAATGTAAGGGGATCGGGTTACGTAGGGGTCAGCAAATTCCTTGGACCATCGTTTCACGAAGCCAAGTGCTGAATTTGCCTTAAGGATTTTATCGTCGATATGCTTGAGGAAATTCAGCTCACGGTCGCAAATAATCCCAAGTCCCCGGATCACCTCAAAGGTGGAAATGATTTGACCGTTTAGAAGATAGAGACGGGGAGGAGATTTGATGCGTTTACGTGAGAAGGTAATTGACTGGCACTTGGAAACATTTAGTTCCAGGCAGTTTTTTGAGCACCATATTGAAAAATTGTCGAGGTCATGTTGGAGGTGGGAAGAGTCTTCAGAAGAAGAAATGATCCGGTAAAACTTAGATTCGTCCGCATAGAGAGAGAGATAGAGGAGTGTTTGATGATCATTTCAATGTCGTTAACACTGAGAATGAAGAGGAGAGGGCCTAAATGGCGGATCTGAACCGAACGCTGTAAAAACGGTTTTCTAAATAAGAAGAAATCCATCTCAACAGAATGGGTTCAAAGCCGAGGGTGGAAAGTTTAAAAAGAATAAGTTTGTGAGAGATTTTATCGAAAGCTTTACTAAAGTCAGTTGAAATTACATCGACCTCCTTTCCATTCTCCAAGGCTGAGAGGGAAAATGAGACAAAGTCAACGAGGTTTGTTGTTGTTGACCTGCCTTTGAAGAACCCGTGTTGTCTAGGAGAAATGAGAGATTTGCAACGAAAACTTAAGTTTTCATACAATATTCTTTCGAAAATTTTGGGTGTATGCGATAGTTTAGCGATGGGACGATAATTTTCACATCGCACTTAGGACCTTTTTTGTGTATAGGGGTTATAAATTTTTGAGAGGGGAAGGGAAAGAGTGGAGGAGAATTTCTTTAGAAATATGGCAGGTATACCATCGAGGCCAGGAACATACTCATCATTTAGATGATTTAATTTTTCTTCAATTAGAAAGGAGTCAAAGAAACGTGGAAGGAATGGATCAAAAGAAAAATTCGGTAAAAACGAGAAATAATCTGAATCAGGAACAAAAGAATCATTCGTGAAAGACTGTTGGAAGTAATTTGCGAAATAGTTTGCTACGGCGAGTGCATCGGATGAGGTTTCGTTATTGAAGGAAAGGGAGGAAGGGTACCCGTCAGATTTTCTTTTGTGGTTGACAAATATATAAAAAGACTTAGGGTCATTTATAATTTTAGATTTCATTTCGATTAAATAGCGTTGGTAAAGGGTGTTGAAAACCTCACTGAAGTGTAGATAAGAGCCAAGGTTAGCTGAATAGTCAGTAGGAGATCGAGTACGAAGAAAGATTGTCCACAATTTATTCCTTTTATTTCTTAGAGTACGGAGCCTATGGTTATACCACGGAGGGGAAGTTTTAAGTCTAGAAAGGGAAACGTAGAGGGATATACATACAAGGTCAAGTTGTCTACAAGGTCAAGTTGTCTACCCATGTAGTTTGAAATTCCACTTACTTGGCAGAGGCAAAAGTCTGCAAGGCGATTAACGAACAGACATTCTTTGGCAGAGATGGGGCTTGGAGCAAAATAAAACGATTGGTCGTCTGACAAAGTCCAGATTAGATACGGCAGGTTGAAGTCACCGAAAATAAGGATCTCATCATGAGGTTCACATAAATCTGAAATGTCATCAATCGTTTTGATTACAAATTCATAAGATTCGAGGGGTTGCGATGGTAAAATGTAAAAGCAGATAATGTATAACGATTTATGGGGTAGTGTTATTTTAATTGAGAAAAAGTCAAGGCATGGGGAGGTTGATGTTGAGAGAAGAGATGAGTCAATTGTATTGGAGACAGCTATGAGGACACCACGACAAGGAGAGTCATCAGTGTCGCGGTCTTGATCGTCATCTCGATAAACATTGAAAGTAGAAGGGAACAGTTCCTGGTTGTTAATGCTAGGGATAAGATTAATTTCAGTCGGAGCATAGACTTCAAAAGGCAAAGCGTGGGATTGTTGAAGGACTGCACTTGTTTTTGAGCGAAGACCTCTTACGTTTTGATAGTAAAAGGTAAGAGGTAGATTACTAACGAAAAAACTTGTCATGGTCTGCTCTACTACGTTTTAATCAACGCGCACATCAAGGGGTTATGAATACCCTTATAATGTTGTTAAACACAGTGCGAGCATTTAGGAAAATAAGAGAGGATTTGAAAGGAGACACCGATGCACGTTGCTTTTGAATCTTTGTGAATCGTAATGAAGGGGAAATACAGAGCCAGGTAAAGCATTCCACATTCGGGTGGTGCGACTGAAATACGAATCTCTATACTTGACTGTACGTCCGAAGTTGGGCTCAAGGTAAAACTGATGAACATTCCTAGCGAGGCGGGTGTTGCGGTTAAATTGTTTCAGGGGAGGAATGCAACTGGCTACTTCACTAGAGCACTGCTTGTGAAAAAAGTGATAAAAGAGAGTGAGACAGGCAACGTTTCGACGATGTTCAAGGGAATCAATTGATTCTACGATTGAACTATCACCTATCAATTTTAACGCTCTATTTTGTACCATATCAAGGAGGTGCAAAGATGTTTGAGAAGCACCTGACCAGATATGAGAGTTATACTCCAGTTTTGGGCGGATGAAGGCTTTATAAATTGTAGCCAGATCAGAAGGGGTGAAGAATTTCCTGCATCTCTCAAGAAGCCTAAGCATTTAGCAGCGTTTTTGGCGACTTCAAATATGTGGTCATTCCAACGAAGATCATCGTTTACACACATACCAAGTACTGACAGCTTTTCGGTTTCTTCGATACAGGTACCATTCATGGATAATGGCAATGGGGGAATGTTAAGCTTCAACAACAAGAGACAGCATTGAGTTTTCGAAGCATTGAATTCTACTCGGTTTTTAAGACCCCATGTAACAATGCTGTCAAGGTCAGAATTCAATGAGCTTTTCATACGCAACCGTTCCAGTTCCACATCCGAAGAGCAGGGACGTGAATTTGGAAACGAATATGAAAAGCTGAGGGTCGAGTCGTCAGCAAAACAGTTAAGCGGATTAGAAGTTTCAGACAAGAGATCAATAATGAAAATGAGGAAGAGAGTCGGAGACAAAACGGAGCCCTGAGCAACACCATCATTTATAAGGTGGGTATCAGACTTGAAACCATCCAATACAACTTGTACTGAACGGTCGGAAAGGTAATTTCTAATCCAACGAAGAAGAGACTCATCGCCACCAAAAGCACGCATTTTCGATAAGAGAGCCTGAAGCCAAACTCTATCAAAATTTTTTGAAATATCAAGCGCAATAATCCTACTTTCTCCAAAACAATGTAAAGATTGGTTCCACTTTTCGGTGAGATAAGCCATCAAATCACCAGTGGACCGTTTGCTACGAAAGCCGTACTGACGGTCATTGAGAAGCTTTCTCTTTTCAAGATATTTCACAAGTTGACGGTTTATCAACGTTTCCAGGACGTAAGTGCAATTGGACGGTAATTGTAAGGGGAAGAAGATTCGCCTTTTTTAGGGACCGGCTGGACAAATGCAGTTTTCCATCTGCTCGGAAAAATCCCAGCAGAATAGGAAAGATGGAAAAGTTTACGCAGTGGTTTTGCCAGTTATATTAGAGTTAAATTAAAAGAAACTCTACGTGGAGGCTTAAGTTGGGTGGGGCTTATTATGAGTTTTGGGTTGGTGCTTAAGTTGGGGCTGTGACTGGGCATAGGTTGAGGGGTAAGATGGAAATAATGTTGTGGACGGCTTGGGATATTAAAAGGTGGTGTGAAACTGGGCATGATTTGGGTTTTGAAGGACCAATTAGGACCAGAACTCAGGCGTTGTTTTGATTTCACCTTGTTTACTGTCCTGGGATATATGGAAACAATTATATTGGCTAGCTTGAAAGCCTCACCTGAAGAGTTGAGGAAAAGCCATTCATATTTAAAAAGGATGGTTATTATAGAGGCTTTACGTTGTTTCCTTGAGATCCTCGGAAAAAACATTTATTATGGACCGAGTATCTTTTGCATAGTCCGTTAGCTCCTCTAGCTGACACATTATGTTTAATAACAACAGAGGTTCGGAGTTGACTGGCGGAGGTTCACTTATTTGAGATGAGGATTGGAAGTTAACTTCGATGGTAGTACGGAGCGAGTCAAATGAGGAAATTTGAGGGGAAAATTGTTTTAGTTCTTAGCTAGCCTTAGTTACATTAGGCACTATTTCACAATTAGGAATAGCTTCCGGGGGAGGTTGAGGGCACGGTCATTTTTTTTTCAATGTTCTTTATCTGGTTTTTGAGGTGGGTCGCGAATTTTTTATTGTTGCTATTGTTCATCCACCGATTTGATGATCTCATCAAATTTATTAAACTGGGTCAGGTATTGTTTGTGGTAGAGTTTGTTTTTTCCGCATTTGACGCAAAAGTGTCGCTCAAGCATTTTATTGCCAGCATTATATGCGACCGAGAAATGTTTTTGCACTCATCGCAATAAAACACAAAATTTCGCGATAGGTCCTTAAAATATATGATTGACCTTTTGGTATAACCGACACAGGTGGCATGGAAATGTTTTCGGCACAACCCAATACAAGCAACCCACTCGACAAGGCTGTCATTGTTGACACAGTTATAAATTGCGCATTGTTGAGACATATTTAAAAGAGGAAAAAAAAACACTGTGTGAAAATGTAGAAATGAATTTCATAATGGAACAATAAAAACTATTTTTTTAAATAAGTCATCAAAACTGTCTCTAAATTCTTGTTTTTCATTTTTGAAAAGTGATACAACTCAAAATAATGCAAATAATTTCCGTAAAAAAAACAACAACACTGTCTTAACTCAAAATAAAACGCTTGTACCTACCGAATTTAAAATTCCAAAAATGACTTAACTCAAAATAGTTCACTTTACAACTTTAAAAAAGCAGTTGTTTCCTTCACAAACTAGTCACAACTAAAAATGTGTGATTTTTGTCAAAGTCATTTTGTTGACTTCTAATACATTTAAAATGACCCTTCATCAACTGAGGAAGCAATATAAAGCAATGCCGACTAGATAGATAGGTTTGAACTAATTTTTAGTATTTTTTTCAAATTAAAAACTCCAAAAATGGGTTTTTCGAGTTGTGACACTTTTGTATTACATGTGCGATATAAAGATAGATAGATAGATAGATAGATATATAGATAGTTATATGTCTGAAAAAGTCTAATTAAGATCCACTAAACCCTTCTCTTGCATTAGATAGAACCCTTGAACTCAGCATGAATAGCTTAATTGCCGAAACTTCCAGTATAGTTATCTGCCATGATCATAATTAATTAAGTTATTAGCAAGGGAATAAAACTTCACAATGCAAGTATGTAGGGTTCAAATAAAAAACTCTTGGTTCTTTTAATTGAAATGAATAAGTACTGTTTATTAAAGCCGAATTATTGACAACTAATAAGGTAGCGAGCGACCACACACTGTGAATATTCTACAGGGTGATTCGCATAAGGTGTGACAAAAAGATAGGGTGTGTAGGTTGGACCTAGACGAGCAAAAAATCGTCTGGGAGGGGGGGTCCATTTTCCCCCGTTTAGGCGGGAGGGGCAATTTAAGAAAAAAGTCACTAAAAATTGGAAAAAAATGATTTAAAAATAACGGTAGTACCTACAGATTCGTACTATAGCATTTTGGAAAGCCAAAAACTTATAAATTAATTTAAATTTAAAAATAAGTTGTTCAAACAAATAGTTTTTGAAATATTAATTTTCAAAGTCAAAATTTTGAAAAAAAAACATAATTTTTTTTTTAAACCACTTTTTTTTTCCAAATTTTACGTAATTAAGTAGTAGTTTTCTGGCTTATTTTCAATGTTCTTATTTATTTTTGATCAAACACAAGAAACCGGATGTCAAAATAACCTGTAGTTTTTGAGAAAACCAAAAATTAGAAAAACGACTTTTTTCAAATTTTTTTTTTTCTTAAGTTTTTTTTTCGTTATTGGATTTTTAAGTGGATTCTCAATAAAAAAAGTAAAGAGAAAATTCATCCTTTATTTCGTAAGTTCACTTAAGAATCCAATAACGAAAAAAAAAATTTGAAAAAAGTCGTTTTTGTAATTTTTGGTTTTCTCAAAAACTACAGGTTATTTTGACATCCGGTTTCTTGTGTTTGATCAAAAATAAATAAGAGCATTGAAAATAAGCCAGAAAAATACTACTTAGATACGTAAAATTTGGAAAAAAAAGTGGTTTAAAAAAAAAATTATGTTTTTTTTTTTCAAAATTTTGACTTTGAAAATTAATATTTCAAAAACTATTTATTTGAACAACTTATTTTTAAATTTAAATTAATGTGTAAGTTTTTGGCTTTTCAAAATGCTAAGGTACGACTCTGTAGGTACTACCGTTATTTCGAAATAATTTTTTTCCAATTTTTAGTGACTTTTTTCTTAAATTGCCCCTCCCGCCTAAACGGGGGAAAATGGACCCCCCCTCCCATACGATTTTTTGCTTGTCTAGGTCCAACCTACACACCCTATCTTTTTGTCACACCTTATGCGAATCACCCTGTATATCGACTGACTTAAGGGGACCCGGGACACCTATTTTCACTTTTTTTTTTTTGCTATTAAAAATAAAAAAAACGATGTTCTAACTTTTCTCATTAATAATTTTATTAATCATATAAAAAAATTTTGTTTTTCATTTTAAAAACAATATGTATTATGATAAAAATGCCGCTAAAGATGACCCTCTCGAAAAATCGGATCCGGACCCCGTAGATCATTTCGAGATTTCTACTCATCTGAAACAAAAAATCCAAAGACATTCTTAACCAGAAAGAGTACAGTTATAGTCGGAACTAGAACAAATCGAAAAAATTGAAAATTGACAAAATGGCGGACGTTGAAAAAAAAGTTCGTAAAATGGGGTTTTTTCACTAGTTTTTTAGTGTAAACAATAGGAAATTGTTTAATTGTTTAACAATTGTTAAAATTATGATTCTAGTTCCGACGATAACCATACATGTTGTGTAAAACATATCCAAATTTCAAGTTATTCGGTTGAATAGTTTTTTTATTTTCACCCCCGGCGTGCCGAAAAAAGTCGTTTCGAGATAAATGAGTTTAAAGTTTGAGGTATAGGAGCGCGCGGACCGCTCTCTACCTGGTTAATGGGCTGTAGAAGCTATAATATTGGGAATTTCCGCATGAAAATTTCACAGTATATTCTTAAGATACTATACTTTCGAAATATTGAAAAAAGGAAAAATCGATTTTTTGAAATTTCTAGACCTTAATGGTCACTGTTCTCTACTCTTAGATGGTTGCATTTTTCCCCTTCCCATGTTTTCGTTATATGCTTGTTCGTCCGTCGGTTATGTGCTGTGTGTATTGGTTCGTCTGTTGGGTAATGTATTGTTTGTACTCATACTCATCGTCAATGTCTTCTGTGAGTCTGTTCGTTGCTCACTCAGTCCTACAACTCGGCTATCCTACGAACTATTCGCCCCGAATGAAGGGTTTCAAGGTTTCATATTTTCCGCAATGGTCGTCGTCTTGTTTGGCCCTTCATGCTCGCCAACCTTCCGTGATTGAGCTTCTCGGAGTTTCATGCCAGTACCGAATTGTGTACGCTTGATGGCGACTAGTGCTGATTGTCAATGACCGTTTATTCTCACGTTGAATGGATTCGATGTTATGGCTCACTTCTTCTCTGATCGAGTCTCTCTCGGTATGCAGGTCTTCAATCGCTTCCTCATCCAACCATCGTCTCATATCTGGACATTCAGTAGTACCCATTTCTAAGCCCGTGAGGATCCGTAACGGTGTGAACTTCGTGCTTCTGGATACTGAATTGTTGATCACCTGCTGTAGCTTATCCACATGCTTGTACCAGCTTGTAGGGTTCCCGACACACGCCTTTGTTAGCATTGGTAGGATGATCTTGTGGATTCTTTCCGCCTGGCCGTACCCTCGAGGTACTCCTGTCGCGATCTGTAGATGTTGGATGTCCTCTTGTCTGCAATAGCTCTCAAATGCTGTTGAGGTAAATGCTGTCCCCCTATCGGATATTATTCGTCTAGGATTACCAAAGATGGCTGCCTGTTTACTTAGCCTATCTACAACCTCTGCTGTTCCCGTACTATTCGTTGGATAAAGCCAGACGAATTTGAAGAATGCATCAACCACTACCAAAATGTGGTTGTACAACTTCCGAGTTTGTTCCATTGGTCCGACGTGGTCTATGTGGTAGGTTCCTAATGGCTTGTCTTCTTTATTGAAAGGTATCAAGAATCCTTCTTTCTTACCGGCTTTGGATTCAGTGATATTGCACTTGACGCATCCTCTAACCACCTCTGTGATCTTCTTCTTGACTTCTGGAATGAAATAGGTTTTCTCCAATACATCCTGGGTTTTCTTAATCGAAAAATGCCCTTGTTGATGTGCGATTCCAATCAACTCCTTTTCCAAAACCGTGGGTATCACGACAAGTTCCTTAGTGGGGTCATTGTATAATATCCCCGCCTTCATGAAGTAGTCCTCGTAACTCTCCTTCTCCAGAATCTTCCGAACTGCTCTTATCCACTCGTCTGTCAACTGTGCCTCCTTAATCCGATGACTCAACGAATCTTCGATCAGCAGACAGAACACTCGGCTCAAAGCATCAACATGTTTCATCTTCGTGCCGGCCCGATGTTCGATTCCATAATGGAATTCTTGCAGGAACATCGCCCAGCGGGTTACTGAGAGGCACATCTTGCTTCTTCATCGTTTGAGTAAACGCATTACAATCGGTGACGATTTTGAACGGTATACCTAGTACATACACTCGCCATTTCTTAACTGCTTCGATAATTGCCAAAACTTCCAACTCGTACGAATGGAACTGTTCTTCCGACTTGCTGGTCTTTCGGCTAATGTACTGTACCGGATGAAACGTCTGGTCCAAACTTACATGCGTCGGCGTGAATCTCTGTCTCCGCTTTGGGATTGAATAGTCCTAGCACGGGCGCTTTGATTAGTGCTGCTTTTAATTGTTCGAACGTTGTCAGATCTTAAGTACCCATTTCGAACTTGTTCCCCTTTCGTAACATATCAGATAAAGACTTAGCCACCACTGCGTATCCCTCAATGAACCTTCTGAAATACGACGTAAGGCCCAAAAAACGTTGAAGCGTCTTCGGGTCCCTTGGCACTGGATACTCTGCCACCACTCTGGTTTTCTCTATCGACGGCTTAATGGTGCTATTCTCGATGACATAGCCAAGGAATTCGATCGTCCTCTTCAAGAACTGACATTTTTCCCAATTCAAGCGCAGTCCGTACCTTGAAGCATTTTCCAGCACTAGCTTCAGCTTTTCGACACCTTCCTCTTCATCCTTGGACGGTATGATGAGATCTTCCATGTACGCCTCGACTACTCGCGATTGAATTAATGTCCTGTATATCGCAATCTTGCGAATACTGCTGGTGAATTCGAGATTCCAAAAGGGACGGACAAAAACTCGTACTGCTCATCTTGTGTCACGAACGCTGTATACTTCCTGGAATCCTTATCCATCGGAACATGGAAGAACCCATTTAGCAGATCCAGCGTCGTAAACACCTTCGCTGCTTCCAACCTCTCGGACACTTCGTCCATCTGTACCACCGGGTAATTATCTCTAGTTAGACCTTTTCGTTCAATTTCCGATAGTCACAGCACAACCTCTTGGTCCCATTCTTCTTCGCCACCAGCACGATCGGTGATGCATATTCGGATTTATTTGGTTGTATAATCCCCTGCTCCAGCCATTCTTTGATCTGCTCGCGTACTAAAACTTGGTCTGCATACGCCATTCGCCTCGGTCGTTGAAACACAGGCACATCATTTTTTAAAACGAGTTTCATCGTAACAGGTGAACACTCTTTTCCCTCGGGAACGTAATCTTCGATAATCGGAAGTAACACCTTGCGTATGTTGCCGTCTAGGTGAATCAAATCCAGATCTCTCGCGAACATGCCTCGCTCCGCAGCCAAACAGATTTCTCCAAATACCTCCTCCAGTTCAAGAACATTCGATCCCAGATCGTTTGCCTTGCGTCCATGGCTCTCATGATAATCGACGGCTTTAACGTCCTCTCGTGCCTCTTTAATCGCACCCGCATTAACATGTACTCTTCCATCAGTACCCTCCTCATTTGCTCGAGCCCACGACTCACTCGGTATTTCGGTTGGGTTCTGCTTCTGCTTAAATTCTACGCCCTCGTTTGTGATTTTTAAATCCACATACTCGAGAACGTCGTTCCCTATTATTGCAGAGTACTGCATATCGCCTTCCTTCACCACATGGAAATTAAACGTTAACGGTATTCCATCCACCTCTACTTCCACCCTAACGTTACCTAATGTTGTAACCCTATGTTGCCCTATGCCCAGCAAATTTCGTTTTTCTTTGCCGAGTTCCACGAATTCCATCATAACTAAAACATCATACCTTAGGAGACATAAATCACTTCCAGTGTCTAACAGTGCGGTAAACTTACATCCTCCAGCTGAGATGTCTTTAAAAATTCGGTTGGTCCCAATGGCCAAGTTCATTCTCGCATCAGGCAAAAAATTGTTGTGAGCACTTGTTGTTGCAGTGCGCTCACTCTGGTTCTCAGCTCGCGGCTGACTTGGTCGTAAATCGGCTCCTCTGCAATCACGGGCCATATGCCCTGGTTTGTTGCACCTGTAGCATTTCAGTGTTGTTCCTCGGCATTCCCTTGCTAAATGTGTAGAATCTCCGCACCAATAACACGATTTCTTCTTCTCGTCCTTGACCGGTACCTGAGTAGGAGCGTTTTCCCTAGGAGCGTATGCGTAGCCTTATCGTCTCCTTGAGTTTGATGACTCCGGCTGGGAAACTCTCGTTCTGTCGTACACCTTAATCTGCACCTTAAGCTCTTCTATTGTTGTTGCCTGGTACATCATGAGTTTATGTTGTTTCGCGTCCGGTATACCCTCCACGAAATAGTCGATTAGACTCTCGTCATCTAACTCGATCTTACTACCAATTTCCCTCGATCTTACTACCAATTTCCAACAGCGCATATAGGTACTCCAACAACGTTTCGGTTGGCTTCTTTTGTCTAACTCTCAGCCTGCGGTGGACTTCAGCGGACAGTAGCTTTGTCCCAAACTCTTTGATGAGAGCTTGTTTCAGCGAGTTCCAGCTTTTAATGCGCAACTGGCTTCTGATGAACGACTTTGCTGCACCCTTCACTAGCTGCTTTGCGTAAATATATGTTTGGATCTCGTCCCATCCCACTATTACTGCATTCCCCTCGATCTCCTGGATCCGTTGATTGATGTCAATGTCCACATTTCCCTCGAAATGCGTCAACGAATCCTCAATATCTTTCAGAGTGAACCTACCGAGCGTCCTCACCCTTTCTACTACTCCCCTGGCTTCTTCGTACCTTTCCTCTTTCAGTCTGTCTGTACTAAGTCCTAGCTCCGTCAGTCTACGTCGTAGTGCGTCTACACTTACAGTCAACATTAAAATTTCTTGCCTTTCCATCTTAAATTACTTTCTTTTACCCCTCACAATAATTTAAAAAAAAAATTCTCGACCAGTGCCAATGCAATAAAATTTTATGTAAAACAAAACTAAACGGTCGCTTCGCCTACCTTTTAAAATATTTTAGCTGGCTCCGCTATTCTCCGCCATTCTTTCCTCTTTGTGTTTGCTTCGTTCCCGTCAAGCTACGCTTCTTCTCCTTACTTGCCGTTTGAATTTCCCGTTTACTTTCGCACACGTTGGGCAAGCCACGCTACTTCTCCTCACTTGCCGTTTGAATTTTTCCGTTTTCTTTCGCTCCCGTTGGGCAAGACACTTTACTTTCACTTGCCGTTTGATTTTCGTTCCTTTGGTTAATGTTGGAGCATTCAACCACGGTGGTCTCTATGTACTTATTTTTTGTACACTCACACCGCTTAAGGTAGAAGCCCTTTTTTTCTACACACAACTCAACTACTGTCTACACAAATAATGTGTGCACTCGCCGATAACAATTCAGCTTAGTGGCTAAAATTGCTTCTCGCTTTTTTTTCACACACAGATTTGTGTGTTTGGGATAATCTGTTAGTGAGAAGTGCACGGGTTGGGTTCGAAATCCCAGTTTTTATATTCCCGCTTATTAAAATCCCGGTTTTGAAATCCCGCTTTCTGAAATCCCGTTTTTAAAAATCCCGCTTTTTTAAAATACCGCCTTTTAAAATCCTGCTTCTTATAATCCCGTTTTTTAAAATCCCGTTTGTTAAAATCCTGCTTTTGCAATCAAAACTAGTTGTATTTAAAAAAATCGCGCGATTTTTTTAAATACAACAACTAGTTTTGATTGCAAAAGCGGGATAGAGAAATCAAAATAAAGGAAGCAACAAGTGATTTGGTTGGAATACATTTATTGTAGCGCTAAGCAAATAACAAATATTCAAATTATCAAAATAGATTATTAGTATATCAAATGGTACACTAAAAAAAAAAAGAACATAGGAAAGGAACTTATTACACTCAAAATTTTTTAACAAGAAAGGTACTTGCTAATTTTGAGTAACCTATATACCAGTGGCGAGGGGTGAATAATTCCAAAAGGTAACTCGAAGGAAACTTAGTCACCAACAAAAAAAAAGTTTACTTAAATTTTTTTTTGTGCAATTTTTGTCTTCGCATCAAGCCAAAAAGTCAAGCATTTCAAACCAACTTTGCTATTAGGTAGAGCGTCATAACTTTTTTTTTTTCATAAAACTAAGCTAATTAAAACTATTTGTTTCCTCTAAAGGACTATTCACATGAGCACGACCAACGAACGACGAATAAATCACGAAATGAGATTTTAAGTACTTTACTAGCATAAATTCCTCACGATTTTTTTTGGAAACGATGGAAAAATAGTTCATACTTATTTTTAGGTGGATAAACTTTTATTTTTGTGCCTAAAATTAACAAAATTGAGAAAAAAAGTTTATTCGTTACGAATAAACATCTAGTAGGTACGAACTGTCAGACTTTATTCTCGTTCCACATACAATCCACACTCCAACGAATAAATTTTTTCGTGCGTGCTTAACCTCAAAATCATTCCCCATTTTTGTTTTGCATGTAAATTGTGTTCATTATTCGTGACGAATGTAAAACACTCATGTGAATGAAATGTCAAAATATACGAATATTCGCTCATTCGTTGTTCGTTGGTCGTTCTCATGTGAATAGTACTTAAGTGAAAATCAGTTAAGCAACAGTCAACAGATATTAAGGCCATAATCAAACCACTGAAACTTACCATCGGAAAACTTTTCAGAATTTTTGTACTTTTCAATTTTTAAAGCCTAAATTTGTAATATTTAAAAAAATCACGAACAGCACTAAATCAATATAAATAAGTATTGCACTGCGTTCTGCTGGTAAACTGCGTTTTTCAAATAAAATACGGCTCATTGGGAACTGAATTCATTTAGGCCAGTTGTGCAACTTTAGAAAAATTCCAATTATTTTTTGCATTTTCTCCCAAAAATATGCTTTATGCTATGAGATTTAATATCCACGCATATTTGTTACCAAAGTGGCAACCTTTGAGCTTTGACACATGAGTCCAGTGCAGATACACATACAAATTCATGAAATAAGTCGGAAACCATCGTGTTATTTTCTTGTTCTTCAAGCAGAGACCTACCTCAACCTGCAAACCTGCCATATACATTTTTGTTTATAAGCATGTGTCCATGGGAAGAAATACGAAGGAAAGCGTTTTTTTCTTTTATAAAACCAAGTGAAAAGAAGTGTGCAGAAGCAATGCTGCAAATGAGTACTGGGCTACTGCGTCGGCGCTATATTCACGTGCTCAGAGCACAAAGAGATAACAAACAACAGATTTACCAAAAATATGACGCTAGAACACCGGGTTATTTTCTTCCATAAAAAAGCATGTATTGAACAGAGAGGTGCCTAGCGCTAGGCTCTTCTCTGTTCAATACATGCTTTCTTATGGAAGAAAATAAGACGATGTTCTACCGTCATATTTTTTGGTAAAAGAAAAAAGAGGAGAGAACACAAATTTGTTCTATCCAGCAACAAGTTTTATAAGACGTAATATTTGGGGTTACCTTGTATGTTGCTAAAGTTTTGTGTTTGTTTATGGAGTGAATTGAAGAGCCAACATGTGTGTAGAATAAAACGGAAAGCAGAGTGGTAGTTGTTAAAAAAATGTTGGCAGCGAGTTCATGTGTATAATTAAGTTTGATTCATGTTGCCAGAAGTCTAAGATGTTTCGGATGTGAATTTCAAAAGGTAAGTCGGAAATAATCGACTTATATGGACGCTTCGCCACTGCTATATACCCTCATTTTATTGCCATATTCATTTTGATTTCATCAGGTCTAGTTTTCGAGTTACAGCCAGTGCCTTCAAATAAAAAAAAATACCGTTTTTGTTTCCATTAGGTTTAGTTTTCGTGCTCCAACCACTGGATTTGAATTAAGCACACCAAGAACCTTCAAAAATGTTCTATCTGACTCAAATATACTTTCAAGACTCTACCAAGGCTTCAAAACAGAGATTGACCATGCATTACAACTTTCAAAGTTAAATATCACAGTAATTTGATGTAATACACCCATTTTGAGAACAGATTTGGATTCAGCACACGAAAAACCATTGGAATAGTATCGGTCTGTTTTTAGGTTGAAATTTTTTCATGTTAAAACATTTTTATTTTTTCCGATTTTGAAGGCTCAATATCTCGAAAATGACACGTAGCCTGTGATGTGCTTTTTTCTTTAGAGCTGGGATATGCTCGTCGGGTCCAGGGTAGACCAAAGAAAACACGTAAAACTTCGGTTATAAAGAAGGTCCAATCCTTTTATTTGTCTTAAAGCTATAATGTTTATTACTTCTTAATTCTTATCGCTAATTCTGGTGATCGATGGTTCCAATGCTGGTAGATCCTTACTCCTATGCTGGTAAAGTGGTCATCGAGTACGGGTTCTTAATCGCTGGTAAATCAACAGTCAAACACTGGCATCAACAGGCAGATCCTGGCATCAACAGTAAAAATACTGGCATCAACAGTCAAACACTGGCATCAACAGGCAGATCCTGGCATCAACAGTACGAATACTGGCATCAACAGTCAAACACTGGCATCAACAGGCAGATCCTGGCATCAACAGTACGAATACTGGCATCAACAGTCAAATACTGGCATCAACAGGCAGATCCTGGCATCAACAGTAAAAATACTGGCATCAACAGTCAAACACTGGCATCAACAGGCAGATCCTGGCATCAACAGTACGAATACTGGCATCAACAGTCAAATACTGGCATCAACAGGCAGATCCTGGCATCAACAGTACGAATACTGGCATCAACAGTCAAATACTGGCATCAACAGGCAGATCCTGGCATCAACAGGCAGATCCTGGCATCAACAGTACGAATACTGGCATCAACAGTCAAATACTGGCATCAACAGGCAGATCCTGGCATCAACAGTCAAACACTGGCATCAACGGCTTAATAGCCGGCAAAATAAAACCCAAAAGTCCTTAAGAGGCTAGTGGGGGATTTATGCTAGGAACTCCAAGGAGACCTTGCGTAAAATTGGGAATCTCTGGATACACTACGTACCCCTGGTTTTCCTCTAGTGGAAGTAGCCTGTACACGAGATTGGTACTTTTCAACACGGGCTGGCTTCTCCGTTCTCGTATTTTTTCCAGGTTGCCTTATAAAGTTTTCTACAATAAGTGAGTGTGAGCTCTATGGCGTGAATGAAATATATCATACGAAAATAATGGTATGTATATTGGCTGGTGGTAGGGTGTGTATTTGTAACTTCGTTACATTCCCCCCTTTCTTCGGTAGACGAGTAACTTACTCGTCGAATTATATATATATGGCTTTGTTCGTTTGTTTGTGTGTTGCTTTTTCTTCTTTCTTTTTTTTTTTTTTTTTTTGTTTATCATAAAAAAAAAATTTTCTCGTTATTACAAAAAATTCATTAATTTAAAACCACCTCTTTGGTCAGGTTGCCAAATTTCAAGGTTGCCCATCCTGGTTTACGGATTGTGACTGTCACCCGCCCATAGGAGCGCTGAAACACAAACTTTTGCCTCCTGAACTTTGGGTTATAGTTTTGGTGGGTGGTCACATCTATGTTCTTGAAGGGGTCTTCAGGCACTGGTTCTATCCTTCTCCCGGCGGTCTGAGTTGGAACTGCTGTCATCGTTATCACCTCAGTGCGGGGTTTGGCAAATCTCACTTGGCGTGAGGTGCTCACTTGCTTCATTGGTCTCGGCTGTTGTTTTCGCTGGATTATGGGTGTTCTGGTATACTGGTCTTCTCTAAACTTCGGGGCTGCGGCTTCTCTCTGTCCTCGGATCGCTGCCATCCTTGTTCGTGGGTTAATACTAGGCCTAATTGTGATCAACTCTGTGATTTCGGCTGGCGGTCGCTTGCGGTTGCGTGGTTTCGGGTTGGTGGGCTGTCTTCGGCAGGGGTCTTCGATCGCTTTTACTACGGCAGATTTTATTTTTGAAGTTGTCGGCTTCCCCATAGTTGTCGCAATACTGAGCTCGGCATTTTGTTTATTTTCGGTATATTGCTTTAGATCTTTGTAATGCACTCGGAAATTTCCATTTTCTTTTTGAGTGCTTTTTGTTGTCTTTCTGGTTTCGGTTTTCTGCAATTTGAGTGATACTAGCTTGTACTCTTTATCAAAATATTTGGCTTCGGTTACGGACGGTAGGAGTGGTATATCACCAACTGTTATCTGGAACTTGATCTTCCGCAGAAAGTCCATACCAAGAATTACATCTTCGGCCAGCTGCGGTAAATATGTGACTTCCCCGGATACTGGTGAGTTAACGAGTTCAGCCTCAACGTGATAACTCTCTCGTGCTGTTACTTGGCTTCCATTTGCCATTCGAACAGTATGTTCTTGCAATCGAACTGGTGTTTTAAGTCGACGTAGGATTTCTCTTGTCTTGGAGTTGATAAATGATTTCGTTGCTCCAGTGTCAACGAGTGCTTCAAACGGGTTTCCTCCTATTGAGATAGGCAGGAAAATTCTCGGATCCTTTTCCGATTCATTCTGTGATTCTCGGCGGTCATCTTGGATCGTTTCGGGGTAGGTCGGAATGTCGGCATTAGGATTGCTTTGGCACTGTGATGGCTCTTTCATCCTTGAGTCTGTCACAGTCTTGGGTTGTCTTTTTGATAACATTGCAGAGGTTTTGTGCGTCGTCGCAATAAGTGGTCGGGTGTTTCGATCATCATTCTGTATTGCCTCAAATTCCTCTCCTAGGTCTAATAACTCTTCTATAGACTTGAAGTCTCCTCGCCTGATATAATATTTATATTCAGAACGCAGGCCTTCGTATATTCGTTCTATGCTTCCGTCAATGCTTATGGTGGGGTGTTGCCGAATCAGGTATTGCGTGGATCTTATATAGTTCTTTACTTTTTCGCGAGGACCTTGCTTCTTCCGCAAAATTTCGTCCTCTAGTTTGTAAATGTACCGTGCTGGTAAGAAATAATGCAGGAACGTGTCACGGAATCGTGACCACGTCTGGAAACGGTCTCGATAAATGCGTAACCACTCTAACGCTGTTCCTCGGAAAATTTCAGGTAGGGTTTTAATCATATGGTTCCGCGGTATAGCGTAACAGTCTGTGAGCTCTTCTATGCGTTCCATAAATTCCAATGGGTTGCCGGATCCATCGAACTTAAGTCCCCATTTTCGGACTACGTTCATAACCTCTGCTTCGTAGCTAAGGTTGAGCTTTGGAGCATGTGGCGGTGCTGTCAGGAAAGGTTGATGACTGAAACTTGGCTCTACGTTTGGAACATCTGTTTGATCCTTAGGAGTATCATCTTCACTGGAACTCATTTTTTCCTTTTTTCGGTTTGGTGATGTGTTCGGTAATCGGTTAATCGTACTGGTAAAGGTTGTTCAATCTGGTATTTCGGAATCTGGTTACTGGAATGGACTTCTTAATGTAGTCCCTGCTCGGGCGCCAATTTGTGATGTGCTTTTTTCTTTAGAGCTGGGATATGCTCGTCGGGTCTAGGGTAGACCAAAGAAAACACGTAAAACTTCGGTTATAAAGAAGGTCCAATCCTTTTATTTGTCTTAAAGCTATAATGTTTATTACTTCTTAATTCTTATCGCTAATTCTGGTGATCGATGGTTCCAATGCTGGTAGATCCTTACTCCTATGCTGGTAAAGTGGTCATCGAGTACGGGTTCTTAATCGCTGGTAAATCAACAGTCAAACACTGGCATCAACAGGCAGATCCTGGCATCAACAGTAAAAATACTGGCATCAACAGTCAAACACTGGCATCAACAGGCAGATCCTGGCATCAACAGTACGAATACTGGCATCAACAGTCAAACACTGGCATCAACAGGCAGATCCTGGCATCAACAGTACGAATACTGGCATCAACAGTCAAATACTGGCATCAACAGGCAGATCCTGGCATCAACAGTAAAAATACTGGCATCAACAGTCAAACACTGGCATCAACAGGCAGATCCTGGCATCAACAGTACGAATACTGGCATCAACAGTCAAATACTGGCATCAACAGGCAGATCCTGGCATCAACAGTACGAATACTGGCATCAACAGTCAAATACTGGCATCAACAGGCAGATCCTGGCATCAACAGGCAGATCCTGGCATCAACAGTACGAATACTGGCATCAACAGTCAAATACTGGCATCAACAGGCAGATCCTGGCATCAACAGTCAAACACTGGCATCAACGGCTTAATAGCCGGCAAAATAAAACCCAAAAGTCCTTAAGAGGCTAGTGGGGGATTTATGCTAGGAACTCCAAGGAGACCTTGCGTAAAATTGGGAATCTCTGGATACACTACGTACCCCTGGTTTTCCTCTAGTGGAAGTAGCCTGTACACGAGATTGGTACTTTTCAACACGGGCTGGCTTCTCCGTTCTCGTATTTTTTCCAGGTTGCCTTATAAAGTTTTCTACAATAAGTGAGTGTGAGCTCTATGGCGTGAATGAAATATATCATACGAAAATAATGGTATGTATATTGGCTGGTGGTAGGGTGTGTATTTGTAACTTCGTTACAAGCCAATCAATTCTGTGGCTAGATTTGGATGCAGCAAGGTAAAAACCTTAATAAAAACATGGTCTCCTTTCTGTTACCGAAAAACCGCATATTTTGTTGACCAGTGTAATCATCAACAATATTTCTTATAATTTTATATCAGTGTAATCGTATGCTGTGAGCAATGCGACGTAAAAAACCTGGTTTTACTAATTTTTTTTCTATTTTTTTCGTAGTTTGTAAAATATTAAGATGTATAAAAACGGGATAGGCGGGATTTTAAAAAGCGGGATTTGAATAAATAAGAATTTTGATCGAGCGGGATTTTAGAAGTCGGGATTGTAAAAAAGCAGTATTTTAGTAGACGGGATTTTAAAACTTTTTTTTCGGGATTCTTGAAAAGTGTGATTTCGATACGCTCCCGAAGTGCACTAACAGATTATCCCGGACGAGCCCCCAAATTGTAGGGTTCAATTAAAAACACTTGGTTCTTTTAATTGAAATCAATCAGTACTGTTAATTAAAGCCGAATTATTGACAACTAATTAGATAGCGAGCGACCACACACTGTGAATATTCTATATCGACTGACTGACTGACTTCTGACTGGTCTCTACTCTTACATGGTTGCATTTTTCTCCTTCCCATGTTTTGTTGTGTGCTTGTTCGTCCGTTGGTTATGTGTTGTGTGTATTGGTCAGAGTATATCTAATACTGAGTAGGGACACTCTCTACACAAATGCAACGCCTACTACTACATTCAACAATGAACAGCAAAAAAATAAAAAAAAATGCAATGAGTGGAAGCAGGTCAAAATTATGAATAGTAATCCTTTTGGACAATCCCAAATGTTTGAAGGATACACAATAGATTTTCCCAGGTCAATACCAATAAACTTCCAATGTAAGATACGCCACCTGCAGTTTTTTATGAATGCATTTTTAAAGGCGAACCCAAGTGATCGTGAGTGTGTATATGATTTTGTTGTGCTGCTTAATAGCTTGGGTGACCAGATCTAATTTTTTTATGACACTCAATTGTTTTATTATGTTCGGGTTTTTTCTTTGGGTTACATGTTTTTTAATGAGTTTTTCAATGGTAGATATGATTAATATGACTTTATCTTTAATCTGGTCGTCTAAGAAATACATAATTAACACAATTAGCGAAGTACAGAAATTTTTTTTCTACTTTTGGGATACTTTTTTAATAGCAGCTGGTCATATTAAAATGTAATTAGGCATACACAAAAATTTGTTTACATTTTTTCATAACGTAGTTTTAAAGGCGCACCCGGACGTTTTCTTATCATTTGGCGTAAGTTTCTTAGTGTATAAAGAACAGGGTGTCTTGTGCAAAAGAATATTGAAAGTTGAAGTGCTGTGAAAGAAAGTTTGGTTAAAATGGGTAAACACTATCTCAAGTGCTTAGTATGCGGTCGTGAGGAAGTGAGAAGACGAAGAGAGGTAAGCAAATTTTTTCTTTTTTTAATCGTTCACTCACTGATGTAACGCACCTCAGGTGGGACAACGACTTACTCAATTCTCCAGAAAACGCAATTTCATAAATGAACATTCATTTGAAAACAGTTTAACGACATCCAAAAATATTTTCTTTTTGAAAACAAAATATTCAATAGTGTCAGTGTTTTATTGATAAGTAGTACCTTTTTGAAAAGTTTGGCACACTTACGTCGTTGTTCCACCAGATGTGCGATATGTAAATGCCTGAAAATAAATTTAATAAATATGATCATCATAGCATTAATGGCTTGTGTCAACATAAGAACAAATATTAAATTTTCTTGAAATATCAATTACATACATACCAATTAACTTCTTTCGTTACTTTGATTAACTTATTGTGTTTCATTTTTTAGGAGAACAGAACTAACTGCCATTCAAAAACCTAACTTGGTTTTTGCCGGGTCACTCTGTGCCACAAAAGTATGACAATCTGATTCTCTTTTTTCTCTTTTCTACTTTAACACATCTTATGACCATCTACTTCTCGTGTCTGTGTAACTATAAAATGCGAACTGATTAGAACTACGTGGAGAGTGTCCCTAATCTGGTATTGGTTCGTCTGTTGGGTAATGTATTGTATGCACTCATCGTCAATGTCTTCTGTGAGTCTGTTCGTCGCTCACTCAATACTACAAGTATATGAAAGGGAGAAAAGAAAACAAAAGAAGAAAAGAAAGATAAAGAGAAAATTTGTACGCACTTTTTTATAATTATATATATTTGTAATTGAAACGGTTTGAATATTTGATTTGAATTAAGAAAATAAGAAAATAAAGAAAACTTTTGATAAACGATAAAGAAAAATAATATAATCTTATTCAGGTTGTTATGATGCTTTGATGGTTGGTTACTTTGGTGTTCCTTCAGTTGATGGTGACAGATAACATATTTTGGCTTCGGGCTGGTGCTGCATTGAGCTTTCATACAGGTCCAGTGCATGATGCAGTTCGAGGTTGGTTGTAGATGTAGAGCTTTGGATGTTGCTGGGTGGTTGTGTTTCATACGGTGCGATGTTTGAGCAAACTTCATGATTAGCATTTATAATGGCATATTAAGACATTGAATAGAGTCGATTCTCTGAGCTTCTGACTGTTGCTGTTGTCTGATGTATAGTGTATAGTATAGTATAGTGTATAATACATTTCAACGATATGAGAACGCTGATGCAATTTTTCTCTTCTTCTTAAGACCAAGTGCGTATTTCATTTTTGAGTGGTTTTGTTTCGTAAGAGATTCATGAATGTATCCTGGGTAAATGAAATGAATGTATACTGGCAAACACTCACAATGAAATTCAAAAACGGGCTCTGGCATGCATTCAAAACTAAGGAGAGCACTTTAAGCACTTGTTATAATTGTATTTGTATAAAATACAGAAGAAACTATTAAAAGTGCCCATATTATTGTTTTATTCAAACAAACCTCAAAGCTAAAAATTGTTTTTATTTCTTTTTTTTTACCCATTTTGTATTTTTTCAAGTATCATAAAATGTATGGGTTTTGAGTGCACTTATTCATAAGTTTTCTTTTTGTTATTGTTTTGTTCATCTGTAAAAATAAAGATGCTCTATGTTTATTTATCAGGGGGTCGATTCTGTAACTGTGAAGTTGTGAAGTGATAAAAAATATCACAGCTTCACAGCGAATCCGATTCTCGTTCTGTGAAAAAATGAAAACAAACGTCAAAATTTCTCCACATGATAAATTATTTATCACAAAAGATTATTATTATTATTATTACAACTTTATTAACAGGCAATAAATTACACAATTAATAATATTTTATTCGGCATTAGCTACCAGGACTTTCTGCCGATAAAGTAGTGGATACAATTAAATATAGTTTTCTAATTTTAGTAAAGTTAATATTTTGTACAGATTCATAATGTTTTCTTTTGAAGGAGTAGTTAAGAGACTTGTTAAAGTTATTGAATTGTTCACTTTTTTTGATATAGTTTTGACGTGTTCGCAGTCGACTATAAGGTGTTTAATGGTGAGGGGGGTGTTTCTGTTGCAGAGGTGGCATAATATTGGTTGTTCTTTTGTTATGTAGTGGCTATGTGTGATGTTGGAGTGACCGAGTCGCAGTCTTGTGTAACATTTTATCATATTTTGGGATATATTATTTGGGTAAATAGTTTTTTCAGCTTGAGGGTTGATATTGGAGTAATGATGAGTGTATTCACTCCAATTTATTTTTTTGATTTGGTAGGCGGTGTGTAATATGTTTTTTTTTGCGTCTTTCTTGTTGAAGATGTTGAATTGTATAAGTGGCTCGTCTAGGGCTGCCTTTGCCATTTTGTCAGCCATCTCGTTGCCTGGAATTCCAGCATGTCCAGGGACCCATATTATTTTAAGATTTTTATTTCCTATTATTTTGTCTCTGATTTGATCAATTATTTCTGTTTTGTTGTTTAGGTTTTTGAGAGCGGTGATTGCTGAGAGGCTGTCCGAGCAAATTACAGTTTTTTTCTTGTTTGTGAATGATGTTGCTTTGAGGATAGCTAGTGCTTCGGCAGTAAATATTGAGGCGGAGCTTGTTAGAAGGCAGAAGGCCTTTGATTTTTGGAGTCCCAACTTCGTCAGTTACGGCAAAAGAGACACCGTGTTCATTTTTGGAGCCATCTGTGAAAAGGAGGTTCCATTCTGTTTTTTTTAAATTTGATACCATTTCCTTAAACATTTGCTGGTACATTTCGTTAGTTGTAGTTGCTTTAGGAAATTTTTGTAAATTGGTGTTAATAGCATCAGTTTTATGTTTCCATGGTGGAAACGTTTGAAATTTTGTTGATTTGTTTTGAATTGGTGTATTCCATTTTGATGAGAGATTTATGGCCTTTAGAAGTGTTGATGGGTAGTTTTGATGTCTAGTTTTACGTGTAATTTTCGGAATGAGTGATTGAATGGGTGAATTGTTGCAGGAGTTGATCTTGAGAAGAACAGATGCGGTTTGGAATTCAATCCGCTCGGGAATTGATGGGAGTCCGGCTTCTGTTAAAATATTTTTGATGGGTGTGGTTCGGAATGCTCTTTGGGCAGTCCTTACTGCGCTGTGGTATGATGGTGTGAGAAGTTGTAGTGATGACTTGGAGCATTTGCTGTAGATAGCGAGTCCGTAATCTATTTTTGAAAGAATGATTGATTTTATCACATTAATAAGGGAGTTTATATTACAGAAACTGTGTTTAGAAGCTAAATATCTAATCATATTGGTCCTGGTAGCAAGGCACTTTTTTATAGAAATACAATGCTGCTTAAAATTAAACTTAGAGTCAAATAAAACTCCTAGTAAATTAATGTAATTTACGTTATCTATAAGTTTATTGTTGAGGTCAACCAAAACCTTTTTTGAGCAGCTGTTTTTTCTGCATTGCATATGTGCAGTATTTTGCTTTTGTCTGTGGATATTCTTGTCCCAGAATATTCTCCCCATTTAATCAGGTCGAGAATTATACTCGAAAAATCAGCTGATACCTGGTTTAAGTTTTTGCATTTCGATAGGTGGATGGGCGTTGTACTATTCGGGTAGGCTCTGATTGGTGCTAACTTGGCGGCGCCCAGATGCTGTAACTTATAGTACACGTCAACTGTGCTTACTATACCTCCAAGCGGTATCCACTGGGACCTGGGATGCTCCGTCCAGAGCTGACCTGCTAAACTAGTAAGTGCGAGTGTTGAGATAAGGGAATCCGGAACAAAGAATTGTGATCGATCAACACTATAATTGCTCTGCGAACAATGACTGACTGCACGAATCTCAGTGGTCTACGAGAGCTTCCGTGTAAATGTCCCAGCGGATGAATTCGAAGGACAGAATCAACGGTGGACTTCAGCAGCCATAAAAGCAGAAACCCCTGAAGGAGCTACTCCAACATATTTGGTTTAAAGGTCTTTCAGGGTCTTTCAATACTAGGACAGGGTATTGAAGTAGAGATGGTGGCGGAAGAGCTCCTGGTGAGCCAACGGCAGCACTCACACCCCTGCAGCAGGGTACTGACACTGGATATTCCAGCCCTTTGTGTCCGAAGGGATCCAAAAGGACCTGGCCCTCCAGGTTGGGGGTTGTGCGTAGGGTTAACTACCCTACCACGGAAAAAATAATTTGTTCCGAAACAACGAACAGCCTCGGATAACGATAATGATTTCAAAGTTGACGACCCATGCAAACGAAAAAAGGACAACGACCTCCGGATCTGCACTTGGAACGTAAGATCTCTTTACGGACTAGGTGCAGCTGGAGAATTAGCGGACGCCCTGGACTGCTGCAAAGCAGACATAACCGCCATCCAAGAAGTGCGATGGAGTGGACCGGGCATAAAGAAGATGAAAAACTGTGACATATACTATGGCGACTGCTACAGACAACAGAAACAGCGTTTATTTGGGTGTGGATTTGTCGTTAGAGGAAGACTCAGGGATAAGGTGATTAGCCAAAATCCAGTCAATGAGCGTATAATGACCATCCGCATCAGGGCTAAATTCGCCAACATTAGCCTTATATGCGCCCACGCCCCCACAGAAGAGAAAGACGACGATTCCAAAGACTGTTTCTACGAGCTCCTCGAAGAAACATATGAGCAATGCCCTAGATACGACGTGAAAATCGTTCTTGGCGATTTCAACGCAAAACTAGGGAAGGAGGACATCTTTGGAAACACAATCGGTAAGCATAGCCTCCACGACAAAACCTCCGAAAACGGATTGAGGCTAATCGATTTTGCTGCGGGGCTAAATCTTGTTGTAAGTAGTACACGCTTCCCGCATCTCAAAATTCATAAAGGCACATGGCGATCCCCAGATCAATTAACCGTCAACCAAATTGACCATGTTGCGATCGACGCAAGGCACTCTTCCAGTGTGCTAGATGTCCGAACTTTCCGAGGGGCCAACTTTGACTCGGACCACTACCTTGTTGTAGCCAAGGTACGAATGAGGATATCTTGTTCACGACCTGCACGAACTAACGCCGTGAAGAGATATGACGTCGGAAAGCTACAATCGCAAGAGATTGCCAATGCCTTTTCCAATCGAGTGTCCCTTCAATTATCCTTGAATCCCATGCCGCCAGCATTAAACATTGAAGACCAGTGGCAGCAATGCCAAGAAGCTATCAGAACCGCTGCCTCTGAGATTCTGGGTTTCACTCGGCCACCAACACGAAACCCATGGTTCGATGAAGAATGTAGGCAGGCAAATGCAGCCAAGCAAAGAGCACGACAAATGCTTTTGCAAACACGAACGAGGGCTGCTCACGATCGGTATAACGAGATTTACAAGGAGAGAAGAAGGGAAGAACACCGACTTCTCAAAAAGAAAAAGAAGCAACATGAGAAGCGCTCGTTTGAGGAAATAGAGAGGTGCCATGACAGGAACGAGACTCGGAAGTTTTACCAAAAGGTAAAAAGATCCTGCCAGGGTGGCAAACCCCGAACTCAAGCCTGTAAAGACCAGCAGGGAAACATAGTTATAGAGTCACAGTCGCTACTGAGGATCTGGAAAGATCATTTCTGCAGACTGCTTAACGGCGAAGAGGACACAAATTCCGCTGTCAGGCAGATTGCCCCATTCAGCCTGGACGATGATCAAGAATGCCGTCCTCCCGACCTAGAAGAAGTTAAGCTTGCTATATGCAAACTTAAATCAAATAAGACTGCAGGTGCAGATGGCCTTGATGCCGAACTTTTCAAGGCAGCTGGAGATCAGTTGGAAAGGAGCATGCACCAGCTGATCTGCATGATATGGTCGAAAGAAAGCATGCCCGATGAATGGAACCTCAGTATCGTATGCCCGATCCTAAAGAAAGGAGACCCTCACAACTGCGCCAATTATAGAGGGATAAGCCTCCTTAACGTCGCTTATAAGATCTTGTCTGCTGTAATATGTGAACGTCTGAAACCCCACGTCAACAACTTGATAGGTCCTTATCAATGTGGTTTTAGACCGGAGAAGTCCACAATAGACCAAATTTTCACATTACGGCAGATCTTGGAAAAAACCCGAGAACACAATATCGATATTCACCATCTTTTTATCGATTTCAAGGCCGCGTATGACAGTATCTACAGAGACGAGCTGTACAGAGCCATGTCTAGTTTCGGCATCCCTGCAAAACTCGTACGACTATGCAGGATGACTTTGGAGAATTCACGCTGCTCCGTCAAGGTCGGTAAAGAACTCACCGAGACCTTTAATGTCGAAAAAGGTTTTAGGCAAGGCGATAAACTGTCATGCGATTTCTTCAACATCATACTTGAACAGATTGTAAGAAACTCAAACGTCAACACCAGAGGAACAATCTTTCAAAAGTCTGTGCAATTGCTCGCATATGCAGACGATATTGACGTAATGGGAAGAAAAAAGCGTGATGTCATAGGTGCTTTTGCGAGTATTGAAACAGAAGCGGCAAAAATGGGTTTGATGGTTAATGAGGGCAAAACAAAGTATATGCTGTCATCAAACAAGGACACAGAACATCGACGAATTGGACAAAACGTCACAATAGACAGACATAACTTCGAGGTAGTACAGGACTTCGTCTACCTAGGATCCGCTGTAGACACGGAAAACAACATCAGTGCGGAGATCAAACGGAGAATAACTCTTGCCAACCGTTGCTTCTTTGGGTTAAGAAGGCAATTGAGAAACAAAACCCTCTCCAGAAAAACCAAGGTAACCTTATATAAGACCTTAATCATCCCAGTCCTGCTGTACGGCGCGGAAGCATGGACCTTATCGAAAGCGGATGAGGAAACCCTTGGTCGTTTCGAAAGAAAAATTCTCCGAATGATCTTTGGTCCCGTATGCGAAGGCAATGTGTGGAGAAGAAGATACAACAACGAGCTGTATGAGCTGTACCGCGACATGGGCATAGCCAGAAGAGTACGCATCGCGAGGCTACGATGGTTGGGCCATGTTGAGCGGATGGATCCAAACGCTCCGGCTCGTCGGGTGTTCGAAAGCACATTGCAGGGAAATCGCGGAAGGGGAAGACCTCGTCTTAGGTGGCGCAATCAAGTGGAGGATGACCTCAACCGACTTGGAGTGCGAAACTGGAGAGAGCTCGCCCGAAATAGAAGTCGTTATCGAAGGATGTTGGTTGAGGCCCAGGTTCACCCCGAACTGTAATGCCCACCTAAGTAAGTAAGTAATTTCGATAGGATTATTAAATCGTCAGCGTATAATGAGTAGCTTATTTTTTTTTGTTTCTTAATTATTTTACTAATTTTATTAAAGGCTATTCCAAAAAGTACGACTGATAAGGGGGATCCTTGGGGGATGCCGTTTTCCATATTGTGCACAGAAGAGAACGTAGTTTTTATTTTAATTCGGAATTTTCTATGGGCTAGGAATGCTTTTATGAACTTGATAATTTTGGGTCCTACTTTCCACTCGGTTAATTCGTTCAAGATAACGTGGATCCCAATTCGGTCAAAAGCCTTTTCGAAATCGATGGAGAAGAGCGAAACATGATTCCTTGAACTTAAACTTGACGCAATGTTAAAATACAAAAACCTAAAAAGAAATAAATTTCTTAAAGGCATTTTTAAATGATCGTGAAGATCAACCTTCAACTCCAAAATTGCGTTTCGCCCAGGCACGGCAATGGGCTCATCAGTTAGATGTTGCCGTACCCTTCTAAGACGCAAACTTTGTTCGGAATACACCGACACTTATAAAATTTACTGCGCTCACACACAGTGAATTTTATATCCAAGTGAATGAACAAGTCATATTGCACTTGGAAAAAATAAACAAAATGTTTGCCATGGTTTGGCTTCAAATTATAAATTAAACAATAACGCAATGTATTCGTCGACGTATAGAAGCGAATTCATGGTTCCTTTACCTTTTTTAAAGCCAACTTGGTTTACATCGATCAAGTTGTTTCTTTCTAGGAACCAAGATAGTCTGCGAGCTATGATTTTTTCAACAACCTTGCTGAGGCATGGTAGCAGGGATATTGGTCTATAACTAGATAGGCTTACAATTTCTTTGTTTGGTTTGGTTGGGTATGGGGACTACAGTTGAGATTTTCCATGCGTGTGGCATGCAGCCTTGATTTAGGATCTCGTTGTATAGTTTGATTAGGCGTTCTTTTTGATGGATTGGACAGTTTTTGATCATGGCGTAGGAGATTCGGTCAAAGCCAGGCGTGTTACCTTTGCATGAGTTTATACAGCTCTCAAATTCAAATAAGCTTATGTCATCTTCGATTTGTTTCGCTATTTCGGTAATGGGTTCCAGATTCCAGTTGAATTGTTTGGTTTAATATTTGATTTTTCTGGGTGCGGAATTCGGAGTGAAAGTTTGAATCACTTGAAGCTGTTGACCAAGTTTGAGCAAAAGCTTGGGCAATTTCTGATGGTGATGGTAGCATTTTATTAGATTGATCTTTTATGGCTTTTATTGAGGTGGGTTTGTAATTACCTGTGAGGGAATTTATATCAGACCATAGCTTTTTAGCAGGAGAGCTTGGGTTGATGTTGGCGGTAAATTTCTCAAAACTGTTTCTTTTTGCTTTTTTAGCTGCTTTCCTGAAGATAGCGTTTGTTTTTTTGAATGTGATCAAGTTTGTGTTTGTTGGGTATTTTTTGAATGTTTTCCAAGCTTTCTGTTTGCTTTGACGAAGATTTCCAAGTTCTTTATTCCACCATGTGACCATATGTCTGTATGTCAAATTTTTTGTTTGGGGGATTGCTAAGTTGGCTGCGTAACGGATGGCTTTTTGAATGGTAGCTGATTCTTTGTTAATGCTGTTGGATATTTCTTTGTTTTCCAGGAAGTCTGTGACTTTAGATTGGAATAACGGCCAGTTAGCTTTGTCAAGTTGGAATTTTTGTTTCTGGTTGTTGTGATTTGCATCGTTGTTAAGGGTGATTTCGGTTGTTATTGGGAAGTGGTCACTTCCGTGAAGGTTGGTGAGGGTTTTCCATTTTGCTTTTGTGGTAAGGGAAGGGGAAATAAATGTGAGGTCTATATGTGTGAAGCTGCTATGGGTGGAAAAATGTGTAGGAGAGCCATCATTTAGAATAGCCAAGTTGGAGTTTGTGAAAAATCGTTCGACGATTTTACCACGGTTGTTGATAGTCGGAGATCCCCAAGTTGGATTCCATGCGTTGAAATCACCAGTAATCAACACAGATGTATTAAAACTGTTAGTTATGCTTTCAAGCTCGGTAGATGTAAAGTTCTGTTTTGGATGGATGTATAATGAAACAACTGTTAGTTTAATATTCAACTCGATTTCCACTGCAACTGCTGGGATATTTGATGTTATATTTATAAATTTATGCGCTATTGATTTGTGAACTAAGAGTCCGATTCCTTGTTTGGCGGTGGTGTTGTGGTTGTGAAGATGATATGTATATTGTTTAGGAGGGTTAAAATTTGTGTTCATTGGAATGTGTGTTTCTTGCAGAGCGATGATTGAGGGTTTCAGTTGGTTTATTAGAAGTTGAAGTTCATGGAGGTTATTAAAATACCCATCCATGTTCCATTGAATAATTTTTAGGATAGATTGTTTAGAGCGAGGGTTGAATAGATATGGTTGTTATATAGATATGTCTTGACTCCGCTCCCTGGATGTTGAAGCCTTCAAGTTCCTAAGTGAGCTTGAAGGATTCAACACCCGAGAAGCAGAGTCATTGATTTTGGAATCCTTAATTTGTTTACTGGTCATCATCGGTTTCCATTTGCCTTAAGAAGTAGTTGTTTTCTTTGAGCAGTGTTTTTGTAATGCTTGATAATGGCGAGTCTGATGCCGATGAACTTGTATTTGAGTATGAATTTTGTTTTTGAGGTTGGATTTGAGTTTGAATTGTTGCGCTGGATGGTGCGGTGGTTGATTGGTTGGTGGCTGTGAGATTTTTTTCTTTTTCGAGCTGGTAGTTAGTTGTTTGGTGAGTAGGCGTATGGTTGTTGTGGATTGCTTTGGTTATTGTATTGGTTTCTTGTTGTGGGGGTTTTTCAGTTGATATTATCGGATTTGAGTTTATTGTTTTGTTTTTGTCTGCGTTTAGAATTCGGTTTTTTATTATTTCGGCCATTGATGGCTTGGGGTCAAGTTTTTTTTTTGGCGCGGTGAGTTGATGCTGTACGGGGTCGTCTCTGTAGATCTGCCAAGCTTCTCGGAGAGTGCAGCGACGGTCGGCTTTTATTTTGTTAACTGATTTATGGCGAAGGAGTGTTGTACATGAAGGGTCATATGATGTATGACCATCTTCTTGGCAGTTTATGCAATATGTGCGAGCGCATTCTGTGTGTGGTGGTGGATTGCAGCATTCTTTACAGATTTCAGTACTTGTACAGCGATTTTTTGTGTGTCCTAATTTTTGGCAAATAGTGCATCTCATTGGGTTGGCAATGTATTCTTCTACTTTGCAGCTGAGCCATCCCAGTTTTATTTCGTTTGGCCGTCTTATTAAGTCAAAAGTAAGGATTGCTGCTCCTGTTGCAACCAATTCATTATTAACCTTCCTAAACATTTTTTTTACTTGAGTTATTTTTTGGGATTGCAGTTCACTTAACAGTTCTTCTTCAGGAATGTCTTTGATATGAGTAGAGAATATTCTTCCTTGCACTGAGTTAAGGTTGTTGTGCTGTGTAATTTTCACTGCAATGGAGTCAATGTGTGTTTGTTTTAAGAATTTGTTTGCGGTTGGTAAATTGGCTACTTTAACTAAAAGGTCGCCGGAGCGCATGGCTTTAACCTCTAATATTTCTTTTGAGATATATTTTAAGCCACGATTAATTTGGAAAAGATTATATGATGCGAGTGGGCGGAGTTTTTCAATTTCATTATCTTTTCCATTAATAGTTTTTCTAGGCCAGATATAACTAGATAACGAGGAATGTTGTCGTCATTGGAGGCACTGGTTGGTAGTGGTGGGTAATAAGATTCACATTTTCGTTTTACTTTGGCGCGTTGGTTTAAGGGAGCGTCTGGATCGAGTCCCCTAAAACGGTTTTTCCTGGGGGAATCCCCAGGCATAATTATTTGTGTTTTCCTGTTTCTTTTAAAAGTATTAGTTGGAGTTTGAAAAATGGAAATTAAGTTAGTTAATCGAGACCGCGTGTTGCGAAAATTTGACAGTTCAAAATAAATTATAAGGTCGCACTCTTTGCACACGTGTATACTCGGCGTTTGCCAGATGGCGACTGTGTTATCACAAAAGAATTTGTCAGTGAAGTTTAAATTTGAAAATGGAAATTCAAAAAAAGAAGGCAAAGGGCTTCAATAGCCCAAAAACAGTTTTTTTTTTGTTCACTACGACCTCTATTGTTAAATACCAACTAAATAATTATGCCTGACATGTTTTGAAATTTTTTTTTACAAATAAAAATTAAAATTGACTCAAAAATGACAACATTTATCATTTAGTACTTTTAAGTACATACTGTCTTGCTCTGCGAACAATGACTGACTGCACGAATCTCAGTGGTCTACGAGAGCTTTCGTGTAAATGTCCCAGCGGATGAATTCGAAGGACAGAATCAACGGTGGACTTCAGCAGCCATAAAAGCAGAAACCCCTGAAAGAGCTACTCCAACATATCTGGTTTAAAGGTCTTTTGGGGTCTTTCAATACTAGGACAGGGTATTGAAGTAGAGATGGTGGCGGACGAGCTCCTGGTGAGCCAACGGCAGCACTCACACCCCTGCAGCAGGGTACTGACTCTGGATACTCCAGCCCTTTGTGTCCGAAGGGATCCAAAAGGACCTGGCCCTCCAGGTTGGGGGTTGTGCGTAGGGTTAACTACCCAACCACGTAAAAAAGATATAGTTCCGAAACAACAAACAGCCTCGGATAACGATAATGATTTCAAAGTTGACGACCCATGCAAACGAAAAAAGGACAACGACCTCCGGATCTGCACTTGGAACGTAAGATCTCTTAACGGACAAGGTGCAGCTGGAGAATTAGCGGACGCCCTGGACTGCTGCAAAGCAGACATAACCGCCATCCAAGAAGTGCGATGGAATGGACCGGGCATAAAGAAGATGAAAAACTGTGACATATACTATGGCGACTGCTACAGACAACAGAAAAAGCGTTTATTTGGGTGCGGATTTGTCGTTAGAGGTAGACTCAGGGATAAGGTGATTAGCCAAAATCCAGTCAATGAGCGTATAATGACCATCCGCATCAGGGCTAAATTCGCCAACATTAGCCTTATATGCGCCCACGCCCCCACAGAAGAGAAAGACGACGATTCCAAAGACTGTTTCTACGAGCTCCTCGAAGAAACATATGAGCAATGCCCTAGATACGACGTGAAAATCGTTCTTGGCGATTTCAACGCAAAACTAGGGAAGGAGGACATCTTTGGAAACACAATCGGTAAGCACAGCCTCCACGACAAAACCTCCGAAAACGGATTGAGGCTTATCGATTTTGCTGCGGGGCTAAATCTTGTTGTAAGTAGTACACGCTTCCCGCATCTCAAAATTCATAAAGGCACATGGCGATCCCCAGATCAATTAACCGTCAACCAAATTGACCATGTTGCGATCGACGCAAGGCACTCTTCCAGTGTGCTAGATGTCCGAACTTTCCGAGGGGCCAACTTTGACTCGGACCACTACCTTGTTGTAGCCAAGGTACGAATGAGGATATCTTGTTCACGACCTGCACGAACTAACGCTGTGAAGAGATATGACGTCGGAAAGCTACAATCGCAAGAGATTGCTAATGCCTTTTCCAATCGAGTGTCCCTTCAATTATCCTTGAATCCCATGCCGCCAGCATTAAACATCGAAGACCAGTAGCAGCAATGCCAAGAAGCCATCAGAACCGCTGCTTCTGAGGTTCTGGGTTTCACTCGGCCACCAAAACGAAACCCATGGTTCGATGAAGAATGTAGGCAGGCAAATGCAGCCAAGCAAAGAGCAAGACAAATGCTTTTGCAAACACGAACGAGGGCTGCTTACGATCGGTATAACGAGATTTACAAGGAGAGAAGAAGGGAAGAACACCGACTTCTCAAAAGGAAAAAGAAGCAGCATGAGAAGCGCTCGTTTGAGGAAATATAGAGGTGCCATGACAGGAACGAGACTCGGAAGTTTTACCAAAAGGTAAAAAGATCCTGCCAGGGTGGCAAACCCCGAACTCAAGCCTGTAAAGACCAGCAGGGAAACATAGTTATAGAGTCACAGTCGCTACTGAGGATCTGGAAAGATCATTTCTGCACACTGCTTAACGGCGATGAGGACACAAATTCCGCTGTCAGGCAGATTGCCCCATTCAGCCTGGACGATGATCAAGAATGCCGTCCTCCCGACCTAGAAGAAGTTAAGCTTGCTATATGCAAACTTAAATCAAATAAGACTGCAGGTGCAGATGGCCTTGATGCCGAACTTTTCAAGGCAGCTGGAGATCAGTTGGAAAGGAGCATGCACCAGCTGATCTGCATGATATGGTCGAAAGAAAGCATGCCCGATGAATGGAACCTCAGTATCGTATGCCCGATCCTAAAGAAAGGAGACCCTCACAACTGCGCCAATTATAGAGGGATAAGCCTCCTTAACGTCGCTTATAAGATCTTGTCTGCTGTAATATGTGAACGTCTGAAACCCCACGTCAACAACTTGATAGGTCCTTATCAATGTGGTTTTAGACCGGAGAAGTCCACAATAGACCAAATTTTCACATTATGGCAGATCTTGGAAAAAACCCGAGAACATAATATCGATATTCACCACCTCTTTATCGATTTCAAGGCCGCTTATGACAGTATCTACAGAGACGAGCTGTACAGAGCCATGTCTAGTTTCGGCATCCCTGCAAAACTCGTACGACTATGCAGGATGACTTTGGAGAATTCACGCTGCTCCGTCAAGGTCGGTAAAGAACTCACCGAGACCTTCAATGTCGAAAAAGGTTTTAGGCAAGGCGATAAACTGTCATGCGATTTCTTCAACATCATACTTGAACAGATTGTAAGAAACTCAAACGTCAACACCAGAGGAACAATCTTTCAAAAATCTGTGCAATTGCTCGCATATGCAGACGATATTGACGTAATGGGAAGAAAAAAGCGTGATGTCATAGGTGCTTTTGCGAGTATTGAAACAGAAGCGGCAAAAATGGGTTTGATGGTTAATGAGGGCAAAACAAAGTATATGCTGTCATCAAACAAGGACACAGAACATCGACGAATTGGACAAAACGTCACAATAGACAGACATAACTTCGAGGTAGTACAGGACTTCGTCTACCTAGGATCCGCTGTAGACACGGACAACAACATCAGTGCGGAGATCAAACGGAGAATAACTCTTGCCAACCGTTGCTTCTTTGGGTTAAGAAGGCAATTGAGAAACAAAACCCTCTCCAGAAAAACCAAGGTAACCTTATATAAGACCTTAATCATCCCAGTCCTGCTTTACGGCGCGGAAGCATGGACCTTATCGAAAGCGGATGAGGAAACCCTTGGTCGTTTCGAAAGAAAAATTCTCCGAATGATCTTTGGTCCCGTATGCGAAGGCAATGTGTGGAGAAGAAGATACAACAACGAGCTGTATGAGCTGTACCGCGACATGGGCATAGCCAGAAGAGTACGCATCGCGAGGCTACGATGGTTGGGCCATGTTGAGCGGATGGACCCAAACGCTCCGGCTCGTCGGGTGTTCGAAAGCACATTGCAGGGAAATCGCGGAAGGGGAAGACCTCGTCTTAGGTGGCGCAATCAAGTGGAGGATGACCTCAACCGACTTGGAGTGCGAAACTGGAGAGAGCTCGCCCGAAATAGAAGTCGTTATCGAAGGATGTTGGTTGAGGCCCGAACTGTAATGCCCACCTAAGTAAGTAAGTAAGTAAGTACATACTGTCTGAGTGATTTATCATTATGAGTTCGGGAATCGCATCAGATTTTTATGTGAAGTGAGAAATTGAAAAAGCTCTGTGAAGACTGAAATGAAATAATTTTTATCACTTCACAGCTTCACAGTTATAGAATCGACCCCCAGGCATTTTCTGAAAAAAATGACCTCAAAGTCAAAACTTGGCTTGGGGAAGAATATATGAACCCCATTTAAAATTGAAAATCTTGCAACCCTAAACCTATGGAAGCTCAACTCAAATAAAGGTTGTTATTTTTACAAAAAAAATTATGTCTAGGATTAGGTCTCTATCATCTGTATTGACAGAGATATCGAATTTACCACAGGTCAGGGTACACCAGTGGCGAGGCGTGAATAATTCCAAATGGTAACTCTAAGAAAACATAGTCTCCAACTATTTGAATTTCAAAAGTTAACTTGATATTTTTTCGTGCAATGCATGTCTTTGCATCAAGCCAAAAAGTCAAGTATTTCAAACCAACTTTGCTATACATTTAGTCATTTAATTAAATATAACAATGAGCTTAACGCATAAGAAAAGTGGTTTCGAAAGAAACCTTTTTGGCAGATGCGTATGCAATGACTTAAATAAATATATATGTAGTTAATTAAAATTAAAATAGGAACATTATAATTCACAAATGTTTTGTTTAAAATAATAAAAAAAATGTAAATATGAAATATGTAGTTAAAAGCAAAAATTCATCATTTTATATTAGTTTATCTATTAAAAAGTGTGAAAAGTCTTATACTAACTAAACTAATATTTTCTTATTTGTACTCTAGAGCTATTCTACGATCTTTTTTATTAAAATCTGCCAAAACTCTTTGGTAAAAGTCAGGCTTACTTTTAATATTTAGAAGAAGCTGTTTTTCTATTGAAATAATTGCTAAATCAGAAAGCCTGTTTTCTCCTTGAGTATTTCTTAAATAAGTGTGAATTCGCTTAAGAGCTGAAAAGGATCTCTCGACGGAAGCAACAGTTATCGGGAATGTTAAAAACAAACTACTTAAGTCAAAAATCTGTGGGAATGTGTCACGTAGTGTTTCATTTTTTAAATGCTTATGAAGCGCTAGAACGTCAAGGCTTCGAAGAGAAGAAGTTGTATACAAAACTTTAAGTTCATTTTTCAGAGCTGTAAAATCAAAAATACCAGGAAAAAAATTTACTAAAGAAGATATTTGCTCATCTACATTGGAAATTGAAAAACGTTCATATTTTGATTTATTGAGTAAATCTAAGAAAATTAAATTTGTGAATGTTTTGTATCGTGCTTTTATTTGAGCTATAATATTGTCTTTTATTTCTACAAAAAGACGTTTGTAATTTGTTTTTGAATCAATTTCCAACAATCTTCTCTTCCGTGGTGGTTCAACGCAATCGTTTATGCTTTCAAAAATGGATTCAAACTTACTAAGAAAGTCAGTTCTAACCCAAGACTCAAAATTTTCAATTTCTTTTTTTGCACATTCAACATCTGTTTGCTTATTTTGAATTAAATTAAAGAGAATGTCGGTTTTAGCAAAAATTTCGGAGAGAGTATGAAGAAAAAAACAAAAATCTTTGGCCTCTAATTTAATTAACAAACTCTCGGCTATAGAAAGTGAGTCAGTATCCCATTCTTTAGGGTTGTCTATTATATTATTAAAAGTTTCAATTATATCTAACCTGCAATTTAAAATCACGTTTATTATCCGCGAATGATAATGCCAGCGAGTTTCCGATACCCCAGGCATGCGTCGGTTGGCTTCAAAAGATTAGAACGTTTAGTTGATTTATTAAAAAAACGGACGATAGTGTTAATATTGCCAAAAAAAACTTTTAATTCCGATATATTTTCAAGAGAACGCGATAGTACTAAATTTAATACGTGGGCATAGCAAGGAATAAAGTAAGCCATTGGACAAGCATCCAGTACTTTCTTTTTCACACCACCAACGTCCCCTGACATAACTGCCGCTCCGTCGTAGGATTGTCCAATCAACTTATCCTTGCAGGAGAATGTATCAAGTACATTAAAAATATGCTTTGATAGCTCATCTGCATTGCGACATTCACTTACATCAAAAAAACCAAGAAATCTTTCTTTAATTCCATCTTCTGTTAAGTACCGTAGAATGGCACTTAGTTGTTCCCTATGGCTAACGTCTGGTGTTTCGTCTATCATAATAGATACAAATCGCGTTTTGCTAATTTGTATTTTGATTTCAGATCTCAAAACTTCTGCGATACTATGTATCAAATCGTTTTGTATATCACTTGATAGACCGCTAAAAGTGGGATTTTGTGCACTTGAACACTGTTCTAAATGAGTGTCCATTAATGTGTCGTACTTAGATAAGTATAATAAAGTTTCAATATAGTTTCCACGATTACTGGAATCTGTTTTTTCATCGTGACCTCGGAATACCTGCTCTTGTTTTCCTAAAAGAACTACTGTATCGATAAAACGTTCCATTAATTTAAGATTCTTTTCAACTTTTTTGTTGTGTACCGTAAAGGAATTCCCTAAAGAGGTTTCAATTCGATTAACGCCAAAATCATGCAGAGATAAACAACTGCGTATATGTTTTTCTGTCGTGACATGTTTTTTTGCAGAGTTCACTAAATTGTTAATGTCAGCGTAACCTGCACGACTCCAAACTCTAGGAGAATTGGAAAAAAGAAGGCAAGGAAAACAGAACATTTTATTTAATTTACAGCTCCCTGTCAACCAAGTATACTTCTGGTACAATGAATCTTTGAAATGGTTAACAAAACCATCTTTTCGCTTGTATTCTATTTTCATGGAAGGGGTAGCGCGTCCTAAATCTATAACTTTTTTTTTCTTCATAAAACTAAGCTGATTAAAATTATTTATTTCCTCTAAGAGAAAATCAGTTAGACAACAGTCTACAGATATTAAAGCCATAATCAAACCACTGAAACTATCAGAAAACTTTTCACACTTTTTGCACTTTAATTCCAATTTTTCAAGCCTTAATTTGTAATATTTGAAAAAAATCACAAGCACTAAATGAATCTAATTAAGTATTGCACTCTGCACAGAGTTCTGCTGGTCAACTGAATTTTTCAAAAAAGAAAACGGCTCATTGGGAACTGAGTTCATTTGGGCCAGTTGTCCCACTTTAGAAAAATTCCAATTATTTTTTGCCTTTTCTTTCAAAAATATGCATAAAGCTATAAAATCTTATATCCACGCATATTTGTTATCAAAGTGGCAACCTTTGACACATCAGTCCAGTGCAGAGACACATACAAATTCATGAAATAAGTCGGAGACCACCGTGTTATTTTCTTGTTCTTCAAGCAGAAACCTACCTCTCAATCTGCAAACCTGCCATATACATTTTTGTTTATAAGCATGTGTCCATGGGAAGAAATACGAAGGAAAGCGATTTTTTCTTTTATAAAACCAATATCATGCAAACACCGAAGTGTGCAGAAGCAATGCTGCAAATGAGTACTGGGCTACTGCGCTATATTCACGTGCTCAGAGCACAAAGAGATAACAAACAACAGATTTACCAAAAAATATGACGCTAGAACACCGGGTTATTTTCTTCCATAAAAAAGCATGTATTGAACAGAGAGGTGCCTAGCGCTAGGCTCTTCTCTGTTCAATACATGCTTTCTTATGGAAGAAAATAAGACGATGTTCTACCGTCATATTTTTTGGTAAAAGAAAAAAGAGGAGAGAACACAAATTTGTTCTATCCAGCAACAAGTTTTATAAGACGTAATATTTGGGGTTACCTTGTATGTTGCTAAAGTTTTGTGTTTGTTTATGGAGTGAATTGAAGAGCCAACATGTGTGTTGAATAAAACGGAAAGCAGAGTGGTAGTTGTTAAAAAAATGTTGGCAGCGAGTTCATGTGTATGATTAAGTTTGATTCATGTTGCCAGAAGTCTAAGATGTTTCGGATGTGAATTTCAAAAGGTAAGTCGGAAATAATCGACTTATATGGACGCTTCGCCACTGGGGTACACCAATGTTAGCCTTTTTTTAAATTGTCAAAAAGTGATGTCAAAGTTGAGAAACGGACATTACTGTAGAACAATTTTTTTTTAGAATATGACCAAGAATCACATCCCAAAGTATGTTACACGAATTACGGAACACCCTGTATGGGGGCATTTGAGTCTAAATTACAATCACGTTAACAACGTCATTCTTTTTGCAATAAAGCTCGATTGACTTAAGGAAAAAGTTTTTATCATAGGGAGATTTAAATTTGATGATTATAGCTGAATCTGAATTGTGTTTAGAGCGAATCAAACTTGGAGGTTTAATGTCAATTGTTACACAAGTATTGTTAAACAAGATAGGTTTTCATCAGAGGTGTAAGGAATATTGTGAATTAATCAGAAGCAACAGCTTTGTTCTCTTGAGAGTCAATTTTTGAATTAAGTTCAGGTATTTGAGTTTTAAGAGCTTTATTATCAATCACTACCGATTCGATTTGACGAAGAGTATTTTTGATTGTAACTGTCGATTCAGTTTGATTTTAAAGACCATTATTATTTATAACTTTCGATTCAATTTTAGTTACTCTATCAACTATTTTAGCAATGTCAGATTTAATTGAAGTTTTTTCAACATCAATGCTTTCAATTTTGTTTAATAAATTTTTGTTCAGATTCAGAAGTTTTAGATGACAAGAGATCAACAATCAACTCAACTTTGCCTCGTGCATTCCTCCTTTGAGCCTATCATTTTTTTTGTTTTTAACTTTTTGGCTGAGGTATCGTGGGCGAAAGGGGAACGAGGTGAGGAGGATGGGTCGTGTTTAAGAGAGTTCGATCTTGTCTTGTTTGATATTAGAATTTTTGTTTTTATTTAATTTAATTTTAGTTAATATTCTAATTTATAAATTTCAAGACACATTCACCACAGAATTATGGTTTTACTGCAAAATGCACAGGTGAAAAATTTACTTATTATTTGATAAAATTTGGTGAGCACCGAGTTCAAAAACAAAACAAGTCTACTCAGTCTGACATATATGGTATTTATAGCCTTAGCACTGAGAAAGCGTCCACTGTACTCGTTCCTCACGAAGCTTTTCTCTATTTTGATTCCGAGATACATGTATTAATGTACCGCGACGCGACGCACTTTGGGGACAGAATGTACAAAACCACCTAGAAACCTCAAATATTTACCAAATTGAAGCATTTTTGCACAGAAATGTTTGAAATTAAATCATAAAGACACTCATGAAGCCCGATTTTAGATATTAGGTTGTACATTTTTTTTATGTAAAATGCGTTTTAGTTAAATATAAAAAGTAGAATTTTTTACATAGGATTGAAAAATTCTCATGATATATTATACTATATATGTTTACAAACCCTAATTTCGGAACCTTAATTTAATATGTAAATTAAAAATATACTACTTGATTTTTTTATAAAATATCTTTATTTCGAAACGTATAAGAAGAACACAAAAATATACTGCGTGGTCGCAGAATGTGGCAAGAACTGAAGTCCCGTAGAAGACTGTACTTTGGCTTTATATACTGTGGACTGTGTACCTACTGGAGTGGCAGCTTCTTTCCTTATCGCTGAAGTGTATATAAGGGGTGAATATAAACAATGAAGATATCGTTGCCGGACATGATGATCTTTTAGACGCTGTGTATCGTTTGTTGATACAACGAATTCTTTATCTAGTATCTTATCTTTTTGAGTTTTATAGTTTTCTATGATTCATGGATTCATTATCATTATCAGGATTTGGGATTTTATACTTTTTTATTACTCTGCATACGGCATACCAGTCATAGTGTGTTAACTTCCCCCTTTGTTAAAAAAATATCGTCCCGATATTTAATGTGATTGCGCGTGTACTTTGTTCATGATGTCTCGAACTTGTAGACTCATGTATTCGTCTCTAGTGAGGGCAGGGTGTCTTGATCTTCTGAAATGTACTATTATGATTGCAGTTATGATAACAAGAATCATTAGGGTTATTAATCCGAATGTGGATGCAATAGGGCTGTTTGTTATCTCTTGTTGGATCGTTTGTAATAGATTAATGTTCTCCATCTTAAGTTTTTCATCTACTTCTTCAAAGTATGTAGCGATGTCATACTCGTTGACCGTGTACGTTTTTAGGAACGTGTTGATTTGTCCCGTGGGGTTTTGGTATGTTTTTCCGTCTATGGTTGTTGTGTTTTCAAATGTGAGTAAGTATGTTCCCATGATGGTTGTGTTTTCTACTTGATGAATTCCAGTGAGAAGAATTAAGCCATCTTTGATTACCTCCAATTGTAAGTCTTTTTCTTTGGTTTTATTGCATAAAGCTCGTTCATTGCGTAACAGGTCTATTAAACAATTATTATTATCTTTTTGTGTTTTACAATAATTGAATCTTAATTCAAATTTTCATTCTTTAATGTTTTCGTAAGTATTACCACATTTAGCTATTTCTTTGTTGATTATTAGTTTGCCGTCAGGCCGGCTTAGTGCTCTTGTTTCAAAAAGTTTACATTTCTTGTATAAAATCGGATACTCGATCATGATAGCAATAACATTATCATTTTGGACAATCTTAAATTTAGATATATCAATAAGTTCGTTAATAGTTAATTCTGTTTTTTCTGTTCCAATTATTTTACTGATTTCTTTATGATTTGAAATGGTTGGATTAAGTATTCCAAGCTTTGCTAAGGTGACAGTAGTTATTATATTTTGTAATTCTAAAATAATTAATTTAAAATTATCAGCTATGAGATCATCTTTGATGTCTCTTTTAACACTTTCAGTAGCGTCAAATATTTTGGAGTTTGTAATGAACTGTTTATTATTATTAAGTATTAAATCATTAATTTTATTTTCTAGGATTACTTTATCATCGTGATCTGGTGAACCGGCGTTCCATTTCCAAATCTTACCAATGGTTTCTATAGCTCTTTTGGGCCTTGAAATTGACAACTGGTTAAAGAACGTTTGAATGATGTTCAAATTATTGTCATGCTTTTTATGCCTAGGAGTGTTAGCGTAACTGGTAGTGTCACGCTCCAATTCTAATTCCTTCCATGTTGTATCAACGAAATTTTGTATGTAAGTGAGGTTTGTCACGTGAAATATGGTTGACGTATTCTCGTATAGTTGCACGTCCTCTACTTCTATCAGAATATAGTCGTATCGAGTATAGTCGATTAATTCTGCCTGGGTTGCAGCGAAAATAAAAATTAATGAAAAGATGTCCATTATCTGAAATTTATAAATTTCAAGTTATCCGTATGGACTATTTTATCGTTGTTTAGTTTTACTTTATTTCCTAAATCTTCCTTTGCTATTCTCTTTTTAAACCTAGGTTGCAACTTGTTCCTTACTGTAGGATCTCTTTGGTATACTACCTCCTTGGGTTTTATGTTTTTGGTTTTCCTATTTCTATTATTATGTATATAAGAATAAGTACATAAGAATATTATCTATCTATATACATATAATAAAAACGTAACAGTTTGTTTGTGCACTCTAATCTCAGAAAGTATTTATCCTATCTAGATGGGGTTTTCAGTAATATATTGTGGAAAGCTTCACTTAACATTTAGTTTTTGTTTCATGTCAATCGGTTGATAAATAAAAGAGTTATGCCAATTCTGGCGGACGAAGTCGTTGTCTCACCCAGTATATAATAAATATATAAGAATATATATATAAATATATATATATATAAATATATAATATAGAAGCAAAATACGCTAAAGGTAGAGTTACATAATTTAAAATTTTATTTATTTGCACTTTATACTAGTGCTAGTTGAATTGCGGGTCTGAAAGGGTTGAAAAAATAGGTTTCGATTTACCTTACAATTAGTGGGTTATGAAGTTTTGAATTTAAGGAATATTAGAAACCCGACTTCGTCTGTCTAATAAGAACTTAATTACAAACATTGCTGTCCAAAAATTGTCTCATTTGGTTTATTTTTGCGATCTCTAGGTGGTTTTGAACAAAAAATTTGCTCTATCCCCAATATGCGACGTGGTTCATATTTTTCTTTTGTTAAAGTTGTTATTTAAATATCACTTTTGTTTTGGTAATAATATAGCCAAACATGTTAAAGATTTCTCAAATTATCTTTCTTTTTCTTTCAGGTAAGTCTCCTTTGAAATCCGTACTGATATAAATGCACTGGTAAGTTTCTGAGCACTGAGAAATATACTTCAACATATTTATCAAGGCGATGTGGTAATGCTGTGTTATATGTCCCTTAATTATAGGAATAGGTGGAAGAAAAGCCCTGACCCATTTCGAGCCGCTTGTTTCCAAATATTCGTTAATCTATTTGTGTTCAGTGAAATAATCTGTTTTTGTGAACAAATGGCAAAAATTAAATGATTTCGATTTCGGGTGAGCTCTCTCCAGTTTGGCACTCTAAGGCCACGGCCATACTATGGGTTGTAAAGCTGCAAAATAAGAATAACAACAGAAACAGTTTTGACAAATTCTTGACGCTTTGTGGCTTAGTACGTGGCCGTGACTTAAGACGGTTGAAAACTTCTTCAACTTATTGCGCCACCTAAGAGTCTTCCCCTTGCGCGATTTCCCTTGCAATGTGCTTTCGAAAATCCTTCGAGCCGGAGCAGTGATGTCGATCCGCTCTATATGTCCGAGATACCTTAGTCTAGCGATGAGTAATCTTCTAGCCCATGTCACGGTACAGATCACACAGTGCTTTATTGAATCATCTTTTCCACACATGGTTGCCCTCTTAACCCAAAGATGCATCAGTTGCAAGAGTAATTCTCCGTTTTATATCCGTTATTTTCCGTGTCTTATAGTAGATACTAGGTAGACGATGTCCTAAACCTTCTCGAAGTTCGTGTTGCCTTAGTTAACCATTAAAACCATTCCTTCCACTTCTGTATCAATAATCGCAAATGCACCTATGGCATTCCACTTGCCATAGGAAGGACGTATTCTGCGACTTTTCCGTAAGGTTGAACTACGCGGGTGATATAGTGCTCCAACAATTTAGAAGGCAGATCCCAACTGCGCTGAAAGATGCCCTAGCATGCTGAAGACGACAGCGTGATGGAAATGGCTCCACAACACCAAAGCAGAAACGAGTGAAGAAGTTGGACCCGGAAGCTGAACACAACAAAAGGCAGAAGCTCATCGGGGAAGTATCCGAAGATTTAAAAGGATGCACTGAAGTTGCCCCAAAGAGAAAAGCACCCACCGTACACAAATCAACATTGTGTGAAGTGGTGTCGAGGGGTCAACACGTACTTGCTCGTCAGTTTAAAATTAAATTCCAATTACTCTTATAGTAAAAAAAGTTAAATCCGCAAAAGTAAAAACAAGTCTTGTGTTTGTAACATGCGGGTTGATCGTAGTCAGCCATCAATAGTGTGTGTGGAGTGCAATGGTTTATTCCACTGTAAATACGTGAACATCGAACCACAAGACATTGAATATTTAAAAAAGACTAAAAAACAATTCCAATGCAAAAGTGTATGTAGACGAAGGGAGACCCTGCGCAGGGTCTCCCTTCGTCTACATCTACATCCAATTACAAAGCAATTAGTCAAATAAATCAGCATTACAAACTTGACGACATGCAGCAAGATCAACAGCAACAACAAAAAAATCTATACAAAACCCGGTTTGGATTCAGCAACAGCACCAACTTCAAGAACATGTTACGGAGACTTATGCTAATACCACCGATCAGCAACTAAATCATTATAATTATCATCATCCAGATCATCCATCCAAATTCAAAACGATAATTCTCCACAGCATACTACCGAAAACAACAAAACAATAACGTTAGAGACAGTCTACAATGAAATTGTTGCTTTGAGATTAGAAAATGCATATGTACTCTCTTTAATTGGCTCTTTACAAGTAGAAAAATGTCATTTAAAGCATAAAATGAGAGAGCTACAAAGTGAAGTGGAATACTTGCATCAGAAAAGAAGAGACAAAATTGTAGAAATCGTGGAAGTCCCAGATGTCAACAGCAGTAATGGTCTGGATTGTGCTCTACAAATATTTTAAAAGTGTGTCTGTGTAGATGTGGATGGGCGTTGTACTATTCGGGTAGGCTCTGACTGGTTCCAACTTGGCGGCGCCCAGATGCTGTAACTTATAGTACACGTCAATTGTGCTTACTATACCTCCAAGCGGTATCCACTGGGACCTGGGATGCTCCGTCCAGAGCTGACCTGCTAAACTAGTAAGTGCGAGTGTTGAGATAAGGGAATCCGGAACAAAAGAATTGTGAGCGATCAACACTATAATTGCTCTGCGAACAATGACTGACTGCACGAATCTCAGTGGTCTACGAGAGCTTTCGTTTAAATGTTCCAGCGGACGAATTCGAAGGACAAAATCAACGGTGGACTTCAGCAGCCATAAAAGCAGAAACCCCTGAAGGAGCTACTCCAACATATTTGGTTTAAAGGTCTTTCAGGGTCTTTCAATACTAGGACAGGGTATTGAAGTAGAGATGGTGGCGGATGAGCTCCTGGTGAGCCAACGGCAGCACTCACACCCCTGCAGCAGGGTACTGACACTGGATATTCCAGCCCTTTGTGTCCGAAGGGATCCAAAAGGACCTGGCCCTCCAGGTTGGGGGTTGTGCGTAGGGTTAACTACCCAACCACGTAAAAAAAGGACAGTTCCGAAACAACCAAAAGCCTCGGATAACGATAATGATTTCAAAGTTGACGACCCAAGCAAACGAAAAAAGGACAATGGCCTCCGGATCTGCACGTGGAACGTAAGATCACTTAATGGACTACGTGCAGCTGGAGAATTAGCGGACGCCCTGGACTGCTGCAAAGCAGACATAACCGCCATCCAAGAAGTGCGATGGAGTGGACCGGGCATAAAGAAGATGAAAAACTGTGACATCTACTATGGTGACTGCTACTGACAACAGAAACAGCGCTTATTTGGGTGCGGATTTGTCGTAAGAGGGAGACTCAGGGATAAGGTGATTAGCCAAAATCCAGTCAATGAGCGTATAATGACCATCCGCATCAGGGCTAAATTCGCCAACATTAGCCTGATATGCGCCCACGCCCTCACAGAAGAGAAAGACGACGATTCCAAAGACTGTTTCTACGAGCTCCTCGAAGAAACATATGAGCAGTGCCCTAGACACGACGTGAAAATCGTTCTTGGCGATTTCAACGCAAAACTAGGGAAAGAGGACATCTTTGGAAACACAATCGGTAAGCATAGCCTCCACGACAAAACCTCCGAAAACGGATTGAGGCTAATCGATTTTGCTGCGGGGCTTAATCTTGTTGTAAGTAGTACACGCTTCCCGCATCTCAAAATTCATAAAGTTACATGGCGATCCCCAGATCAATTAACCGTCAACCAAATTGACCATGTTGCGATCGACGCAGGGCACTCTTCCAGTGTGCTAGATGTCCGAACTTTCCGAGGGGCCAACTTTAACTCGGACCTCTACCTTGTTGTAGCCAAGGTACGAATGAGGATATCTTGTTCCCGACCAGCACGAACTAACGCTGTGAAGAGATATGACGTCGGAAAGCTACAATCGCAAGAGATTGCCAATGCCTTTTCCAATCGAGTGTCCCTTCAATTATCCTTGAATCCCATGCTGCCAGCATTAAACATTGAAGACCAGTGGCAGCAATGCCAAGAAGCCATCAGAACCGCTGCTTCTGAGGTTCTGGGTTTCACTCGGCCACCAAAACGAAACCCATGGTTCGATGAAGAATGCAGGCAGGCAAATGCAGCCAAGCAAAGAGCACGACAAATGCTTATGCAAACACGAACGAGGGCTGCTTACGATCAGTATAACGAGATTTACAAGGAGAGAAGAAGGGAAGAACACCGACTTCTCAAAAAGAAAAAGAAGCAGCATGAGAAGCGCTCGTTTGAGGAAATAGAGAGGTGCCATGACAGGAATGAGATTCGGAAGTTTTACTTAAAGGTAAAAAGATCCTGCCAGGGTGGCAAGCCCCGAGCTCAAGCCTGTAAAGACCAGCAGGGAAACATAGTTATAGAGTCACAGTCGGTACTGAGGATCTGGAAAGATCATTTCTGCAGACTGCTTAACGGCGATGAGGACACAAATTCCGCTGTCAGGCAGATTGCCCCATTCAGCATGGACGATGATCAAGAATGCCGTCCTCCCGACCTGGAAGAAGTTAAGCTTGCTATATGCAAACTTAAATCAAATAAGACTGCAGGTGCAGATGGCCTTGATGCCGAACTTTTCAAGGCAGCTGGAGATCAGTTGGAAAGGAGCATGCACCAGGTGATCTGCATGATATGGTCGGAAGAAAGCATGCCCGATGAATGGAACCTCAGTATCGTATGCCCGATCCTAAAGAAAGGAGACCCTCACAATTGCGCCAATTATAGAGGGATAAGCCTCCTAAACGTCGCTTATAAGATCTTGTCTGCTGTAATATGTGAACGTCTGAAACCCCACGTCAACAACTTGATAGGTCCTTATCAATGTGGTTTTAGACCAGAGAAGTCCACAATAGACCAAATTTTCACATTACGGCAGATCTTGGAATATCGATATTCACCATCTCTTTATCGATTTCAAGTCCGCGTATGACAGTATCTACAGAGACGAGCTGTACAGAGCCATGTCTAGTTTCGGCATCCCTGCAAAACTCGTACGACTATACAGGATGACTTTGGAGAATTCACGCTGCTCCGTCAAGGTCGGTAAAGAACTCACCGAGACCTTTGATGTCGAAAAAGGTTTTAGACAAGGCGACAAACTGTCATGCGATTTCTTCAACATCATACTTGAACAGATTGTAAGAAACTCAAACGTCAACACCAGAGGAACAATCTTTCAAAAGTCTGTACAATTACTCGCCTATGCAGACGATATTGACGTAATGGGAAGAAAAAAGCGTGATGTCATAGGTGCTTTTGCGAGTATCGAAACAGAAGCGGCAAAAATGGGTTTGATGGTTAATGAGGGCAAAACGAAGTATATGTTGTCATCAAACAAGGACACAGAACATCGACGAATTGGACAAAACGTCACAATAGACAGACATAACTTCGAGGTAGTACAGGACTTCGTCTACCTAGGATCCGCTGTAGACACGGACAACAACATCAGTGCGGAGATCAAACGGAGAATAACTCTTGCCAACCGTTGCTTCTTTGGGTTAAGAAGGCAATTGAGAAACAAAACCCTCTCCAGAAAAACCAAGGTAACCTTATATAATAAGACCTTAATCATCCCAGTCCTGCTTTACGGCGCGGAAGCATGGACCTTATCGAAAGCGGATGAGGAAACCCTTGGTCGTTTCGAAAGAAAAATTCTCCGAATGATCTTTGGTCCCGTATGCGAAGACAATGTGTGGAGAAGAAGATACAACAACGGGCTGTATGAGCTGTACCGCGACATGGGCATTTGGGCATAGCCAGAAGAGTACGCATCGCGAGGCTACGATGGTTGGGCCATGTAGAGCGGATGGACACAAACGCTCCGGCTCGTCGGGTGTTCGAATGCACATTGCAGGAAAATCGCGGAAGGGGACGACCTCGTCTTAGGTGGCGCAATCAAGTGGATGAAGACCTCAACCGACTTGGAGTGCGAAACTGGAGAGAGCTCGCCCGAAATCGAAGTCGTTATAGACGGATGTTGGTTGAGGCCCAGGTTCACCCCGAACTGTAATGCCCACCTAAGTAATAAGTAAGTCTGTGTAGATGTGTGTGAAGCTGATATTGACAATTGCTACATTAAAAATATTAAGTGGAAAAACACGAATAACAGTGAGTCAAAGATCTTAATTTTAAATTTTGTTTCAAAATTAAATAAAAACCTTGTTATGAAAAACAAATTAGTAAAAAAAAATATCTCAAATTCAAATATTTTTGGTTGTAAGAAAAATAGTAAAATTTTTATTAACGATTCTCTAAGTGGCGCGACAAAGCATCTATTAAAAGCAGCACAAAAAGCAAAAAAGGAGAAATTGTATAAGTATGTTTGGGTTAAAAAAGGGAGGGTGCTCGTAAAAGGGATAATGATATTTATATTACGATTAACTCGGAAGACGAACTTCTAAATCTAACTTAAAATACAAGACCCACAAGAAAATTTGTTATGCGTCCCACCAGTCAATACACATGTGTGTAGTGTGTGTTTGATTATTTCATTTATTTGTAACTAAACTAAACAGACATGTTCGCTCTCGTTTATTATCTCGTTCTTTTGTGTATCGTTATTGGAATTATGGACATGTTTGCAATCTGTTTGTGGAACGAATGAAAGTGTGTCCGAGTAAGGATATAGTTCCTGGAACTATATAGGTCCGGAACGACTCAACTTTAGTCCGCTGGTGGTCCTTCAGTTCCATCAGCATGTAGATGGAGGCCATAATTAGAGATGGGAGTCCTTAGCTTTACTGCGGTCTGGTCTATTAAGCTATAAGTAGTTAGAAGAAAAAGATTTAACTGTTTTCTAGCTACTATGCATGTTCTGAGGTTACTGTTCGGGCTGACAAAATTGGATTTGTACAGCGTAAGTTCTTTGGAGTGTAGGCCGTTAATTTTTCGTCTTGCGACCCATGAGGTAGACCAGGTTGGCGGAGGCGGCTTTACTATAGTGGAGATTGATTTGTATAAACTTAAATTCCATTGCATATTTTGTTTTTTATACAACGCCTTACTAACCTGTTTTTTGATCCTAGTTATCAGCCTGGGTAATGCCAACGCGAACTTTAAAGCTGACTCTTCTTAGAAGTGATATAGAGTTGTGAGCCAATCTCACAATCACTTCAGTTCCTATCTCCGTTTTTTCCACCTTCACGTTCTTCCATTGGTCGCTCAGGAGTTCGGCATTTAATGAAAGGATGTACCTTTCCAGTCGATCGCGGAGAATAGCGGGGCCTCTGACCAACAGTTTTCCCATTGTTCGGTTCAGATTCTTGGTCTCGTTGACAGTCACGAGCCGTAAATCGGCATTCTGCCAGGGAGCTGCCGTCTTCTTCACGAACTCTTGGAGCCATCGAAGGGTCCATTCGTTCTCGCAGTTCATCAGCTTGAAATCGTGGACGGTAGTGAGGTCCCCGAAGAGTGGCAGTTGCCTACTCTTAACGATCGCCTCATTTACCTCTTCCAGGATCCTTAGTTCTAGCAACTGCCAATCGTCTTCGCTCAGTTTGCGGTCGGTTTCCCAAAGTCGGCGATAGCGACTAGGTGACCCTTTGCAGTAGGAACTGAGGAGGTCTTCATGCTCTTAGGCATCCTGTTGGGTGAGGTGTTATTCGGCGAGGAGCTGGCATTTCTTGCTGTTTTTGAGCACCTCGGCATATCGATGTCGATAAGTGGCATGGAGGCCACCTCACCAGTTCCGGTATTTGCTCCGCAGCCGGCTCGTTTTTTGTCGGGTCTGTTCGTTTTGTTATATCTGTTGTCGTCATTGTCCGTAGTCTTTGCTCGGACTTCACCAGAGCCCTTTTAACCTTTACCGTTAAGGAGTCGTTGTCTCTGTTTTAGTTCGTTTTTGTTGAGGACCCTCGCTCGTCGTTGTCCGGCATTTCTGTCGATGAGAGTTGCCAGACTGTCCGTCGTTTTGTTGTGTGCCGGGTTTTCGGGGTTCGATTCCTCAGTTACGTTCAGATCTTGTGGAGGGCTATGGCCTTCTTCACTACCCTCACGGTTTCGCTGCTCCTCCTCCCCCCCCCCCCCCCCCCCCTCAGCAGAGGCCTCGTTTCCCATTTATAGGTGAGAAGTTCTGCTGTGTTTCCGTACTTAAGGGTCTGTCGGTTTGTCCTTCGTGTTATGTCCTTTGTCAGTTTATTTTTATTTTTGGTGGGTGCAAAACCCCCATTTATTAGGCTTAATACAAGCTATTAACTTACAAACTAAAAAACTTAATAGCTAAGACTTACTAACTAGTTAGAGGGCTTAGGAGACGAAGTTTTAGGCAGGGAGTACTCATATTGAAGTCAAAACAAGAGGAGTGGAAGTTGACATTCCTCAGCATTCGGGAGATGGGTTCATTGGAGCCGTAAGAGGTTCAATGGGTGGGAAGATAGATGGGATGGGGATTCCGGGTGTTACGAGGGTTAGTATCTAGAAAAATGGATTCGTTAAGGGCTGGACAGTCAATGGTACCTGTGAGGATTCGGTGAATGAAGAGAGCGTCAAATATTTCTCTTCGATCTTTCAGTGTATTTAGGTTTAGGAGTTTGATTTGGTCTTGATAAGGAGGTAATATGAGGGGATTACTCCAATTAAGACCTCGAAGAGCAAATCGGAGGAAACGGCGTTGTATGCTCTCAATTCTGGCAATGTGCACTTGTTGGAAAGGCGACCAGACTTGACAAGCGTATTCAAGAAGTGGACGAACAAATGAAATGTAAAGGGATTGGGTTACGTAAGGGTCTGCAAATTCTTTGGACCATCGTTTCACGAAGCCAAGTGCTGATTAAGGATTATATCGTCGATATGCTTGAGGAAATTCAGCTCACGGTCGCAAATAATCCCAAGGTCCCGGATTACCTCAACGGTGGAAATGATTTGACCGTTTAGAAGATAGAGACGGGGAAAAGATTTGATGCGTTTACGTGAGAAAGTAATTGATTGGCACTTGGAAACATTTAGCTCCAGGCAGTTTTTGGAGCACCAGTTGAAGTTCCTTTACCAGCCTTCGATGGGGTTGGCCCTTTCTTTGGCTGAATTTTATCAGCGTAAGGAGCAGGCGGACCCATCGATGTCTAGCACTCTTACCTAGAAGGGAGAGAGGGTTTGGTGCTGGATTAGCAGTTGGCCCATCCTTTCCCAAGCCCTCTCTATCCAAAAAGGCTCGTGTGCTGTGAGGTTTGTTTTTGTTAGTCTTGTCAGTCGTACCTTGCAGGGGACTAGGTGTTAGACTAGCAGTAGGCCCGTCTTTTCCCAAGTTCTCCCTGTCTAAAATGGCTCGTGCGTTATGCAGTCTTTTCCGTTCTGTGTCTGTCATCTCGTTCCAGTCTACTTTCCCCAGCCTTTTTACCGTACGCTTGCAGTAGGAGATTTTACTCCACCTGGAAACGCACAATACGTTCGAAAAGTCGGAGTCAGCTATGGAGCTAGCATCACTGATATCATCAGCGATGATAGCTTCACCACTGGCTCCATCTTCCATACCTAAGCTGGAGAAAGGGTCAAGGAGGAGGTTTTCCTCTTCCTCGGTCATCTTCCTAACGTTGTTGTTTTTTAAATTGTTCATTTTTAATTCCGTGTTTTCCTTTTTGTTATTTAAAGTTGCTTCGACTTTTTTATAAGTTGGTACATGGATTCAGGACAACACTTAAGAGTCTTGTTACCAAATAAATCATCAATAAGCAATGGACATGCTAAGAGACCAATCACAGAACCCATTTTTAACACCTGCTTCAAAAAAATATTATTTTTAAATTTAAGAATTTAATTTTGTTATAAAAATATTCGATAATAAAAATCTGCGACTCGTTGCATACATTTTTCAACATTATTTGAAACATTTTAAAAATTTATCGCCAAGTAATTTGTATTTGAGTAGCCAGAGTCACCAATAATATCAAATTGCTCAGATTCGGTTTCTTCAAATCGTTGCCCGAAAGTTTAAAAATGCGTTGATCGTGCGTAGAACCCTGAAAAAAGGATAGAACAAAAAGTCAAGGGTATAGCTTTTGCTTACTTTCATTTAATCTGCAGATACTGCCTGCCAACGAGCAACGATGTACATTATTTTCAGGTCTGCAGAAACTACAGTCTGAACGTTTATAGAGAACCAACTCCTTAGGTTTCTAAAAAGCTATATACCGTTTCCACCAGGCGATTGAATTCTGATATGTGTGCAATCTATTGCCACAATAGTTCTTGAAAACTTGGCTATAGCATAAAATTCACGTGCTGCTTCTAACCGTTTCTTCGTGTTTTGGGCATGCGAACCTGGGGCGCAAGGTTAGCAATTGCGTTCGACAACCGCTTTATCATTCGATGCACTGTTAAATAACTTACACCAATAAAATCGGTAATAGCTACCAATGGCAAAGTGTCCATAGAAGTCGACTATTCCCGACTTACCTTTTGAAATTCACATCCGAAACATCTAAGACTTCTGGCAACATGAATCAAACTTAATCATACACATGAACTTGCTCCCAAAATTTTTGTAGCAACTATTCTGCGTGTAGTCTCTTGTCTTCAACTCACTGTGTTGGCTCTTCAACTCACTCCATAAACAAACACAAATCTTAAGCAACAGCAAAGTAGCCCCAAATATTACGACTTATAAAATTTGTCACTGGATAGCTGTGTTTGGTGGGTTTGCTGTATTGCTGGTTTGCTGTTCGGTAGGCTTTGAAGTGCTGTATTGAGGTGCGGTTAACTAGCCGCCTTTTTGGAAAGAAATTTTGTGATTTGAAGCGTCTGGATTTTGTGAAAGAGGTTCTTAAGATTCGTTGCGCTCACGTGTTCGGGTTTTACAAAGAACTGCAATAGTCATGAATACCCTAAGGCAATCGCGTGAACATTAATAGGGTTCGATTACACGTGCGCATTCGTATATATTAGAAGTAGCCGATGATGACATAGACAATTTAGAAACTAGGTTAGAACGGTTAGAAGAAACGTGGAGGGATTTTTGCGTTAATCAAAATGAGCTTTTTAAATATGCTGAGGAAGAGGGATTTGGTGATCCCGAAATTGATTTTGAAGCTACGGAGAAAAAATATCTCGATACGCAAAGTGCGTTTTTTAAAACGATTCGAAAGAACACTCCTTCAATTCCTCCTCCGGTTCCGCCGCGTGCTCAAGCTAGTGATGATTCTTCGGATGAACATCTTAACCAACAAGCCGCCTTGTTAGAAACTCTTCTTAAAACTCAGTTGAAGACTTCTAGTGAAATTGAACTACCTAAGTTTAAGATAACTCCTTTTGGGGGAGACTACCGCGAATGGCCTGAGTTTCGGGACATGTTTCTAGGAAGCATAGGCTGTAAGAGAAACCTTGCGGGTGCTCATAAAATGCGCTATTTAAAATCGTTTTTGACTGGTGAAGCCGCAAAACTTTTAATCGGTATAGAAATAGCGGATTGCAATTATGAGCAAGTGTGGCAAAAACTCGAACGCCGGTATAATAAGCCGTTATATATTATAAACGCGCATATTGAAGCTTTTATGAAGATGCCAACGGTGGCAGTCGCGGATAGCGGACACCTGCGTCGGTTAGCGGATAAATCAGACGAGGTTATTCGTGGCTTGAAGGCTCTTGAAAGTGAAAGCAGAGAACCTTGGCTGATTTATTTAATGCTTAGTAAAACGGACTTAGACACGCGTAAGGCTTGGGCTCTTCATAATAACAATTCTGAAAAAACTACCGTTCAAGAACGTTTTGGAAAGAAGATGCGATGCTCTAGAATCATGCTCAAATAAAACGAATGAATCAAGGTTTCGTGAAAATAAACAATCAACGCATTCGGGTAGTTCTTCGAACAATATAAAGCTTTGCCGTCTCAAATTTGATATGTCCCTTGTGCAAACAATATCATAATTTGCCCCAATGTCCCCAGTTTCTTGCTTTGCCTGTTATTTCGCGTCGTAGTTATGCTCGGGATCAAAAACTTTGCTACAATTGCTTATGAAACAAGTTGCCCCAAATGTAGTATTCGCGATCATGTACTTGTGCATTTAGATTCGCCGTCGAAGCTTATTGAAGCTAATAATTTGATTACAGAAATGCCCACGACCTCTCAAGCTTCTACGGAATCAATTGTTAGCAACCATATTCAAAATGAAACCCGTCCCTCTGGTATACTGCCTACAGTCGTTGTAATGGTTTCAGATGTTTTTGGTAACAAACACTCTTGTCGCGTCTTGCTCGATACAGGTTTCCAAGCGTCCTTTATTACCGAAGGTTTGGCGAAAAGGTTGCATCTTCGTCGTCGCCACGCTCGGGTTCCTATTTCTGGAATATCTTCGCTGGAAGCTGGTGTTACCAAAGAGGCCGTAACCCTTAATCTTGAATCTTTCAAATTCAAATGAATTGTAGGTTGAAGCCTTCATTCTGAATCAAATAACTTCGAAAACTCCATTTTTGCGTCATGAGTTTGATAAATCGTTAATGTTGGATGATTTGCGATTGGCCGACTCAGGCTTTAACGTTCCAGGTCCTATTGATGTGTTGCTAGGATCGGACAAGGCCTGGAGTATTTTGCGTGATGGCCGTCACTCTGATAAAAGCGGTAACTTGATCGCTCATAATACGATTTTTGGGTGGGTAATAACGGGTAAGAACCCAATAAAGGAAATTGTTTCCCTACCTGTAGGAATTGTGCAGGATGTTGATGCTCTTCTTAAATCGTTTTGGGAAATTGAAGAGATTCCTGATAATACTTATTCGTTGGATTCTGGTGATTATGCGGAAACTCTATTTTGTAAAAGCTTCTCTCGTTCACCTGATAGCAAATATATAGTGGAGATGCCTTTTCGGCAAAATGATGTAGCTTTCAGCAAAACTCTCTCTGGAGCATTGTCCAGATTGTTGGCTATGGAACGTCGCTTCGCTCGTCAGGAGAATCTTCGTTTGGAGTACTGTCGTTTTATGAAGGAATACAAGGACTTAGGACACATGGAGCGTATTCCGGAAGAAGAGGTTGAACCGACTTCTGGTAAGATCTACTATTTGCCTCATCACGCTGTCATAACTAACAAACTACGGATAGTTTTTGACGGTTCCCATAAGGATGGAAATGGTACCAGCCTGAATGATACATTACATATAGGTCCTCCACTCCAGCGTAATTTGATAAATTTTTGTTTGCGGTTTAGAGTCCATAGATATGTTTTCTGTGCCGATATTATCAAGATGTTTCGGCAAATTTGGGTGGATAAGAAACATCGTGACTATCAACTATTGTGTGGCGAGAAAGTCCCGATGAACGCAATGGACACTATCGGCCGTGTACCGTTACTTACTCCTGTTCCATTTCTGTCGATGCGAGTTCTGAAACAACTTGCTCTAGATTAAGCGGATAAGCTACCTATTGCATCAAACTCTGTATTGCACTATTTTTATGTTGATGATATCCTAACAGGTTCGGATTCTGTAACAGGTATCTTGAAATTAAAGGCGGAGTTGATCAAGTTGTGTCCCTCGGGGGCTTGCAGTTAAGCAAATGGAGTTCAAATTGTTGGTCGATTTTGGAGGGCTTTGATGCTGAGCCAACATTTTCTCTTGATTTGGATAGCACTGACAACTGTACAAAGATCCTCGGACTAATTTGGAACCCTCACCGTGACATTTTTACCTTCAAAATTTCGTTAGAGAAAAAATCTCCATTGTCACCAACTAAGCGAACGCTGTTGTCAGAAATTTTTAAGATTTTTGACCCTTTAGGTTTGCTAGCTCCTGCCACCATTTTATCCAAAATGCTGTTCCAGGAGTTATGGATGCATGAAACTAAGATCGGATGGGATGATACACTGCCAAGTGAAATAGCTGACAAATGGATTACCTACCGAAGAGATTTGCTCTATTTTGAAAAGGTTGAAATTTTGAGAAGGTTTACGTTGAATTCGAAGAATTTTGATTTGATAGGGTTTTCAGATGCCTCTGAGAAGGCATATTCTGCCGTAGTTTACGTCCGCAGCATGTCAGAAAATGGAGAAATCGAGGTTCAACTTGCTGCTGCTAAAACCCGCATTGCACCTGTCAAGCAGTTGACAATTCCCCGCCTTGAACTTTGTGGGGCGCTGCTATTGAGTCGTTTGGTAAAGTTGATTCGCGCTTCTTTGGATCTCAAGCCCTCCCAAACCTTTGTTGTTTGTGACTCTCAAATTGTGTTAGCTTGGCTTTCTTCTCTTCCTCGTCGATGGAACACTTTTATTGCTAATCGTACGGCTGAAATTCTTGATGCTCTTCCTTGTTCCGAATGGGGCTATATTCGCTCAGAGGAAATCCAGCTGATTGCGCGTCGAGAGGAGTTGAGCCCAGCAAGTTGTTGAAACTCGATATTTGGTGGAAAGGTCCAGTCTGGCTGGCCATGAGTTACGATTCGTGGCCGATTTCAGCTGACTGAATGCAACTAAAGGAAGTGCCTGAAGAAAGAAAACAAATTGTTACTGCTAATTTATTGTGTGCTCAAGAAGGACTTTTTGACAGACTAGGGAAACGAGTCTCTTCCTGGTTCAAAGTCATTCGAATTGTAGCTGTTTTTGTTCGCCGTGTGAAGAATGGTAAGCTTCCCCCAGAAGAACGAGTGAAGAGTTTCTTGCGCTCTACTGAATTGCTTCACCCCAAGCAGAAGTGTCTTCTATGGGCTCAAGAAGAGTTCTCCGAGGAGATACAATCCTTGAAAACAAAAAACTGTGTCTCTAGTCACTCTAAATTGTCATCTTTGTCACCGTTTCTGGATGCTGTTGGGCTGCTTCGTGTTGGGGGGAGAATTTCCAATGCAGTTAGTATTTCCTTCAGTCAGAAACACCCCATAATAATGCCGAAAGGTCACCCGGCCTCTCTGTAGATTTTAGAGGATGCTCATACTAAATTCCCTCATGCAGTTGTATCAGAACGTTTTTCTTTAGTGCGACAGGAGTTTTGGATTCTAGGAAGCAGAAACCACATAAGGAAAATTGTTCACGACTGCATGCGATGTTTTCGACAACGTTAGGCTACGTCTGAACAACTCATGGGAAATTTGCCGTCTTCAAGACTCTCACCATCTTTTGCCTTTGACTGAACGGGATGTGACTATGCTGGACCAATAACACTTCGACTCGCAAAAGGAAGAAATCCAAAGTCTGTGAAAGGCTATTTTGCATTATTTGTTTGTATGGCAACAAAGGCGTTAAACTTGGAAGTCGTCAGTGACCTAACCACGGATGCCTTTTTAGCAGCGTTAAGGCGATTTATTGCAATAAGAGGAAAATGTAGCGTCATCTACTCCGACAATGGCACCAATTTCCAAGGAGCTGCGAGAACTCTGTGTGAATGGATTGAATTGGTACGCTCCGAGAAACACACCCAACTGGTGTCAGCAACATTGGCAGCTGAACGTATCAGATGGGAGTTTGTTCTTCCACATAGCCCACATTTTGGTGGTCTTTGGGAGGCGGGGGTTAAAAGTGTTAAACAGCATCTTCGACAAGTAATAGGGAATAACATTTTGACCTTTGAGGAAATTCCCACTTTGCTTTCTCAAATTGAAGCCATATTAAATTCTAGGCCTCTTTGTGCTATTTCTGATACAGATTTGAACCCTCTAACACCATCTCATTTCCTTATAGGTAGACCATATACTTACTGTACAGTAGATATATATTTGAATAAAATGAAATGAAATGAAAATGAAAATACCGGAGCAAAACTGTCTAGATGTCCCACTCAATAGACTTGGAAGGTGGCAACTCATTCAAAATATGTTGCAAGGGTTCTGGCGTAGATGGCACTCTGAATACCTGACCTCACTACAACAACGTCCCAAATGGAAATGATTATTTCAAAAATGATTATTTTTCTTGTTTAATTTGCAAATTTTGATCTAACTATTTAAATGATATTTATTTTGTCAATACCTAATGTTAATTAATTTCACTTGCCAAACATATCTAAAATACCCTATGTATTTTTCTAACATCTTAATCCATGGTTGGTTGTTCAAGCTTATCTGTTTAAATCGTTATCTTAATCCACTTGTTATTCTCAAGCAACATTTTGTGCATAGAGCTTGCATAGACCTATGCTTTCAATGCAATGTAAATTTTTTATACATAAGATGTGATTGCCTTAATTCTTTTGTAGCATCGAGGGTATTTGCTTAGCACTCGATATTATCAGTTTGCCAACAACCACCATGGAGAACGTTTAATTGATCTAATATTATACAGTCCATTCTTTTGTCTTGATCATTGAAATATATTAAAACGTTTTAAAAGCACTATGCAACAAAATTTCACGTTTTCGAATGCACCCAAAAGCAAACTATATTTTTCAAAGGTTTTTGGCTCGCTAAACTCAAATCTGGCCTCAGAATTGTTCTGTCACATCACGTTTTCGAGATATGAAGACCTCAAAATCCAGAAAAATAGGTTTTTGCAATTTTTGAGCCTATGTTTTAACATAAAAAAATTTTATCCCAAAAACAAACCATTGCTTTTTTCGATGTTTTGCTATCCGCTGAATCCAAATCTGATCTCAAAATGGCTCTACTACATCAAATTACTGAGATATCTAGCTTCAAAAGTTGTTATACACGATAATGCAATATTGTGAAGACTACGTGTGTTGTATACGTATAGTCTCGAAAGGAAATTTGAGACAGAAATCACATTCTTTAAATATCTTTTGGTGCTGAATTCATTTGAGGGCTTCATATCTCGAAAACGTGATGTAACAGAACAATTCTGAGGCCAGATTTGAGTTTAGCGAGTCAAAAACCTTTAAAAAATATAGTTTGCTTTTGGGTGAAAAATTTTTGTTGCATAGTGAAATTTGTCTTTATAATTCTATCATTGCTGATCAAACGTTAAGAACTCGACCACGTCATCGCGATCGGTCCCAACACTCGTTTTCAATGACTCTCCGTATGTCAGCGCCATCGATAAAGCCAATTTGTTAGCAGCTCAATTTGCTGCAAACTCAACACTACCTGATAGCATATTGGCTCCACCTGAGCTTGAGTCTGTAGATTTCGTGATGAAGCAGATTTTTTTTCGAGCTCGCTCGGTTGCGAGAGTCCTCAAAGATCTCAATATACATAAATCCGCTGCTCCAGATGGTATCCCCGCCGTTATTCTGAAGAGGTGTTCTTCTACGCTGGCAAAACACTGCGTAAACTTTTCCATCTTTCCTATTCTGCTGGGATTTTTCCGAGCAGATGGAAAACTGCATTTGTCCAGCCAGTCCCTAAAAAAGGCGAATCTTCTTCCCGTTCCAATTACCGTCCAATTGCACTAACCTCCCTTCTTTCCAAGGTCATGGAAACGTTGATAAATCGTCAACTTATGAAATATCTTGAAGCAAACGGTAGCAAATGGTCCACTGGTGATTTGATGGCTTATCTCACCGATAAGTGGAACCAATCTTTACATTGTTTTGGAGAAAGTAAAGTTATTGCGCTTGATATTTCTAAAGCATTTGATAGAGTTTGGCATCAGGCTCTTTTATCGAAAAGCGTGCTTTTGGTGGCGATGAGTCTCTTCTTCGTTGGATTAGAAATTGCCTTTCCGACCGTTCAATACAAGTTGTATTGGATGTAGGGATTGCAATCCCGGGATCCCGAGTCTTTTTTCGGTCCCGAAAATCCCGGGATTAGAATCGTAAGATCCCGGGATTTTCGGGATTGACTTGTTGATTATTTTGGAATATTATTTTTATCTACTTGAAACTTTTCCGATAAAAAATTTTTTTATTGGTTTTGAATTAATAATAATAGTTAATAACAATTTTTTTCACTGTCAATGCATCCTTTGGGTGTATTCCAAAACAAAGTTAAAAAGTTTGTCGTTCCTGTGTATATAGCTCTTTCTATCGTAATAATATTCTCAAGTAAATAATAATAATAAGAGAAGTAATAATAATGATGGCAATACATTATGAATAGAACTTATGAAGACAGTATTCAAAAATTCAAAATGAAAATAATATTTAAAGGAAAAGAGAAACACACAATCAGTATAGGGTGAAGTATTCAAAATGAAAAGATTAATTAAAAAATAAGCGAAAGTTTGCAATTCTTTCAAAAATCGACTCAATATTCACTTTTCTGAGGAGATCTAGGGTTAAAGTGTAGCAAGGAAGATTAAGCATTTTTTTCTCAACTTTATTTTGTGATAATTGTAATTTCTTTTTATTGCAAAACGCTACTTTAGCCCATATTGGACATCCATATTGCATAAAAATAGCTTTGTGAATAAATATCTTGTTTTAATTTGTGAGAGCAGAATTTCGATTTATAAAAGGCTTAAGTATCCTAACTGCAAGAACATATTTTGAGTATCTACTAGACCTTTATCATTGGCTTAAAAATGGTTGAAAACTAGATTGTGTTTTGAGAACTTTCAAACTAGTTCGTATGTTTCGTCGTATGTTTTTCGAGACTTCCATTCTTTTTATTGTTTTTGATCTACAGTACGGACTCGATTAACGCAACTAATAGAAATTCGGGCAGTTGCAGTAACCGAGGTTGTTGCACTTATTGGGTCATATTTTCTGTATGAATTTTTAGTAAAAGAGGCGTTCAGACTATCCAATTTGTTTGTCAAGCAAATTTGTTAGTCTGAACTCTCCATCAAGTGGCTTGTCAAATTTGTTGGATGCATTTCAAATTTTTTTGATATTTTTGCAAGTTGGACAACAAGTTTGACGAATGTGAACGCTACTCGTCAAACTTGCAAGAAATTTCATTTCCCAAATAATTTCAAGTACTGCACATCCCACGGAAAGACTATTTTTTCTTTGCTGGGTACATTGAAAGTGGAGTTAACCTCTATAGTCCCAACACACTTTCTTTTGTTTTACTTACATTTTTAAAATGACATTTCTTATAAGCGCTGCTCCTACTTTGTCCTCCATGGTTAAAATTCAAATCAGAAGGGAGTTTGACGATTTGTTTGATTAGTACGCTATGGGTATTTTCCGTCAAACTATTCATCCAACAAATTTGACAAACAAATTTGATAGCCTGAACGCCCCTAAACACTAACAAGATCGCAACCCACTCAAATAAACACAGATGCATTTTATGTTATTTTCATGTTCTGCAAGAAATATTATTCAGACAAACTAACTGTAAAATAACGGCACAGGAATAAAGAATCAAAAGAAGAACGTGAATATAGAAAACGGATAAATAAACACATGAAGTTGCACTTATCGAGGTAGCTTTTTTGAAAAGTTGCACTCATAGAGTCAAGACGTGTTAAGATTTTAGTGTTGCGAAAATCGAGGAGTTGCGCGAATCGAGGGTTGCGCAAACCGAGTCCGTACTGTATTTGACTATTCTTAAAAGAAAAAAATAGTAAACTAGTTTTTGGGTATCCTTTCTCTTTTTCTAAACCCCTTTGTACCTACATTGTTTTTTCTTTTGTATTTTTGAGTGCTAATATCGCTGTTTTCAAGGATGGTCTAAATTTAAACTTAATTTCAAAACAAAAAACCACTTAGTTTATGTGCATTTCCTTCATAATGTTTTACGTTTCTTAGTTATAAGAAGATCTCATAAAATGGCGAGATAAAAAACAGTTTGAAACTAGTTAAATAACTACAAAACGCCAATGTAAGCTCTGCACAAAAGAGTTAAAATCATTAGAGAGAAAAAGCAAAAGGTTTTCACACCAATTTGTCATAGAAACACCACAAGAAATAGATTTAAATATAAATCGGCCATCAACCAAGTAATTTTTTTAACTGTCTAAAATATTGAGCCAATCCCGGGACTAGTCCCGGGATCCCGGGATTGACATATCTGAATCCCGAAATCCCGGGATTGAAAAAACCTCCCGGGATTGCAATCCCTAATTGGATGGCCTCAAGTCTGATACCCACTTTATAAATGCTGGTGTGCCCCAGGGCTCCGTTTTGTCATACTCTTTTCCTCATTTTCTTGTCTGAAACTTCTAATCCGCTTAACTGTTTTGCTGACAACTCGACCCTCAGCTTTTCATATTCGTTTCCAAATTCACGTCCCTGCTCTTTGGATGTGGAACTGGAACGGTTGCGTATGATAAGCTCATTGAATTCTGACCTTGATAGCATTGTTACATGGGGTCATAAAAACCGAGTAGAAATCAATGCTTCGAAAACTCAATACTTTCTCTTGTCGTTGAAGCTTAACATTCCCCCATTGCCATTATCCATGAATGGTACCTGCATTCAAGAAACCTAAAAGCTGTGAGTATTTGGTATGTGTGTAAACGATGATCTTCGTTGGAATGACCACATATTTGAAGTCGCCAAAAACGCTGCTAAATGCTTAGGCTTCTTGAGACGATGCAGGAAATTCTTCACCCCTTCTGATCTGGCTTCAATTTAAACGGCATTCATCCGCCCAAAACTGGAGTATAACTTCCATATGTGGTCAGGTGCTTCTCAAACATTTTTGCGCCTACTTGATAGGGTACAAAATAGAGCGTTGAAATTTATAGGTGATAGTTCAATCGAAGAATCGATTGATTCTCTTGAACATCGTTGAAACGTTGCCTGTCTCACTCTCTTTTATCGCTTTTTCTGCAAACAGCGCTCTAGTGAAATAGCCAGTTGCATTCCTTTCCTGAAACAATTTAGCCGCAACACCCGCCTCGCTAGGAATGCTCATCAGTTTTACCTTGAGCCCAACTTCGGACGTACAGTCAAGTATAGAGATTCATACTTTAGTCGCACCACCCGTATGTGGAATGCTTTACTTGGCTCTGTGTTTCCCCTGTATTACAATTCACTAAAATTCAAAAGCAACGTGCATTGGTGTTGATGTGCGCGTTAATTATAAAAAAAAATGGGTCTCTGCTTGAAGAACAAGAAAATAACACGCTGCTCTCCGACTTATTTCATGAATTTGTATGTGTCTCTGCACTGGACTGATGTGTCAAAGGTTGCCACTTTGATAACAAATATGCGTGGATATTAGGTCTCATAGCTTTATGCATATTTTTGACAGAAAATGCAAAAAATAACTGGAATTTTTCTAAAGTGGCACAACTGGCCCAAATGAACTCAGTTCCCAATGAGCTGTTTTCTTATTTGAAAAATTCAGTTTATCTGCAGGCTCGCAGTGCAGAGTCCAATACTTAATTAAATTGATTTAGTGCTTGTGATTTTTTCAAATATTACAAATTAAAGCTTAAAAAATTGGAATTAAAGTGCCAAATGTGTGAAAAGTTTTTTGATAGTAAGTTTCAGACTTTTCACCCTATTTAATAGATAAATTAATATAAAATGATGAATTTTTGCTTTTGACTACGTATTTAATAGTTACATTTTTTAAAATTATTTTCAACAAAACATTTGTGAATTGTAATGTTCCTTTTTTCATTTGAATCAACTACATATGTATTTTATTTATGGCATTGCATATCTGCCAAAAAGGTTTCTTTCGAAACCACTCTTTTTTATGCGTTAAGCTCCATGTTATATTTAATGAAATGACTAAGGGTATAGCAAAGTGTGTTTGAAATACTTGACTTTTTGGTTTTATGCAAAGACATTTTCAAACCCGACCCGTGGACACATTTTATATTGTCATCTTTCAATCACAAATTGTTCTTCTTTTTTGTCTTCGCTTTCAGAAACAGACGATAGATGATTCTCCCAATAATAACTTTTTCGGAACATTTTATTTTAAAAATATTTTTATTCACGTATAAAAATCGAAATTAATTGACAAAAACAACAAAATGTAGCACAAAGTTAAATTTCAAAGACAACTGTCAAGTTTACTCATTCAAATTCTGCTTTTTTCAAAAGCTGAGAAAATCCGAAGTTGATCATCTCGAGAGTTAAAAATCGGCAGTTGAAGCTGTCAAATTTGAGTGAAGATGGTGATTCGGTGTAGTCAGTAGTCTTATGAGAACCCAAACAAAAAGAGCAAAAGCTTTTGACCTGACAATGTAAGGCGCCCGCCTGACGCGCCGCGGCCTTACGTCTGGCAGGTTTAGCACTGCGTTTTTTTGTTATGCTGATGCTTTTTGTTTACCTGGTTTACCTGCTTTTTGTTTTTAACACAGTTTTGTAATTGGCGCGGAGTTCATTCATTTTAAATGAACCACTTTCGATTAAAGCAATACATTTGTAGTGGACATGCTGCAAGTTTGATTTTACTGTGATAGGTTTAATTTCAAGACTTTTAATGCCTAGTGACAATAACTCGCAGCTCTGCGGAAAATCCCCAATGCTGTTTCTTATTTTCAATAATGCTGATGAACGAAATATAGATGCGGATTCGATTAATAAATAAGATGGCTTGCATGATAAAATGTTTTATTTGAATGAATTCGGTTGTCCAAAACATGAGAAATATGTTAAGAAAGAGCATCTTAGATGCAAGAGAAAGCGAGAAAAGGTAAGTTCAAAAGTAAGTACCTTGTCCCGAATCAAAAACTACTTGGAATAAAAGAATCTGACGATGAATATAGTGAGAAATGTAAAGAATATAATCAACAAAATTGTGATAATGAACACTTGAGTGAAAATAGTTTTAAATCATGTTTAAGGAGGCTGATAATGAGACAGAGGATAGTAATATTGAATCTGGCGCTGATGAAACGGCGACCAAAATTGAAACAATAGGCGTGTTTTTTTTTTCACAGGACTGTTATATACATAACATAATTTTACATGCAAAGCAAAAACAACTTCCCCGACAACCGATGTTATGGATGAAAGGATGGTTAAGATTTGGTCGGGGATAGATTTTCGACGTTTAGTGGAGTATCGAATGAGTTTTTCGACTTTCCATTTTTTAATGGTGGTGCGTCTAGAGACTTTCATGTATCTCGAACAATAGCAAAATGGGTGGCAAAAGGTCTGTTCACAAATGTGCAACTGAATAAAATCGTATGCCCACTCTTACACTCCGCAATTTAGTTGCTGAAAATTTTTGATTTTTAGAATTTTATTGATTTCAAGAGTAAGATTTGAAAATTTATATAAAGATACATAAAACTAGTAATAGTCTGTTTGCACTTTTTGCATATTTCTTTTCACATTTTTCTGTAAATGTTGACATTATTTTTAAGGGTAATTGTTAAGTATGCCATAAAAGTGGTTTTATTTTTTTATTATTAATATTCGTTTGAAACAGGTAGCGAAATTTGTTTTCCAACTCACATATAAATCACAATCTCATATGAATTCAACCCCAGCATGTAAAAAGAGTCAAACACACACAAGATAAATTCCTTGTTACCTTTGTACCTGTTCACAAAAAACGGACAAAAAAAATTGTTTACCTGCATTAATTTCACTACGGAATATTTTTATTTTCCACTCTATACAATTAATTTGAGATTTTTACAAACATTTTTTGCGTTTTTGTGCGAATTTGGCAAGAAAAATTAATTTGTTGTCTTTTATTGGTTTGACAACTGATCAAGAACACCAACCCACAAATATAGAAAAAAAACGAAGCGTATTTTTTTGGATATGTATCATGTTATGTACATAACATCCTTGTGAAAAAAAACACGCCTACTATCTTATGTTATGTGGACAAAATTTGTTTTAAAGTTCTGCAAGTAACTTTATGTAAGTGGTGCTCAGAAACTCTATAGATATCTAATCTTTTTTATTTTAATTCCCAATAACGAACAAAATAAATGCTTCATTTTCTTTTCAGGTAAGTGTGCAACTGGTAATAAAAATTCACTCTTTTTACAAACGGACCAAGGTAAGGCGCAAGAGTTGTACATTTTTCTCTTTATGAATTTAATTTTGTTAATGTAACAAACACAAGTAGGTACAATAGATTGCTCCCTCTTTCTTAATGTCGATCTATTCCCGTTAAGTTTTCTGATGAGATTTATATATTGCTGCTAATGCCATACCAACACATACTACGTGTCTAGTTCCGTTTTTGCTGCAAAATAATAATAGACTCCACATTCAGGTAGCTTTTTACTACCCCCGGAGGAGATGGGGTAAAGTTGTGAGTGGTAGGGGGTGCCCGCCACAACAACCTCCAAGTGCAAACAGGTGGCGGTCACGCCCCCAAAAAAAGTAACACCTCCCCCATTTCATGAAATTTGATGTATTTGACACAACATCCTCATAGTGCAAACACGTTGCATTTACCCACCCCCTTCGAAAAAGCTATACCCCCCACGTCAGAAAAATTGTTGAATTCCATAAAATCTAATTCATCAACACAGGATATGTTTGGGGATGTGCGAATTTTATTATTATTAAAATAATAATAATATTTTGAATAATATTTGAAAATGTTGGTGGCACCCTCCAACACCACCATGTTTCCCCCATCCCCAAACAAATCCTGTGCTGATGAATTAAATTCTGCAATTTTTGTGACATGGGGGGTGTAACTTTTTTGAAGGGGGTGGGTAAATGCAACGTGTTTGCACTATGAGGCTATTGTGGGAGACATCCCCTACCCTCTGCTAATTTTCTCCACGCCAAAGGAACTCCTGTAAATTTTATAAAATTCATCAAATACATCAAATTTCATGAAATGCGGAGGTGTATTTTTTTTTGGGGGGCGTGACCGCCACCTGTTTGCACTTGGCTGTTGCTGTGGGGAACACCTCCTACCACCCCCGACTTTACCCATTATCTAATTATCTACACCTCTGCCAAAATTTGTAACAGTTAAAACATTTTTTATATTTCCTCAGACGTACATTTCGGAAGCAATGCTTCCATCGTCAGTGAGATTTATAAATTATAATAAATTATTTGTCAACAAATTAATAAAAACCAAAAATGTTTCTAAACAATTGAGTTGAGTTGAATCTATTAAAATTTTTTTTGAATATTGAATCTTTGATTGGTCCATCATCACTATTCATTAGATTATTTTTGTTTTTCAAATATTTCAAAAGCATCTAATTCATAATTGCTATTTACATTTCTTATTAATTTTAATTTTTGCAAACTAAAAATTGTAGATTTAACAATTGCACATAGAAGAAAACAGGAATTGAGAAATTATACAACTTTAGATCTAATATGGAATGAAAGAAATGAAGAAAAAGAATATTCAAACTTTTATTTCTATCCAAAAATAACATCTAAATATAATTCTATCTGATGTTGTTCAAGATCAACAAATCATCACCATATACATTATAATAAATAAGTTTCTGTTTCCCATACTATTATTCATTAAATTCATTAAACTTGCTAACCATACTGTACAATGCTCAATACTTTCAAATTTCATTAAATCAGCATTAATTTGTGAATTCAACTTGTAATACGATAACTTTGAACTCTGTCAATAATTTTCATAATTTTCTTTTGTGCAGTCAACATAAGCACGCACTTGTAAATAATTAGGAATAAGCATTTTTTGTGTATAAATAATGTGTGACAAATAAAGACTTTTCAGATAGCTACGAAACAGAGACCAAGACTTTTAATTCGTTTCTTCCAGTGAGTCTGCTGGAAGCTGTTTTCAATTCTATTGCAAGTGAACAAGGAGTTATAGTGTTTCACTGTAGCCACCTTATTCAGTCACAGTACAAGAACTGTGGTCTGGCCGTCAATTCACTTGTAAAGATAAAGGTTATTTATCTAGAACTCATTACGATAGAAGCATTGTAACAGATATAATGATTGTAGAAAAGAATATATAGGACCTATTCTAAAAAGATTTAAAGAACATTTTGCACATCTTAAATATAATGAAAAAGAAAAGTCAAGTGTTGAAGAACAGAAGCTAGTAAATAGTCATAGTTTTAGTTTGCAAAATTTTTTTTTGTTTCCCATTTTTTTTTATTGGCTTGAATTATGCTAAAAATATCCTAAAATCAAAATCTACAACGCCCAAGTACTGATCTAAACTCAAAATTCGTTTAAATCAATTTTTACTGAACAACTTTTATGCTCAATAATCGCATTTTGAAACTTTAAACGCGTTTTTCTCAAAACTATGTTTTCGAAATCGGCGAGCAGTAGAACAGAAAAAGTTTACATCCGATTGACTTCAAACTTTAACTGTAGTTTCTTCATTAAATTATCTAGTGAAGTACACACGATTTTAGCGATTAGTTTACAACAAAAAAAGTTATATAAGCATTTAAAGTCGATTTTTTTTGTCGAAAAAAGAAAATTTATTTCAAACCGTCGCCATTTTGCGAAAAAAATTTCTAAAAATATAATCATGTGTACTTCACTAGCAACACTCATTTAGATATTGGAAAAAAAATTTTTTTTGTTATAGGTGGAGTTGGGTACGACTTCTACTGCTCGCCGCGAAAGAACTTTTTAAAAAAGCGGTTCACGGCAATCGCTGCACAGCCGCTATTTTGTAAAAAAAATATTAATAAAAAATTTTTTTCTATTCTTCAAGAGTTGCTTAATCCAATGATATATTATTTATATACCTTACATCTCAAATGTCCTTTAAGAAAGATCATGAATAAAGCCTTCTTTTGTTGAGCTTTTGGTGGATATTACCCCTTAAACTGAATAAGAAATGTAAATAGCAATTATGAATTTGATGCTGAATCATTGTATATATTTAAAAGCAAAAATAATCTTATGAATAGTGATGATGAATCAATCAAAGATTCAAAATTCAAAAATTTTTTTAATAGATTCAACTCAACTCAATTGTAATTTTGTTTAGAAACATTTTTGTATTTTTCATGAATTTTTTGACAAATAATTTAATTTAATTTATAAATCTCTCTGACGATGCAAGCATTGTTTCCGAAACGTACATCTGAGGAAATATAAAAAAATGTTTTATTCAGGTGGGCATTACAGTTTGGGGTGAACCTGGGCCGCAACCAACATGCTTTCGTGCCGTAAAGCAGGACTGGGATGCAGTGGCGAAGCGTCCATATAAGTCGATTATTTCCGACTTACCTTTTGAAATTCACATCCGAAACATCTTAGACTTCTGGCAACATGAATCAAACTTTATCATACACATGAACTCGCTGCCAACATTTTTTTAACAACTACCACTCTGCTTTCCGTTTTATTCTACACACATGTTGGCTCTTCAATTCACTTCATAAACAAACACAAAACTTTAGCAACATACAAGGTAACCCCAAATATTACGTCTTATAAAACTTGTTGCTGGATAGAACAAATTTGTGTTCTCTCCTCTTTTTTCTTTTACCAAAAAATATGACGGTAGAACATCGTCTTATTTTCTTCCATAAGAAAGCATGTATTGAACAGAGAAGAGCTTAGCGCTAGGCACCTCTCTGTTCAATACATGCTTTTTTATGGAAGAAAATAACCCGGTGTTCTAGCGTCATATTTTTTGGTAAATCTGTTGTTTGTTATCCCTTTGTGCTCTGAGCACGTGAATATAGCGCCGGCGCAGTAGCCCAGTACTCATTTGCAGCATTGCTTCTGCACACTTCGGTGTTTGCATGATATTGGTTTTATAAAAGAAAAAAACGCTTTCCTTCGTATTTCTTCCCATGGACACATGCTTATAAACAAAAATGTATGTTGCAGCTTGCAGCTTGAGGTAGGTCTCTACTTGAAGAACAAGAAAATAACACGCTGCTCTCCGACTTATTTTATGAATTTGTATGTGTCTCTGCACTGGACTCATGTGTCAAAGCTCAAAGGTTGCCACTTTGATAACAAATATGCGTGGATATTGGATCTCATAGCATAAAGCATTTTTTTGGGAGAAAATGCAAAAAATAATGGGAATTTTTCTAAAGTGGCACAAGTGGCCTAAATCAATTCAGTTCCCAATGAGCCGTATTTTATTTGAAAAACGCTGTTTACCAGCAGAACGCAGTGCAATACTTATTTAAATTGATTTAGTGCTTTTGGTGATTTTTTTAAATATTACAAATTTAGGCTTTAAAAATTGAAAAGTGCAAAAAGTCTGAAAAGTTTTCCGGTGGTTTGATTATGACCTTAATATCTGTTGACTGTTGCTTAACTGATTTTCACTTAGAGGAAACAAATAGTTTTAATAATTAGCTTAGTTTTATAAAAAAAAAAGTAATGAAGCTATACCTTATAGCAAAGTTGGTTTGAAATACTTGACTTTTTGGCTTGATGCCAAGACAAACATTCCACAAAAAAAATTTCAAGTAAACTTTTTTTGTTGGTGACTAAGTTTCCTTCGAGTTACCATTTGGAATTATTCACCCCTCGCCACTGCTGGGATGATCAAGGTTTTATACAGGGTTACTTTGGTTTTTCTGGAGAGGGTTTTGTTTCTCAATTGCCTTGTTAACCCAAAGAAGCAACGGTTGATAAGAGTTATTCTCCGTTTAATCTCCGCACTGATGTTGTTTTCCATGTCTATAGCGGATCCCAAGTAGATTATGTCCTGTACTTCCTCCAAATTATGTCTGTCTATTGTGACGTTTTGTCCAATTTTTCGATGTTCTGTGTCCTTGTTTGATGTCAACATATACTTCTTTTTACCCTCATTAACCATCAAATCCATTTTTGCTGCTTCTGTTTCAATACTCGCAAAAGCACCTATGACATCACGCATTTTTCTGCCCATTTCATCAATATCGTCTGCATAGGCAAGTAATTGAACAGACTTTTGAAAGATTGTTCATCTGGTGTTGAGTTTTGTACAATCTTTTCAAGTATGATGTTGAAGAAATCGCACGACAGTTTGTCGCCTTGCCTAAAACTTTTTTTGAACATCGAAGGGGTTTCTGAGTTCTCTACCAAACTTGACGGAGCAGCGTAAATTCTCCAAAGTCCTCTTGCGTATTCGTACGAGCTTTGCATGGATGCCGAAACTAGACATGGCTCTGTACAGCTCGTCTTTGTAAATATTGTCATACGCGGCCTTGAAATTGATAAGAAGATGGTGTATACCGATATCATATTCTCGGGTTTTTTTTCGAAGATCTGCCGTAATGTGAAAAATTTGGTCTATATGAATTTGTTGGCGTGGGGTTTCATACGTTCACGTAGGTGACGTGAAATAATACCAAACGAAATAAAGCCAAATTCCAAAAATCTGGCTTTATTTCGGTTTGAAAAACGAAATAAGCCCAAATTCTCAGTTTGGCTTTATTTCGCTTTAGAAAACGAAATAAAGCCAATTTGGTGTTATTTCGATTTAAATTTTTGCAGAATCACGAAAATAAACCTAAGCAAAACACAAGTTAGATTCATCCATCATTTATCTTTGATGTAAATTATCATTCACCTGATATTCAAATATCGCGGCGAATTTTTCGGTTCCCCAAATTGACCCTTTCGTAATGGCTTAATATTTTTTTCACTCTCCATATCTGATCGTCAGTTTGGATTTTTTCTAGTTATTATCCTTTTACTTTCTTCATGCAATTTTTCATTATGTTAAATGGTTAAAAATATCTATGTTTATTTGTTTATCCATCCAGTCGAATTTCAAACTCTGGACTTCCATGCAACTCAAATCAAACATATTAACATACAAAAAAAAAAAAATATAACTACCTTTTCAATCCATTGTTTTTGAAAGTGTATATATGGGTGATTCTTATATAGTTGTGATTTTTACAACTCAAATTTTTTTAAAATCAAAAATATTTTAAAACTTGTGATCTGGGTGTTATTGGTCTTTTATTATGCTCAAAATTAAGCCCGTAACGTAGCTCTACTACAACTGCAATAGAAAAGAAGCTAGAACAAAAATTAGAAATTTCAGTACCACGGTACTGACATCAAAATGAAATATTCAGAATATTTGGCTAAATCTCTTAAAATAATAAAGCAAATGATAAATTATAGGATTTTGGTAATCATACAGAGACATTTACTGTATTTTCTTTCTTGATTTTAACAATCTTTAAAATTTATTAACAGTAGAATTAAAATAAATTTTTTTATAATACTCAATAAACAAAGTTTAACATTAGTTAAATATTAAAATTCTTTGAAGTTTTTAACAAAATAAAATTTAAATTTTATAACACTAGATCAATTAAATATCATGATAAATTAAAACATCTAGGAAATATTCATTTAAATATTATTTGCTTTGTTTGCCATGGTACTGACATCCACGGTACTGACAAATGTCAGTACCGTGGATGTATAATTAACCTACTAAAATTCTCACACGTAATTTAAATGATTGGCCATATAATTTTGAATTCACACTTGAATTTATAAAATTATTCAGTATAATTGACCTAATCATTCTATTAACACGCCTGAATTTCAATACCATGGTACTGACCGGTAATTTTATGACATACCTTTTAAAAAACACAACAAATTATTTCCATTTTAACATCGAGTCTAAAAACAACCACACAGCTATGAATTGTACACAAATAGTCATTCTTCAGAATGCCACTAGAGCGAGGGACAGAAACTGGATAAAAGATGGCGTTTAAGCGGGAAATATTTTAAATTTGAAAATTTAAGAAAATCCAGGACATGAAGCAATGACCATTATTTCTTTCTACTAGTCAATATTGGGATACAATTGTAGCATAATTTGTTGAAATGTACAATAGGTTTTAGTTATAAAAGCAAAACTTTAGATTATAATACGACTATTTATAGAAATTTATGTATTTAATTCGAAAAACGAAATGCGGACATGCCACGGTAATGACATTTTGGATATAATTTTGCAAATTATTCGTGATCCATCAATACTTATGCTTCAATATACATTGCCGACAGTAAAATACTATCAAATTCATCATAATTATCATTTTTTAATAAAACAAATCATACCAAACAGTAAATACAGTACTAGACATAAAAAATCACAGTTGTATAAGAATCACCCATATAATTTATGAAAAATTTGGCTTTATATCCATTTTGAAAACGAAGTACCGCCAAATTTTGTATTTAAACAAATTTGGCGTTATTTCCATTTCTTTTTTGGCATTATTTCGTTTTGGTAATCGAAATAAAGCCAAATTGGTATTATTTCGTTTCGAAAAACGAAATAAGACCAAATTTAAGATTTGGTGTTATTTCGTTTGGTATTATTTCACGTCACCGTTCACGTATTACAGCAGACAAGATCTTATAGGCGACGTTAAGGAGGCTTATCCCTTCATAATTGGTGAAAATGTGAGGGTCTCCCTTTCTTTAGCATCGGGCATACGATACTGAGGTTCGATTGTTGTGATCCGAGGACTACAACTATTTCCAACCTCCAACCTTCATTCAGAACCAACTTCATTCAGAACCAACTCATTCAGAAAAACACCAACCAGGCATAATTTTCATTTTCGTTCTTAATGTAGTACAACGCTTCACGTGTGCACGTCACTTCTATGACTCAAGCCATATGCGCACCTCTATTGCAACGAAAACAGATGAGTAATCAACTACAATGCAATAGGGTATGTCAAGCGCAATGTGCAATACGAGACCTATAAACTGCGATCGATGAAGACACACCCAAAAGTACTGGAGTGGGTCACCATACGATCGGCATAAAGGTTGAAGCGTGTTATACGTAATAACGAGTGAAGAATTGTGACCATGGTGTGTGGCCTAGTTCGAATGAACCAAATTAAGTAACATGGTTCTGACGATGGTAAACGACATCGGTTAAGTAATGAATGAAACCAATAAATAGAGAAGCGAATGGGAAGAAAGGCAGAGTTGAAATTTGGGTTTAGACAGTAAAGGTTGCAGCCAAAGCATTGAGATAGCGGGATTTTTACTATATTACAAATAAAAGCTAAAACAAATATTAAGTATCCTATTATTTCGACTCTCCGTCACCTGCTCTTCCCTTCATATAAAAGAAAAGGAAGCACGGCAGGATCGTAATATTGGTGGCAGCTGTCTGATACTGTCAAAAAATTACTGACATGATAAAGTATTATACAGTAAATATCCCAAAAACAAGAAAACTATTAATAAGACTCTTGAGGCGTGCTAGGGCTAAACACTAGTAAATGATTTTTTTTTTGTATAGTACAGTTTGTTGTGTTGTGAACAACACCATTAAGTGATTTTTTGTGTTGTGTTGTGAAAAATAGCCCTACAAACGTAAAACCTGGCGAATGCACAAGCGGACGCCGGAGGCAACATCCAGGCAGTGAAAAGACCAGACCGTAATTCACAGCTATAGGGCGTGAAGCCTGCCTGGTAAGTGAAACAACTGTAACATCAACATCAGCATAAAAAAAAAAAACTAATTACAACAACCCCAACAGCAACCACAAAACAAGTAAATTCTATTTTTTATTATTTATTATTTTTTATTAAAATCAAAAAGAATTTAAAGTGTTTATTTCATCTTATTAAAGTGTTTATTAAAATTATTTATCTATTTTAAGTGTTTATATAACATACAATTGAGTCACTTCTTTTTTTGTCTTCTACCCGAACCCCAAATTAAACTCTTTGCAATCAAAAACTTGAAGTTAGTTTATTTGAGCATTTGCCTTTTCATACAATCTCTGATTTTTCGGAAATGACAGAATATAAAATGAATTTTAAGGATATTATTAATATTGTCCCAACTTCCGATGGAAAGTCGGACAACCTAGGGAAGTTTATAGCATGTGGAGATATTTTGTTCAAGTCAGTGAAACCTGACGAGCATAAACTTTTCCTCAGCATAGTTAAAACTAGGCTTGAGGGATAAGCTTTTGAGTTAATACAATTCAAGACTGTGGAAAGATGGGAAGGTCTTTGCTCAGTCCTTAAAATGGAATATTCATCGGTAAAGTCAAGATCCTCAGCTCAAAATGAGTTGATTTCAGCTCGACAACGAGCAAAAGAAACAGTTAAAGAGTTTGGCGAACGTATAGGTCAACTCTTAAATGCTTTAAATTCGGCAACACACGTCAGCTCAACTGAGGAGGCAGTTAGAAATTTTCTTTTCTAAGAAAACGACAAACTGGCTATACAAAGTTTCGAGGATGGCATCCGAAATCAAAATCTCAGGTTTATGGTTCAGGCTCATGGAGAAACAGATTTAAAGAAATCCATTCCCTATGCAGAGGAGCATTTGAACCGACTAGAACGCGTTAGCCCTTCAAGTTCCGCAAACATTGCGCCCTCTATACGTCCAACGTGTCAATTGTGTTACAAGGTGGGTCATACAATTTCACACTGTTATACTTATCCCAACAGGACATCACAAAACACAAACCAACTCACAAATATAAAAAGGGAAATACAACGGCTCACTTGTGGATACTGTAAAAAACCCAACCATGGAGAAGTAGATTGTATGTTTAAGCAGTCTCAACTCCGTTCGACCAATCCATTAAGGGACAATTCGCAAAACAAAATCAATCTATTTTTCCAACATCCGGCGATACAACGCTAAACAAGGGTATAGGAACTGGAATCCTGGTGAGGAGTCTTATCCTCAAAATTCGGGAAACGGCTACGCTCGGGAGGAAGAGATGGGTCATCCATCCCGATTAAATTTGAATACCGACCCGTAACAATAAAATCGAGTTTCTTGACTGTTTTCTTTTGCCCAGAGTCCTATGAGCCGCTAATACGAATTCAGTTCGAGCCGTGTTACAAAAAATACTCCACTTTTTTAATAGATACCGGAGCAGATATAAGTTGGTATAAGGACAAATTCGGAACAAATACTGACCCAGGAAAAAGACTAACTATATCTTAAATTTTTGGTGATTCTGTTAAATAACTCCCACCTAGGACTCAACAAATGATCGAAATTCTCCTCAAAAAAGCTAACAAAAAATCTATAGACATTTTGATCAAAAAGAAAACAGGTTTGTCCAGGAGTATATGTTGGCGAATCCATAGTAAATCCTATAAACAATAAAATCAGAGTTCTAACTATGAATGCTTTAGAAACAGAGAAAATACTCTATATAAATAATCTTAATTTAAATTTTGATAGTTTAGATCAATACGAGCAGTGCAATACGAAAAATTTTAGTAGCAAAGTAGAAAGAAGAATGGAAAAACTAGAGTCCATGTTGATATTAGACCATTGCAACGCTGAAGAAACGAATTCTATCCTCAAGATTTGTAGAGAGTACAACGACTTGTTTTATCTAGAGGGTGAACACCTCACCAACACCGATTCCATGACTCATAAAATCGGTACTGATGAGAGTTAACCTGCACTTTACGTAAAACTTTATCGACTCTCTGAAAGCCAAAAAGATAAAATCCATAAACAAGTACAAGAGATGTTAGCCTTCGACATCGTACGTCCAAGCTCGAGTCCCTGGAACTCACCCAGACTGTTTTTTCTCACTGGCTTACAAGGTTTTGATTGTTTCGTTTATATGGACGATTTAGTTCTATACGGATACGACCTTAAAGATCATAACTCCAAATTATTAAAATTTCTCAACCAACCACAATTTGAAATTACAACCAGAGAAATGTAATTTTCTAAAACACGAACTCATGTATCTAGGTCATCCGATTTCGGAAGATGGACTTAAACCAGACCCCGAAAAGATCAAAGCCTTACCCTACACCTAAAAATGCTTAAGGTATAAAATCTTTTCTAGGCTTCGTTGGCTATTATAGAAAATTTATATAAAATTCTACGATAGCAAAACCTCTTACAAAGCTGCTAAAGAAAAACTGTGTTTTCAAATGGGATGCCTTCTGCGATGAAGCTTTTAGAGATCTAAAAAAAAAAATTAATAAACCCCTAGTCTTAGCTTACCCCAATTTCAAAGAAGAATTTATTGTGACCACAGATGCCAGCGATGTCGGCATTGGAGCTGTTTTGTCACAAGGTCTAATTGGAAAAGACAAACCCATATCCTTCGCAAGCAGAACGTTGAATGACTCCGAAGTCAGGTATAACACGACCGAAAAAGAACTACCTGCAATTGTCTAAAGATGGAAAATTTTATTATCCGAATATGAATATACCATTAAGCGTTAACCGGGGAAAATCAACTTAAATGCAGATGCTTTAAGTCGGAATATAGGAGAAAATAATATATATATAAAAACAGATCGAAGATAATATTCAAGCAAAAGCGACTGTGGCTCCTAAAAGAAAGCCAACCTCTAAGGAAAAGAAGAACGACCATGCCATATCGGAACAAATTTCTGAAGGTGAAATAATAACTGATTTGAAGTCATGGTCAAATGTATTCAGCGTGTAAAGCTTTGAGTTCACCAAAGAAGCCATCCGACTATGAATATGTCGTTAAATTTGAACCACATAGCAATGGAACTTTGTTTGTTGAAATGCATTTTTGTATGCACAGTACTCGTCTTGAAGACATTACACAATTTAAACAGCAGCGCGGTCTTAAATCTTTTAGGATGCCTTATCTAAGACATTAACGATGTGAAACATTGCTTCTTGTAATGCCACGTTATGGAGACGATATTTGGAAGCTTTTTTTGGAAAACGGAAGAAAGATTACAGAACACATAATTTATCGTCTTGCCTTAGAGATGTTGGATGTATTCTTCTCAAGCATATCTATTAGACTTTGGTTTAGCTAATCACTACACCCAAACGGATTTCGAGCCAGATCCAAAGAAAAGGCACAATGGTACAATTGAATACACATCTAGAGATGCACATCTCTGTGTAGCAACAATGCGAGGAGACTTTGAGATCCTTGGGTATAATCTAATCGATTGGTGAGGCGTGATGCTGCCTTGGGAACAAGAAAACCTCCTTAAAGTTCCCATTAAAGTCCAGAAGTCTATGGGAACTTTTATGAGAGATGTAAGTACTGGTTTGTAAAAACTATACCCTAGAGGAGTGCCAAATTCAATAATGGAATTCATGAAATACGTCGCTGCTCTGGAATACAATAAGATACGGGACTATGAAAAATAGCGAAAGATATTTCAATCGGAACTTAAAGCCTTTAACGCTAATAATTCGGGAGACTTAGAATTCAAACTGTAGTCATCGCAAGACTAAAACAGGACCCGAATGCAATGTTATTGAAAAGTTGGAATCTATCTTTATAAATAAAAAATCCAACTACAAAATCGTAATATTACCCCTTATAGACTCAACAGACGAGAGATCCTTAGTAAAAAGCAAATCAAATGTATATAATTCTTACCGTTCCGTACGACAAAGGGTGAAGAGATAACCGAAAAGAGTCTCCGAACAATTAAAAAATCTATTCTTTTTCAGGGCTTTCAGTTTAGCTAAAACAAAATTAATTTATTGGACTTTGAACAATGTATTTGATTCAAAACATGTTCAAATATGAGTTTCTGAAGTATTTTGCGTGAGAAACATAACGTACCAGCACTTTCCAACCACTCTCACCGTTCAGAAGGCGAAAACATTTTTTGACGTTTAAATTCAGCGGTAGGTTATGTGCCAATGCAAGTGCATGCCAATTTTTGAAAGGGGAATAACCGCAACGAAGTGATATAAGCAATATTTTTTTTTTTTGTAAGTTGCTATTAGGTCTATGCATAATAATTTTAGTTAGATATTCTGCGTTAGCCTTCAAGTTTCTTACATATAGGTATTTGTGGTAGACCGGACTCAACGTAGATGGCGTAGTTGGGAGTGTTGAACGGTAACCGGAAAATGCGTTTGAAGAAGTATCTTTGAATATATTCCATTTCTTCCAGCAATTGGTAGCCATGAACTTCATTCCCATAACAAAAGCAACTGAAGCAACTGTTGATTGTAGAGTTGAAGACCTGGAACTTTGATGTAGGGTCTACAAAGTTTTTTGGGAAAAAATTTTACCATATTGTATTAATCGCTGATTTTGCAATCGCAAGTTTCTCTTTAATATGGGCTTTAATACTTAAATTTTGAGAGATAATGAAACGTAGATGTTTAAATTCACTAACAACTTCAATATTGACTCATGCATTATTATCAGATCGGTTTTGAGGTTTAAAAATCATTATTTTTGACTTAGCAGTATTGATTTTAAGATCTCACGAATCACAGTACAGTAATGCTTCAGTTTGTTTATCTGTAGTTGCAACGTCACTGGGTTATCAGAAAAGTTCACTAATCACAGCATAAAGTAAAAGATTTACGAATAAATCGCCAAAACAGACACATCCCGGTAAGTGATTTTCAATATCATTGATATACAGAGCGAACATCAACGGGCTCAAGACGCAACCTTGTGGGACACCTGATTCAGATCTTAATGATTTTGACTTGTTTTTACCATTGCATACCACTGCTGACATATTTGATAAAAGCTGTTCATAAACACGGATGAATTTAGTTGATAAACCAATTGAAGCTAACTTAAATAAAAGTGATCTTCTATTGATGGTATCAAAAGCAGCTTTGAAGTCTACAAAAAAGGAAAATAAAGGCTTTTTTTGTCGATAAATCTCCCAGCAATACTTGTAAGAGCAAAAATTTGATCAATTGTTGACAAACAAGTTCGAAAACCAGCCTGAAAACAACTAATAATGTCATTGCTCTCAAGCCAACTCAGAAGCCTGAGGTACAGTATTTGGGCAAAAAGTTTCCTTAGTGAGCTTAAGATAGAAATGCCCCTATAATTTTCAGGAAGACTTGGGTCACCTTTTTTAAAAATAGGAGATATACTCGCCACATGAAAACAGCTTGGGAATGCCTCCTCTATAAACATTTTGCTTAACAATCCCAAAACAATTTCAAGAAACTCAGGAGTTGCGTTCTTAAAAAATTCAATTGGGATGCCGTCTGACCCAGCGGCCTTATTATTTTTCATTTTATTGAGTGATGTTAATAGCTCATTCATTGTAAATGGAGAGTCGAGCTCAGGTACTGAAATGTATTGCAAAGCAAAACTAATATAATTCTGATCAGGATCTGGCAGCAACAGACCTTCGAAATACGTAGCAAGATGATCTACACTAATATTTAGAGCCGATGATCTGCTTCGCCCTCCCAAAATCCGAACACTGTACCAGAATGACTTGGGATCCTTTGAGTCTAAAAGCTTCTTAGCCGCATTTCTTAGGTACAACAGCTTTTTTGAACTGCACAAATCTTTATATATTTTGTTTTGGTCGAGATAGAGTCTCTTGAAAGTTTGGTTATTACACTGTCTAAATAGTTTTAAGTATGTAAATGATTTCTTCCTACATTTCCGGCACTCCTCATCGTACCATTTTGATTTTGACAGCTGTGATGTGGGACGAAAAACTTCAACTGCCGATTGCCTTACTATTTCAAGTACTGAGTTTGTAGCAGATTCCATACAGTCTGGAAGTCGTACATCAAAAGAACTCAACTGTTGATTTAGGTTTCGTCTATAAATATTTGACTTTTTGTCCACCCATTTAAGTTTGTCCCTATCAGCAGTTTCAACGAATTGGTCATGACTACTTAGGGAGTGGTACTCACACGAAAATAAAATCGGTAGATGATTAGAGAAGTTGACAGGGTTTACTTCAAAATTATTTATCAAGTCGATCCAATCACCTTTCACTACACAGAGATCAATTACAGAGCATCCTTGGGATGATATAAAGGTATAATTACCATTTGAATCACCATTTGAAACACCGTTTAAAAACAAAAAAGCCAAAATCTTCAAACATTTCTATTAAAGACCTCCCGTTTGCGTTTCGACATTCATCTAGTGAGTTTCTTGTGTAGGAAAACCTACCATCATTCAAAAACGGAGAGTTTTGAAATTGTTAACACGACCGTTAAGATCACCGATAATAATCATTAAGTTTTCCGTAATGTTGTTTAGTAGAAAACTTTGCAGTTCTTCAAATTCTGAATTCCAAGAATTATAATTTACGTAGATAGGCCAAATCTGAAAATGTTTTGAATCACATACTACGTCAATCATTATTTTATTCTCATAATTTTTAAAAGAAATGTTTTCAACTGATATAGTGTTTTTATAACCGCACAATATTCCACCACTAGCTCTCCAGAGTCTATTATTTCGAATAGCAGGGATGCACTTAACGTTAAAATTTTCAAAATATTTAAGGTATTGTAGTTCTTTTCCCTTCTCTAAAAAAGTTTCTAGTAAAATAAAAATATCATAACTTATATGTAATTAATTTAAAGAAATCTGGCATAAGTAGTTTATTTTTAAGACCAGTGATATTATAGCAAAAGATTTTAAATTCGAATTGGTTTTTTTGGCAGACGGTCACCCCGTCCTACATAATATTACGATGAGTAAAGCTTGGACCAGCACCATCACGCAACCACTGACCACCAGGTGGCTCTGCCGCTACTATGGGGATCTGCTTGCTGCTGTCAAAGAAGCACATTGCATCTTCTCCATATGTTGTTTTGACAAATGATGCCTCCTCGTTTGTTTTCAATATTAATCCACGTAGTGAGTCGTAATGAAATGTGAACTTGTCGATAAGCAGTTTAGATCCTCTAATGTTTATTTTCATGCTTGGATTTCTTCTCAGAAGTTTGCTTTTCATGTCATTAAGTGCCCTCCTTTTATTGCGATAAAGGAGAGATTTTCTTTGTGTACAAAGATTCCCGTGTTCTTAAGTTTCGGTGCTGCTACAATAATTTTGTTAGCAATCTCAGTGCTCTTGAAATTTAACACCATTGTTGTTTTTTTATTGTATCGGTTGTAAAATTCTTGAGTGTTATCGAGTGCCAACTCAGTGCTTTCCTCTAGAGTCTAGACCAAGAAGGCCCAACAAGTTTGTTTAGCAAATTCAACTTTGTTTGCCTTACTATCTGAAGGGAAATGCATCACAACAGATTTTTCGTTTGTTTTACTCGAGAGAATTTCAAGTTGCCTTTCCAATGTTTGACAATAATCTTCGACAAAAGATAGCCGCTCTGAGAGTTGGGCATTTTGGGACCGCAGTAGCTGTATGTCAGTTAATATGGCGGCGACGTCGTCTTTTGTTGCAATATTTTTCAGATACTCACTTAAGCACCCATCCACAACAGATTTTAATTCATTGGGTTGCAATGTTACTGCTGCCATTTCAGTTTTATTTTCGGGCACCGACTTTTTACTTGGAGTGTTTTCCGGAGATATTTCCGATAGTTTTCTCTTAGGTTTAAGTAACATAAATCAGTTACCGTCAGCTCACTTTTGGTTGCAGAAAGGTAGAGGATACTAAAAACGTGAATTTTCCTACCTTGGTTGATGAAATTCGTAATCTTCAATTTGCTTGTGTGAAGATGTTCGTATTAAACACTTTTATATACAATTTACTTTTTGTTATTTACTTTTAAATCAACAAATTAATAAAAAACTTGAGAACTTGACACTTTTTGACTTGTTGGCCTCTCTCTCTCTCTCTCTTTTTCACTACCTGTCCCAGATAACCAAGTTAGACATACCTTCAAAAGAATATTGAATGAAGTTTTCGGATATATGACATTAAACATATACCTTCACATTGATGAAAACATTTCCTTGACTGATCCAGTGATAATTTCTTAGATTCTGTCAGAATATTATGATTCCCCATTCGGAGGTCACCAAGGTGTTTCATGGATGTATAACCGAATAAAGGCGAAATACTTCTGGCCAAACATGAAAGCTGATGTACAAAAGCATGTGAGCATATGCCTATGCACGTCTTGTCAACGGAATAAAAGTAGAAAAAATCCACCAGTCCCCATGAAAATTACAACTACTAGTATTAGACCATTTGAAAGAGTCGCTCTAGACATAGTTGGACCACTTCCTGTTAGCTATGGCGGAAACAAATATACTCACCTTCCAGGACGATTTGACAAAGTTTCCGGAAGCTATGCCAATACAAAACGCCGAAGCTTCAACTGTAGCTAGAACAATCGTGGAAATCAAAGTATGTCGCCACGGAATCCCTCTATCTCTTTTGACTGACCAAGGGACAAATTTCTTAAGTATCCGTTTCAAGGAAATGTGTAGCCTATTGAGGATAAAAAAGTTGAATACAACGCCCTACACAGAGAAAAAAGTACCACATAAAATAGAAGAAAAATAATATGATTTCTCTATGATTTTCATCCAAAAAGAAAGTCTTATTAACACCATAGAGATTATCTTATCAGATTGTTGATGACCATTTCATAGGATATCCACATACTTTTAAAAAGATATCTTATTACTATTATTATTTTTTTTTTTTTTTTGAAAAAAGAGTATGTTTATATATGCTAATCTGGAGAACTCAGACCTAATTTCCGGCCCATTGTATAAGGTGTTAGTAATTTCACATATAACCTCAAGGGCGGCGTCCATATGAAACTGGGAGTCTGAAAGAAATGTAGATGCCCAGAGCGGATTCGAACTCACGCGTCCCGGTCTATCTACTGAACACTCTACCACTGCACCACGGCCGCCCAAGATATCTTATTAGCTTTCAATACGAATACTTTTGAAACTGAAAAGTAACAAGGTTTTCTTATTGTTCATCAAACGCCTAAATTTTTATAAGGAAAACTTTTCGATTTAAGAAGATGTCCTTATTAGCCTTTACAGAAAAAATATGTGAAAAAGATTTGCTTCTTAAAAATGATTAGTAATAAGGTTTTCTCATTGTTTACATCATTTAATGTGGCTTTCCATTTAGAAACTGTAGTACAAAATTTTCAAAACTTTAATAAGATTTTCTTTATAAAGTCAATAAGATTTCTCTATGAAAATATCATATTATTTAATACTTTTAATAAGATTTCTTAGCAAAGTAGCTCAATAAGGCAGTCTTATTGATTTTATGTAGTACTTTTTCGCTCTGTGTACCATCCTCAGACAAATGGAGCATTAGAACGAGGCCATAGAACATTAGCCGAATATCTACGACACTATGTGAACCAAAATCCTTTGTCATGGGATACATGGATCCCCTATTCTATGTTTGTATACATTACAACACCACACAGTAGTACTGGATTTTCACCCTATGAACTCCTTTTCGGATTCCCTGCTAGTATTCCAAGCGTTCTGTCACAATAACACAAGATTTCGTATAACTATGATAACTACGTTAACGAACTTAAGGCTAGATTACAACACGGATATGAGACAAGCAAACTCAATCCTCAAAGAAAAAAAGGAAAAATCAAAGACTCTACGACAAGAATGCTAGACCAAAAATATTTAACGTAGGAGATATGGATTCTTATGACCATACGAAGTCATAAGAATCCATTCGGATTAAAATACTGTAGTAAGAGTTGATAAGAAATCAAAATTCGTTCACAACCTTTAAACGGATAACTAAATACAAATACAAAATACAAAAACTACACATTTTTAAACGCACAAAAAAAAAACCAACCCACCATTTTCTTTGGCTTTATAGATAATGGGTCCTTTAGTGTACCTCATGCTACTACCATTGTTGAGCAGTGCAACTCTCAAAATAAGCCAAATCGACCAAAATCTGGAAATCTACTTCGAGGAGATGGGCAAGGTCGAACTCCTTACAACACAATGGAAGCTTGTAAAAGCTGACAAAAGGGCATTAGTGAATGTTATAGGAACAATTAGTAAATCTTTGTTCGGAACAATGGACGAAGATGATGCTAAGTTCTGCGACAAACAGACAGAAAAACTAAAGTATAATGAAAATTACCTTCTTAAGCTCGTGAAGAACCAAACACTGATAAATAGAACAAACGACCAATATGTTTAACAAATCAGAAATTACTATTGGATCACAATTAAAAGCTATAAATTCAAAAATTGAAGACTTTAAAGACGCAGTTGATAGACTCGTCAATCAAACCTCAGATCAGTCTACAATTTTAACAATAGAATCTTTTACCTCACTTTTAACACTCCTCATCATAAGATACCAAAACACTATTTCTGACATACTCGATGTCCTAGTAAACGCAAAAAACGGCACGCCGCATCCGACCATCATTACACCACACCGGCTTAAAAATGTTTTGCTAAAAATAAAACAGGAACTCCCTGGTGACTTACAGTTACCGTACTTAAAAAAAAAGAAAAAGTAGTTTACGAATTCAAAATTCCCTTACCTTTCAGAGATAATTACCAACTTTATAAAGTTATCCCTGTTCCAACCCGTTTGAATAACAAACTTGTATTTATACAACCAACTTCAAAATACCTTATCACTGATTGGCCCATATCACAAGGCCCGTTGTAGCGATTTCGGACTACGAATTCCAAAATGGAAGCTCACAGACGCCTTTGTAGTGAATGTTTTGCCACAAAATTTGTTACTATTGATGAAGCTATTAGCAAGTTAGTTGTGGTACCCGTGGTGTAATGGATAGCATTACACCGCCTGTTGGCGATCCGCATTTGCAAATGCAGTCATCGCCCAGCGAAACGGGGATAACACCCTGTTCGTTTCTAAGATGGACCTCGTGGACATCTTTCACTAAATAAAGAAAAAGAAGTCAGCAGGAGTCGACGGTATACCCAATGTTGTGCTGCGAAACCTCCCTTCGGAAGCGGTGGACATATACACCACGTTGTTTAACAATGCGCTGAATAATGCATATTATCCAGTGCGTTGGAAGACGGCAGTTGTCCATCCTCTCCTTAAGAAAGGTAACGATAGTTCCAATCCAGCAAATCTCCGGTCAATTAGTCTTTTTCCAAGTATCAGCAAAGTGTTCGAGAAAGTTCTCAATAGAGCTCTGTCCACATGGACTGAGGACAAACATATTATTCCAGAAAATCAGTTCGGTTTTTAGGCGGGCCATGATACCACACATGCCGTGTCTAAACTAGTATCAGATATTCAATGGAACAAAGCTAAAAATCAGTGTACGGGTGCATTTCTGGTTGACTTGGAGAAGGAAAGCCTTTTGCTCTGACAAGGCGACTGTTTCACAGCAGTCAACTTGATAGCAGAGTGAAGGTGATTTGCTATATGGTCCTCATAAGGCCATAGATTGTCTATGGGTGCCCCGTGTGGTTCAATGTTACAGCCAGCGTCTCAAATGGAAAATATTCGGGTGTTTGAGAGACAGTGTCTGCGTACCTGTCTTGGATTGCACAGAACACCAGAGTCGGAGTTCAAAAAATATTATCCTTTACAACGGGGATCAAATAAACAGGATCGGCAACTTCATGATAAAACAGACTCGTTTTCACACTGCAAGAGCGATGGCCTCGACCAATGGCCTGATTTTTGGGGCTTATTACCCCAACATTGAATATATGTAGAAAACGCGCTTCAGTGGATTTGTCCCGCCGGAGGCTTTCCTCTATTTTGATATGGTAGGGCTGATTCAGGATAGGTTGGCGGTTCCGCTAATCTACCACGTCTGCCGGAAGTCCGTGGAACGACAGCTCCTTTACAACCGAGACGTCACCGTAGTAGGCGGAGAAGCTGTAGAGCTCCTCCGGTTCAGTAGGGCGGTTTAAGATCGCGATCGTCGTGACGTTGTCAAAACGTCGAAAATGTTCTGGTGGTTGTCGGAGCAACAACATGAATTTGATATTGATAGCGAGTCGCCAATGGCTGGCTTACACAGGTTTAGCGTGTAAGTCTTAGGGTATAGGGGGTGGGCACAGTGGCAAAGAAAAAAATCACAAAATCCAAAAAACAAAAAAAAAACTTAAAAAAAAAAAAAATCACAAAATACAAAAACCCCAAAAAAAATTTACAAAATACAGAAAAAAAAAACTAAAAGCTACTGTGGCTGCTCTAGTTTTAAGTAAGTAGATTTAAGTAGCTTTAATTAGTTTTAAGAAAACACAAAAAAGAATGATCCTGAAAACTAAGTTTTTTAGAAATTTTCTAAGTTTTTACTAGTTCTAGTTTTTAATTCATAAGGTATTTTAAGGCCGAAAGGCCTTATTAGTAAGATTTTGAATAATTAAGAGTACCCGGCTGTAAATAGATATAAGAAAAGTTAAATAAAAATGAATTGAAAATGAAATGAAAAATGAGCATGTCCGCCTGTTAATCCAGAGGTTCGTGGTTCGAATCCCAACAGAAGCAAAAATGTTTTTTCTACGGGTATCGCCTTTCGCGAGGAATTGGCAAGTAGTACTCATCGCCATTAAAAGCACTTTCTCGATTAGCCGTTCGGAACCGGTAAAAAATTATAGGTCCCCTCCATTCCCTCACACGGCTTGGTTGTGAGAAACGCGCTAGGCCCTGGGGCTCCTCGCTCTGTTGCGCCACCATATTTATTTATTTATTTACTAACAAGTTATAAATATCTGTTGCCAAACCTTCATTACGATGATGTTTTTAGTCATTTCTTCTTGACGTTCGTAGTCCGAAACTGCTACGACGGGCCTTGTGATAGAGGTGATTACAAAAAGGAATATTACTATGACATAGAAAGCCAAGAGGTGAGTCATTGTAAGAATTTAAATAACAATTTCTTATGCGAAATGTCACAGCCTCTATTTAACACTAAAAGCAAAAACCCCAACTTCCGCAAAGAATTCAATCCTTCCCGACTTCTTGTGACATTAAAGAGTCAAACGTATCAACAGTTTGGATACAAGTATCACAACACAATACTTGGCTATTTTCTTCTTTAGGAAAATATGTAATAGACGAAATTTGCCAGTATACTGTTGTAACACATACTCTTGAAGGAACAGCTATTTTAGAACTCACACTGCTGCCTAAAATCAAAAGATATCACTATACAGTCTAAAAATGAAAATCTTCTTTTGTTTATAATTCCTTCATCCCCGCTTTAAATATTTCTGAAATTAAGAGCAACTATCCGAAAAACGAAGCAAAACCAGAGGTTACATTCATTGAATATTCTAGTCAGGACGAACTAAAACTTCTATCAAAAAGTATACGATTTCAAAAAACTAAAGAATTAACACCCTTTTTAACAATAGACAAGCATGACGTACACCACTATACGGTGTCGGTCATATATGTATATAATATATATAATATAACATATATATCTTAACGATTCTCTTAATATCACTTTGCTACAGACGATTCAATACGTTTAAAGTCAAACAAGATAAAACAAATAGCTTGGGAAAAGGTAATGTTGTCCAGATGAACAAGAAAGAAAACAAAGTACATACCAATTTTTGTGCTAAGCAATTAGAAAAATATAGTATGTCATTATACCATTGTTAACTATAAATAACTATAAATTAATACGATATAAAACTATGTAAAAAGACAAAAAAAATCATTATTAATTAATACAAAATAAAATTATGAAAAAAAAACAAAAAAAAATTTTTAAAGATGTTTATGCACATTTATTACATATTATATTATATAATACATGCAAGACATGTAAATCTATTTAGAAAATTTTTAAAACTTATAATCTATTAAAAATGTAAATCTGTTTAGAAAATTCTTACTACTTATAATCATAAAACAGTAAAGAAAAGTAAAAAAGACAAAAAATGAAAATTTTTTACTGATTTATTAAATGTATCTATGTATAACAAAATATACGAATTAGTAACAATAATAATAATTTGAAAACAAAATGTTTGAAACAAAAATTTCACTGATTTATTAAATATATCAATGTACTACCACCATATACCATATTATTATCTATTGTATAATCTAGTAATAAGAACAAAAGTTTTTTGTAAAACTCTGATTTCTTCGCATTTGGTTTAACTCTACACTCTCTAATTCCTAACCTTTTTTGGCTACGAGTTTTCTTTTTTCAAGAGGCGGATAATGCTGTGATCCGAGAACCACAACTATTCCTGTTTCTGTGTAGCGCTGGTAAAATTCTTCTTCTCGATTTCTTAAACGTTATAATTTTTAATTTAATTTCTTCCAAAATTATGTGTAGATTGTGTAGTGTAGAAAGTTCTCGAAAGGAAACTTTTTTAATTGATTGCAAGGTTAAAAGTACAAAAATGACAGCCTTTATAATTTATATTTACAAAATTATACAAGTGTTAATTTATAGAGTTAGGTTACAATAGTAATTTAATGAGGTGAATACATAAATTATTAATTTAATAGTTAAATATAAAATTATTTAATATAATATTTTTTTTTTTTTAATTGTTTATAAAATGTCATAAACGATTCCCAACCTCCAACCTTCATTAAGAACCAACTTCATTCAGAACCAACTCATTCAGAAAAACACCAACCAGGCATCAATTTCATTTTCGTTCTTAATGTAGTACAACGCTTCACGTGTGCACGTCACTTCTATGACTCAAGCCATATGCGCACCTTTATTGCAACGAAAACAGATGAGTAATCAACTACAATGCAATAGGGTATGTCAAGCGCAATATGCAATACGAGACCTATAAACTGCGATCGATGAAGACACACCCAAAAGTACTGGAGTGGGTCACCATACGATCGGCATAAAGGTTGAAGCGTGTTCTACGTAATAACGAGTGAAGAATTGTGACCATGGTGTGTGGCCTAGTTCGAATGAACCAAATGAAGTAACATGGTTCTGACGATGGTAAACGACATCGGTTAAGTAATGAATGAAACCAATAAACGTAACACCGTTAATTGGGCATGCTTTCCTCCGACCATATCATACAGATCAGCTGGTGCATGCTCCTTTCCAACTGGTCTCCAGCTGCCTTGAAAAGTTCGGCATCATGGCCATCTGCACCTGCAGTCTTATTTGATTTAAGTGTTTGAGAGGACGGCATTCTTGATCACCGTCCAAGCTGAATGGAGCAATCTGCCTGACAGCGGAGTTTGTGTCCTCATCGCCGTTAAGCAGTCTGCAGAAGTGATCTTTCCAGGTCCTCAGTAGCGACTGTGACTTTACAACTATGTGGCAGCTCTGGTTACCATAGTGTTGGTTGTGTTTTATATTACTCCTTAAATTTTCTCTATTTTTTACAATTTCTACTGTGATTTATTTGTGTCTCATAGTTTATTTGCGTGCTTTTAAGTCCTTATTCTTAGTTGACAACAGTGTATACTGTGAAATTGTGTTAAATATCTAAATTTTTGCCAATTAATTGTGTTTAGTTTTGGTAAGCGGTGAAGTTCTCTCGTTCAAAAAAAAAAAAAAATCCGTAACCTTAATTGAGTGATAATTCAAGTGCAAGTCTCTTGAGCACTTTACGTTGCTTGAATTATCATAATTACTGCATGAAAGCTTTTTTTTGTGTTTTATAATCATAGTTTTTGTGTTTAAATTATTATTTTTGTAGTGCAATTTTTAAATTGCTCCACGGCGTAGTTGGTTAGAGTATGTTTCCGGAAATTAACAAAATCTTTAGTAGAAAAGATCAAAATGACCTTCAGGGTATTAAACTCCAAAGGACGACAGAGAACAAAAACTTACTTATGACAATAGGGATAGATCCAGATGAGGCCATCTTGGATGATGACCACTTTATAGTGGAAGATGCTCAAGAGAAGGTAGAGACTGTGGGTGCTGTTTTCGAGCGAGTATATAAGGTGAATGAGTGCATTCGCCCAAATTACGACCTTGAGAACAGAGCCTTCGTTGGACACTTCTATCTTAGAGACGAGATCTCGCATTGGCGATCCGAGAATCCTGGTTTCACTAGGTTCAATGACGACCGACTTGCAAATGCAGTCATCGCCGAACGAAACGGGGATAACACCCTGTTCGTTTCTAAGATGGACCTTTTGGACATCTTTCACAAAATAAAGAAAAAGAAGTCAGCAGGAGTCGACGGCATACCCAATGTTGTGCTGCGAAACCTCCCTTCGGAAGCGGTGGACATATACACCACGTTGTTCAACAATGCGCTGAATAATGCATATTATCCAGTGCGTTGGAAGACGGCAGTGGTCCATCCTCTCCTTAAAAAAGGTAAAGATGGTTCCAATCCAGCAAATCTCCGGTCAATTAGTCTTCTTCCGAGTATCAGCAAGGTATTCGAGAAAGTTCTCAATAGAGCTCTGTCCACATGGGCTGAGGACAAACATATTATTCCAGAAAATCAGTTCGGTTTTAAGGCGGGCCATGATACCACACATGCCGCGTCTAAACTAGTATCAGATATTCAATGGAACAAAGCTTAAAAGCAGTGTACGGGTGCATGTCTGGATGACTTGGAGAAGGCTTTCGACACCGTTTGGTTAGACGGTCTTTTCTATAAGTTGATCAGATATGGCATGAGTAAACCACTACTATATATTTTGAATGACATGCTTCATGGTAGAACGTTTGTTGTGAAAAGTTGCAATATAACTTCTACCAGAACTTTTAAAATACAGAACGGTCTACAACAGGGGGCGGTGAATTCGCCTATTTTGTTTAGCATTTTCACCGGCGATCTAATTGGTTCCCTTCACCATGCTATAGCGTACGCTGACGACCTAATCGCGTACAGAACAGGTCCAAAGATCGAGGTCATCAGAACACTCTTGCAGCGTGACTTCGATAAGATTCAGCAATATTGCGATGACTGGAAGTTGAAAATCAACTTCCAGAAATCGGAAACAATTGTGTTTAGAACCCCGTTGGCTCGGGCCTCATGGGATACGAGAAAGAACTGGCGAAAGCTGGTGATCGTTGATCTACATGGCCACCCACTGCCAAGCAAAGTAGTAGTCAAGTAACTCGGCATCTGGCTAGATCAATATCTATATTTTAACAAACATATGGATGCGGCTCTGGCCAGGGCTAGAGGAGCTTTTGCTCTGACAAGGCGACTGTTTCACAGCAGTCAACTTGATAGCAGAGTGAAGGTGATTTGCTACATGGCCCTCATAAGACCAATGATTGTCTATGGGTGCCCCGTGTGGTTCAATGTTACAGCGTCTCAAATGGAAAAGATTCGGGTGTTTGAGAGACAGTGTCTGCGTACCTGTCTTGGATTGCACAGAACACCAGAGTCGGAGTACAGAAAATATTATCCTAATGAGGTCCTTTACAACGGGGCTCAAATAAACAGGATCGACAACTTCATGATAAAACTGACTCGGGGTCACACCGCAAGAGCGATGACCTCGACCAATGGCCTGATTTTTGGGGCTTATTACCCCAACTTAGAATATATGGAGAGAACACGTTTCAGTGGATTTGTCCCACCGGAGGCTTTCCTCTATTTTGACATGATAGGTTTGATACAGGACAGATCGGCGGTTCCGTTGATCTACCACGTCTGCCGTAAGTCCGTGGAACGACGGCTCCTTTATGGCCGGGACGTCGCCGCAGTAGGCGGAGAAGCTGAAGAGCTCCTCCGGTTCAGTAGGGCGGTATCAGATCGCGATCGACGGGACGTTGTTAAAACGTCAGAACAGTTCTGGTGGTTGTCTGAGCAACAGACAGAAAATGATACCGATAGCGAGTCGCCAATGGCTGGCTTGCACAGGCTTAGTGTGTAAGACTTAGGGTGTAGGGGGTAGACACAGTGGCAACAAAAAAAAAATTTAAAAAACGTAACAAGAAAAAAAAACCAAAAAACAAAAATTTTAAAAATACAAAAATACAAAAAAAAAAAATTAAAAAATTAAGCTGCGTCGAAAATCAAAAAAAATGTAAAAAAACAAAATCAAAAAAAAAATGTAAAAACTTATTGTTGCGTCCCAAAATCCAAAAAAAATAGAAAAACTTACAAAAACCAAAAAAAAAATTATAAAACACAAAAAAAAAAAAAACAAAAAACAAATAAAAGCTACTGTGGCTGCTCTAGTTTTAAGTAGTTTTAAGTAGTTTTAATTAGTTGTAAGTAATTTTAAGAAAAACATAAAAAATGATCTATGAAACTAAGTTTTTTAAATTTTCTTAGTTATTAATTAGTTCTAGTTTGAAATAGACATGGTATCTTTAGGCCGAAAGGCATTAGAAATAAGTTATTGTATAATTTAGAGTACCCGCCTAGGGTCAGTAAGTTAATTAAGTTATTATGTAAGCTAGTTTAAACATTTTTGTTAGCAAGTAAGTAGATATAAGTAATAGATAATAAAAATGAATTTAAAACTAAAAAAAAAAACTAAAGCGAAGATAGTTGTGTCAAGCATCTCAGGTTCAAATCTCGTAAAGTAAACTTTTTTTTCTATTTTTTTTTTTTTATTTAATTAAAACTAAACTTTTTTTCTCAATCTCTCCGTTTTTATTTTTCTTTTTTTACTTTTTTTCAAATTCTTTAATTAAAATGGAATGCTCAGCGGTGAAATGTCTGGACTCTTCCCCTAATGCATGCCTTTTTGCATGTTACGGCCCTTGTGGGAAGTTTTACCATGCTAAATGCGTTGGGTCAACCACCTTATTTATAGAAAAGGTTGACGCATCAAAAATTGCAGTATGGTTCTGTCCTGATTGCAGGAAAATCTCTCTATCCCAACTTGCATTTAAAATGTCGTCATTCAAGACTGATATTACCAAAATCAAGAAAGGATTAGATGAACTCTGTAATAATTATAATGATGCGGTTTCAAACCTTAATAACTTTTCAGCCCCCAAGTTTTCGGTTGACATATCAACCTCAACTGATGATTTGGAAGAGCCGCATACTCCTCTGCCTAATGTCTCATCAAAAACAATCGACCTATTAGTGCAGTCTACTTCAGATATTTCTTAACCTAAAAAGTCTAAAAAAAAAAAGCAAGATACTCACTCTTCCGAAAAACGTTTATGTCTTAGGAGCTGTGTTGGTCCTACAAATAATAACAATGTAACGACAATTGTCGATTTAGCTGTTGTTTCTAGTAGGCCTTCTAATGTTGATAATCAAATTACCGAACTACCTCATATCCCCAAACAAGTCGAATCAGTTCCCGAAACCATTAATGTGAATTATCATCCTATTGAACCATTTCCGATTCCCAAACAAGTAGAATCAGTTCCCAAGCCTAAACAAATTTTTGTATCCCGCCTTAAGCCAGATTTAACAGCCAATGATATTATATCCCATCTAACTTTGAACCACAACATATCTAATGACTTAATTATAAGATGTACGAAAATAAGTAAACCTAACAGTTTTGTTTCGTCCTTTAAAATTTTTGTCCATCCGTCACAATTTGATTATCTTTGCAGCCCGAATTTCTGGCCTTCAGGCACTCTTTTAAAAGAATTTGTTGGTTCTTCCAAGAAGAAACGTGTTGAAAATAGTACCGTCAATAATGTTTCAAAAAACTAATAAGACTCTCCCTATTTTACCAGAATATAAGGGGGCTTCGTAGTAAAACTACTGATTTTTTTATTAATTCTCAAGCTTTTGCCCATGATATTTTTGTTCTTACAGAAACCTGGCTTCATTCAGGCATTCTGGATACAGAACTTTTTAACTCAGAATTTCAAGTATTTAGAAAGGACCGCCATTCTCATGTAGACGCAGACGTAGGAGGGGGTGTTCTCATAGCTTGTCGCAATAGTTTTTTGTCGTCTAGTATCACTTTTCCTTTTATTTTAACAATAGATTTAATTTGCATTGAAGTTACTGTTGAGTCTAAGACAGTCTATGTAATTGGCACATACATTCCCCCAAAAAGTTCTGCCCCTGCCTACAATGAAGTGGCTTTAGTGTTAGATTATTTAAACAATCTTTCTTCTTTAGATATAAATATTTTACTGCTGGGTGACTTTAATCTATCTTATATAGATTGGTCTCCTTCAATTGACTGTTCATTTCAGAAAGCTTCCTTGACATCCTCTCAACAAGAGCTTATCTTATTGGATTATCTGATTTCTACTGACTTACAACAAGTGAGCTGTATTAAAAACTTTTTAAATCGAAATCTCGATTTAGTCTTTACCTCTGACGCTGTTAGTACTGTCGTTCTTAAATCTAATTCCGGCATTACTAATGTAGATGACTATCACCCTCCTCTAGACATTTTACTTGACCTTAGCGGTCATATTCATAGTTATAGTAATTCATATGATTGCTCGCATATATTCGACTATCGAAAGACTAACTTTCAAATGCTTTCTGATGAACTAAGTAGATCTAATATTAATAATATATCAGCTTTCACCAATATTGACGAAGCAGTTAGTTACTTTTATTTTATTCTTAACGACTGCATGAACAAAGTTATACCCCTCAAAATTTCAAAGAATGTGAGCTCTAATCACCCATGGTACACTAAGGAACTAAAAAGCTTCGCAACAAAAGAAATAGTGCTTGGCGGACCTACATTAAGACCCGTTCTGAATCTGATTACCTTTCTTACATCTATTTTTTTGATGAATTTAAATCACTATCAAAAACTCTGTACTCAAGTTATGTTCATAGAATGGGCAACTCATTAAGGAATGATCCAAAAATTTTCTGGAACTTTGTAAATTCAAAGAAAAATTCGGATGGATACCCAGATAACTTTACATATGGTAATGTCACTTTGACAAAAACATCCGACACTTGCAACGCTTTTGCTCACCATTTTTGTAATTCCTTCTCTGATTCTATTGTTGATATAGATCGTAATTATTTCGAGTTTCTACGTAAATGTCCTCAAGTTAATTTTAATAATGTTCCAATTAACCTAGAAAGAGTCCTTCACAATATTTCATCTTTGAACGATGATTACTCTGCTGGCCCTGATGGCATCCCTCCAATAATTTTAAAAAAGTGTAAGTCCCAAATTGCATTTCCCCTTCATTACTTGTTTTCATTATCGTTAGATTCTGGTCGATTCCCTTTACTGTGGAAAAGATCTTTTATTACACCTGTATTTAAAAAAGGTATTAAATCAGATATCCTTAACTACAGACCCATATCTAAGCTTTCGTGTATCCCCAAATTATTTGAACAGCTTGTTTGTGAAAGCTTAACTTTCGATATTAAAAATATAATTTGCAAACAGCAGCATGGTTTTGTACAGAAAAGATCAACAGTAACAAACCTTGTATACTTCCTTCATAAATGTTCAAACGCGCTTGAAAGCGGGCAAGAGTTAGATTGTATATATACTGACTTTTCAAAGGCTTTCGATAAACTATCTCACGATATTATATTGTTTAAACTAAATGCATATGGATTCCCTTCGACCTTCGTCGATTGGATCAGGTCGTACCTAACTGATAGATCATATGTGGTAAAATTTAGAAGCATTCTTTCAGACTCCTTTAAGGCGCATTCAGGAGTACCACAAGGTAGTCACCTTGGCCCTATCCTCTTTATTCTAGCCATTAATGATGTTACTTTTAGCTTGTCATCGAGTGAAATTTTGATCTTCGCGGATGATATGAAAATTTTCAAGAAAATAGACTGCGCAGCCGATCGTCTTATTTTACAATCTGATGTTGAAAATTTTGCCACATGGTGCGATAAAAATGGATTGATTCTCAATCCAAGCAAATGTCAAAGTATAACTTTTTCGAAGAAACGTACACCGGCTTTGCATAATTACTCGATTTCTCATCAAATATTATGCAAGGTGTCCAGTATTAAGGACCTCGGTGTTAACTTTAGTTCCAATTTAGAATTTACATCGCATATCAATTACATTGTTAGTAAAGGAAACTCAATGCTAGGCTTTATTAAAAGATGGGCTAAGGAGTTTACGGACCCCTACGTCACTCTTTCACTGTATAACTGTCATGTTCGACCCCATCTAGAATATGCTTCTCAAGTATGGTCTCCTTATTATGCAGTCCACAATTCAAGAATAGAAAGTATACAGCGAAGATTTATTAGATTTGCTCTCAAGGGACTTCCTTGGACTGATCCTTATGACCTTCCACCGTATGAGCATCGTATTCAACTTTTGCATATGTAACTGCTTTCGCATCGGCGAATAAATAATGATTTAGTCTTTATTCACCAGCTCATAACAGGACAAATTGATGCTCCTGACTTGCTCGCATGCATAAGTTTTAACTACCGGGGAGGCTCATACCAACTGCGCAACTTGGAGTTACTGCACTGTCCTTATCATAGAACTAATTATGGATTGAATGAGCCTATTACTCGTATGATAAAAGTTTTAAACCTAAACTCAAATTTAATAGATTTTCATATTAGTAAAACTACGTTAAAGTCCTTAATTCGAACCAGAGCTCCACTCTCTTGACTATGTTTTTTTTATGTTTCTTATATCTTTATAATTGTCATATTTAATAATTAATTTTACGTTTATATGTAGCTATCTAATTTGTTTTTGTATATGTTTATCAATAATTTTGTAATATTTTTTAGCTCTGTTGTCTTGAGTGTGTTAGACTTAATTTTTGCTTACTAACTACTAACACCTCGCTAAATGATGACAGTGATACATATTTCTGAGGACTTAAGGGTGAAAAAACTCTTGAAGAAAAGATACATTGTTTCACAAGCTTGAAATAAGCTGTTCTGATAGTGAAAAAAAAAAAAAAATGTTTCCCTGCTGGTCTTCACGGGCTTGAGTTCCGGGCTTGCCACCCTGGCAGGATCTTTTTACCTTTTGGTAAATTTTCCGAATCTAGTTCCTGTCATGGCACCTCTCAATTTCCTCAAACGAGCGCTTCTGATGTTGCTTCTTTTTCATTTTGAGAATTCGTAGTTCCTCCCCTCTTTTCTCCTTGTAGATCTCGTTATACTGATCGTAAGCAGCCCTCGATCGTTTTTGCATCAGCATTTGTCGTGCTTTTTGTTTAGCTGCATTTGCCTGCCTGCCTTCTTCATCAAACCATGAGTTTCTCTTGCGATTGTAGCTTTATGACTTCATATCTCTTCACAGCGTTATTTCGTGCGAGTCGTGAGCAGGATATCCTCATTCTACTTCTTGGCTACAACAAGATAGTGGTCCGAGTCCGAGTCAAAGTTGGCCCCTCGGAAAGTTGGGACAGCTAACACACTGGAAGAGTGCCTTGCGTCGCGTCGATCGCAACATGGTCAATTTGGTTGACGGTTAATTGATCTGGGGATCGCCATGTACTTTATGAATTTTGAGATGCGAGAAGCATAGGGGTGTGAGTGCTGCCGTTGGCCCAGCACGAGCTCATCCGCAACCATCTCTACTTCAATACCCTGTCCTATTATTGAAAGACCCTAAAAAGTCTTTAACACCCCTATTATGGAAGAAACTACAACCATAGTGTAGTTGTGTCTCACAAATCGGTATTATAGATTACAAAAAGTTGTGCATGAAACACAACCATTCTTTCAGACAACTAGAAAAATGGTTGCCTTTCCAGTTGTGTATGTGTATTATGGAAGGAAAGTTTTGTTGTGGGTATTTTGTCATAGTTCTCAAAACTAAACAACTGATCCTCAGTAGTTGTGTAGTGGTTGTTTGTTGTGTTTAGAGCTTAATTCTTTGTAAAAATGGACATCGTACGTAAGTGATTAGAATGTATGTATATACAATTAAATGTGTTTTTTAGAATAAAAATCACCCGGCCAGCACAATTTGAAAAATTAATAATAATGAAAGAAAATCCAGATATTGCTCGGGGCATAGGACAATTCAGGTCTTCCAAAAAACAGCAGGAAGAGGATTGGGAGCAGAACTGAATAGCATTGGGCCACCAATAAGAACAACCAAAGAATGGCAAAGGGTTGTGTTAAGCAAACCGACCAACAATGCTTTCACACGTACCTTATATTTTAATGCTGACACGATGGGAAATGATGGCTTTATCATTTCCCAAATTCATTATTTATTCCGATTCCCACACCTTTCATATAACCTACCATTCCTATTACCAACCAAATTCCCCAGCAGCGTGAGGCCAGACGAAATGTGATCTTCCATAAAAGTTCAATGTTTTGCCTCACGCGCTGACATTCGATTTCATTTATGTTGACTAGCCACCTTTTGGGCTTCGCCTGTTGCGATCTCTTTGGCTAGTCAACCACTCACTCAGTATTGTACTTCTCCATTAGTAAGATCATTTTTATGTAAAATAAACATTTATATCTAATTGAACATTTGTTGTGAGTTATTTAATTGAACATTTGTTGTGAGTTATTTAATTGAACATTTGGCGACCGTGACAGGACCCTAGCTAAAAAAGTTTAGTGGCCTGTATTGAACAAAAAATTAAAAGTAAAAAAAAAAGGAGAACAGTAATAACTTTTTAAATAAAAGGTGAAGTGAGTCGACAAACAAAGAGCTACAAAGCTAGTGACAAGTGAAGTAATAAAACAAAAAGAAAGAAATATAATTAAAGATAACTTGTGCCAGCAAAAGTGTAGTTTAGTGATTAAATAATGCCTTCCATCGATGAACTCACGAATCGTCAAGATTTGGTAGGAACGGAGATTTGTAATCTCGCCCGTAACTACAGAAAGGATGGCCCAGAAAGAAAGACTGTGCAGTATTTGAATGCGCGCTGGGTCAAACTGACTGAACTCTGGGAATTCTTCGATAACGTGGATAGTGAGATAAGGGATAATTATCCACTAGATATAGACCACGAATATTTCACCAAAGGCTACTATGACGAGGTGAAGAAGGTGTATGAGGCAATGAAAGAAGACATCAGCAAGAGGTGTAGTGATGCGGATTCTAAAAAATCTGATGAGGCTGAAGAAAAGACCACAGCAGTCAATGTTCAGCCCAAGGCACAAAAAGAGGATGCAGGACCAACAGCAGTCAATCCTCGGCTAAGACAACAAAAAGAGGATGTAGGACCAACAGCAGTCAAGCCCCCAGCAGGGCCTACAAAGGAACTCGCTGCCGCATCACCAAAATTTAATCTTCCAGCAGGGCTGACAACAAAACTCAGCTCAGAATCTAAAAAGGTAACAACGGAAAATAAATTCCGCCTGCTTGGTAAAATCATCCAGGCATCATTAAATAAATGCCCCGTCAGCTTAAGAGAGACGTCACCGCAGGAGTTTCATCAGAGAACTAAAACTCTCATGACCAATTGGGAGGAGATGACCACTGCATACAAACGATTGGGGGACGATGCCGCCGTAGCCGACATCGAGCGCTATTTTGAGCTTCAAGACGAATTGGACTTGAGGATTAGCTGCCTACCCAACAACATTCTGTCGAACGAAACAGCAAGTCAACCGACTCCAGTGAAGCCAACTGCAATCAAGCTGCCAAAAATAGAGATTCCAAAATTCGACGGAAGTTATCTTAACTGGCCGCAGTTCTTCGACTTGTTCCAGCAAATGGTGCACAACCAACCCATCGCACCGGCACAAAAACTATACTTCCTTAAAACTAACGTCACTGGCGATGCACATAATTTGATTCAACATTTCCACGCCACGGATAGTAATTATGAGGTGGCATGGAACACACTAATTGACAGGTTCAACAATAAGAGACTGTTATTAAGTGCTCAATTGAATCGATTGTTCCATCATACCATCATTGTAGACAACGTCAAAAGTCTAAAGAGGTTTCATGACACTACAAAGGAAGTGATACAAGCCATTACCAACCTCGAATTTGACACCAGTGGATGGGATCCAGTAGTCGTTCATTTATTGCTGGAAAGAATGGACAAGGACACCCGAATTTTATTCGAAGAATCGCTACAATCACCAAGAAGCCAGCCAACTCTAACACAGCTACTTGAATTTGTGCAATGCAGATTCCAAGCTCTGGAGGCGGTAAAGCCAGATGAAAGGAAGAAAGTGGTAGCCACTGCTTCTGAAAGTTATAGGGAAGTTTCCTGTCAATTTTGCAAATCAAATAGCCATAAGATCTTTAATTGTAAAAATTTCATTTCCCTTTCAGTTGAAGATCGCAATCAGAAGGTGCGAAAACTTCAAATATGTACCAACTGTTTACAAAGCCACCACCTGTCATCGTGTCAGCAGCAGCGCAGGTGCAAAATGTGCAACGGGAAACACAACACCCTACTACATTATCCGGCGAAAAGGGATAAGGAAAAAACATCAGTATCTGGTAAGTGTGAAAGTTTTGTTGGTCGGGTGGGTGAACTTCCATTAGGGAAAAATAATAATGCATCATTAGGAGTAGTGTTTAGGGGTCGTGAGGTATATCTCGCCACCGCAATTGTGAACATTGCATGTCCCAACGGTATGCGCATTCCTTGCAGAGCCTTGTTAGACTCAGGATCGCAGGTAAACTTTATTACTACTTCCTTAGCGCACGAATTAGGATACAAAAAACAAAGAAGGGAAATTCCAATTAGCGGCATCGGAGGCCAAGAAAGTCAGGCTAATTATATCTTAAATATTTTAATAGAATCCAGAACATCATCGTTCAAAAGAACTATCGAGGCCAGTATAATTCCAAAAATTACTGATTATCAGGCAACTGTACCTCAGGACATGAAAACTTGGAAATTGCCCTCCAACATCGTTCTAACGGACCCCAATATAATTAATTCCCGGCACATAGACTTATTAATAGGAGCAGAAATATTCTTTGAGCTTCTCATGCCAGGGGAGTTTCAGATTTCCAACAGTCTTCCTTTATTGCGAAACACTAAATTAGGTTGGATACTAGCTGGAAGCGCTATAAATCATAATCACACTTCTTACTGCCATTCTGTTTCAAAACCAAGTCTAAGCTCTCTAGATAAATTAGTTCGTTCATTTTGGGAAAGTGAAAATACTGAAGGTAAATCAAAAATTTACAGTGAAGAAGAATTTAAATGTGAAAAGCACTTCAATGATAACATGGAAATAACACGCAACGGTCAATATATAGTGCGACTTCCCTTCAAAAGAACACCTCATGAAGCATTGGGCAATTCAATCGAAATGGCAAGAAAGCGTTTTTATTCTTTAGAAAGAAAGCTTGAGAGGAATAGAGAATTGAAAGCAAGTTATGTAGGCTTCATGGATGAATATGAACGTTTGGGTCATATGTCACCAATTCCAGAGAAAAACATACCAATGTCAAACTATTTTCTTCCACACCATTGCGTAGTTAAGCCCGAGAGTTCTTCAACAAAGCTTCGGGTGGTTTTCGATGCTTCTGCAAAGACAGCATCTGGGTATTCACTTAATGATACTCTCATGGTTGGACCGACAGTACAATCAGATTTATTCTCGGTCATAGCCAATTTCAGACTATATAAATATGTATTCACTGGCGATATTAGCAAAATGTATCGACAGATACTGATTCATCCAAATGATAGAGCATATCAGCTTATTTTATGGAGGTCAGATCCTAGAACATCGAGAAAAAATGTTGACTATTTATCAGTCCGAGGTAATAAAGACACTTGGTTTAGTTTGGGATCCAAGTCAAGACACCTTCAAATTTCGCTACGACTATACAAAACCCTGTAATCTACAGGTAACAAAAAGAAGCGTTCTTGCCGACCTGGCAAAATTCTTTGATCCCTTGGGGCTTATTGGTCCAGTCATTCTCCTAGGAAAAATATTTCTCCAAGAACTATGGAAAACCAATATTTCTTGGGATGAAACCTTGCCTCCAGAGCAAGCTTCCAAGTGGCTAAACTATTTGGAAAAGTTTTCCTACTTGCAGGAAATAAGCATACCCCGCTTTGCTTTAATAGATTCAGCAACCAAATTAGAATTGCATGCCTTCTCCGATAGCAGCGAAAGTGCTTTTGGTGCATGCATTTACCTAAAATCTACTGACAAAGAAGGGAAAATCTTTGTACAACTGCTATGTTCAAAATCTCGCGTCGTTCCCTTAAAAGCAACAAGTATTGCGCGATTAGAGCTTCAGGCAGCCGTTCTATTGGTAGAGTTAGTGCAAAAAATTATTCCAATAATTAGTATGACAATTACGTCAATAAATTATTACACAGATTCCACAACAGTTTTATCATGGATAAAATCCCCCTCCTATACTTGGGAGACTTATATTGCAAATCGTGTAGCTAAAATTCAAACAAATTCAGATTTGAGCAATTGGCACTATGTTAGAGGTGAATTAAATCCTGCAGATCTTATATCGCGTGGAGTAGGACTGCGCGATCTTATGAGATCAACCATTTGGTTTGATGGTCCTGAGTTTTTAAAACAAAATGACACGTCCCATTACCAAATGAAGTATTCAATACCAGAACAGATCTCTGGACGTCGGAAACTCAAAACGGTGTTGAATATGTCAATCCCAGATGATGTAGTCACTCTAATTGATCATAAAAATTCGTTTTACACACTGCAAAAAATATTTGCATTTTGTTCTAGATTCTTAATGAGTTTCAAATCTCGTCGAGAAGAAAACCAAAATACTGGTCCATTAACAGTGGAAGATATCCAGAACGGAACCATTCTTTTGTGGAGGAGTGTTCAAATTAATTCTTTCCCCGAAGAGTATAAGGCTCTTCAGGCTGGTAAGCCTCTTCACAACAATTCACAAATATTGTCTTTGAGTCCATACTTTGATATTACAACAAAGTTGATACATGTGGGAGGAAGACTTAAACACGCTGAGATTCCTTCTCAAGCAAAAAACCAAATATTACTCCCAAAAAATAATATAGTTACAACATTGCTCTTAGATCACTTACATAAGAAACATTTACATGCTTCCCATAGAACACTGGTATCTATCTCCAGGCAAGAGTTTTGGATTTTGAGCGTAGGAAGAGAAACGCGAAAGGTACTCTCTAAATGTATCCAATGTTTCCGTGCCAAACCCAGATCCATCGATCAATTAATGGGTAATTTACCTAAGGAAAGAATAATACCGTCTCGCCCATTCCACTATTCAGGAGTGGACTTTTGTGGACCCATACGAACACATTATAATGTTCGAGGAAAATCTCCAACCAAATCTTACCTTGCAGTATTTGTATGCTTTTCCACAAAAGCTGTTCATATTGAGGTGGTTAACAACCTTACCACAGAATCATTTATTAATTGCTTGAAACGCTTTGTTGGAAGACGGGGCTTATGCCATACCATATTCTGTGACAATGCCACAAATTTCGTTGGAGCAAGAAACCAATTAAAGGACGTTCAGGATTTTGTTCAGTCATCTGAAACTCAATCGTCAATCAATTCAAACTGTCTGAAAATGGGAATCAACTGGAAACACATTCCACCACGATCACCTCATTTTGGAGGCCTGTGGGAGGCAGCTGTTAAATCAGCCAAAGTATTATTATTAAAATATTTAGGAGAAGCTTCTTTAACTTCTGAAGAACTTTCAACCGTCGTAGTTCAAATTGAATCTATCTTAAATTCACGACCACTTACACCTAACTCGTCAGATCCCAATGACTTGCAGGCGTTGACTCCAGGTCATTTTCTAATTGGCGCTCCATTGACTTCGCTTCCAGAGCCTGACATTACTGATCACAAAATCTCAAGATTAGACAAATTTCGTCAGATTCAGCATATTCAACAACATTTTTGGCAGAGATGGTCGGACGAATATCTCCACCTCCTGCAACAGAAATTAAAGTGGAAAGTCCAATCTCCAAATCTAGAAGCTGGGACAATGGTTGTTTTAAAGGATACACACCAGCCTCCAATGAAATGGAAGCTTGGACGTGTAATCGAAGTTGTCAAAGGAACCGATGGATTGGTGCGAGTAGCATATGTTAAAACGGAAACAGGAACATATCAACGAGCAATTCAAAACTTATGCCCTTTGCCTATTGAGGACAAAGAGCAGCGAAAAGAGGTTATGCAAACCCCAATAAGAAATCAACCCACAATGAGATTAAGAAGTGGAAGATTCCTTGGCAATCCCCTGACATCATTACTATGCACGATGTGTCTATTGTCTCCATTAGTAGCCTCCTTAGATATCGAACCAATAAGGGTTACTAAATTCGAAAATCACACTGGCATCTATTTTGAGGACATAGGTACTGCTAGCACTGTTAATAGTTTTTGGAACATTTATATTTTTTATAATTTGTCGTCATACTGGCTAGAGCTAGGGGAAGTAAAAACTTACTTGAATAGAATGGATGAAATCTGTTTAGATGAATTAAGAGGTAATCCGTATTGTCTCCCCACAATTTCCACACTTAAACATAGAGTAGCTGTAGTTGAATCAAACAACGACCTCGTTCATAATTATCACACCTCCTATAGTAAACGGATAAGATTTGCTAGATCTCCCTTCGACTTTATAGGAAACGTAGCACATAGTTTATTTGGAGTATTGGATCAAGATGATGCTAAAGACATACAACACCAAATTTCGTTGGTTCATCAAGATGAACAACACCTAGTACATCTCTTTAAAAAACAGAGTTCGATCGCGGATTCAACAGTTAATCTCCTTAAACGAAACAATATGCAACTCAGTCAGCAATACCAAGGTTTGAAGGCTATTTTCAGAGAATCTTTTAATAACATAGAAAAACATCAAGAAATAATTGATGTTAGCCAGAGTTTCTCTTCCTTAACATCATATCTGATTCTATCAATCACAAACCTCGAGAGAGTGCAAGATACATTACTTGACGTTCTTCTTAGCCTTAATAATGCTAAAATGAATCCCCATTTTATTTCGCCGTCACAATTCGGCAAACAACTCCAGATCATTCGCAACAATCTTCCGTCTCATCTTAACATTCCAACAGCATCCGTTTTAGATATTTTTAAACTGTCATCCATTAAGGGGCGAAGTCTTAATGAATCTATAGTATTTGAAATGATGATTCCTTTGGTTGACAACCAGGATTTTCAACTGTTCAATGTAGTTTCATTCCCTTTATTTCAAAATGATTCAAGCTTCATTATGAAACTATCATCCCCGTATTTAGCAGTCACTTCAACTAGAGATAGGTATTTTGAATTAAAAGAAAATCAGTTACTGTCTTGTCATTTTCTTTCAACTAGAAATTGTATTTGTAACCAACAACTACCAACAATGATCCATAGGGACAGTGGTAATAGTTGTGAAGTATCACTACTGAACCACTTGCCAAGTGCTTTAGATAAGTGCTTTTTAACAAAATCCATTTTACACGATCAATGGATAAGCCTAAGAGCTTCTAACAGTTGGATATTCTCCCTTGAGGGCACAGTAACTGGTCTACTTATATGCGAAGGAATCACAAAAAGTTTAACAATTAGTGGTAGTGGGCTGATGGAATTTTTAAGACCGTGCACATTGAAACTTCCAAATATAGTTATAAATGGTCGAGTTCTAAGCAACACCACAATAAAAAATTCATTTGTTCCATCTGTTAGGATATCTGAGGTGATTAAAATGAAATTACCGAGCGAAGGTACAAAGGTCATTCCACCTACGAGCAATGAGACCAGTTTTATAGAAATACAGGATTTAAGGGATAAAATAAATGAAGTAGCTAAAGATTTAGATAAGGATACATGGGCGAATGATATAAACACTCATGATTACCATCACTATGGCATAAACTGTGTTTTATTCGTCACAATGATTGGGTTCATCATATACTACTTCTTTAAAAAAAGGAAGCCCAAACCCCTTCCCAGAAGAAGAGCTTCTCGCTTCGAGGTAGACACGAAGTTTTAGAGTTTTTTGAGTGATTAGATCCCTCAAAGAGGGGGAGTATGTTAAGCAAACCGACCAACAATGCTTTCACACGTACCTTATATTTTAATGCTGACACGATGGGAAATGATGGCTTTATCATTTCCCAAATTCATTATTTATTCCGATTCCCACACCTTTCATATAACCTACCATTCCTATTACCAACCAAATTCCCCAGCAGCGTGAGGCCAGACGAAATGTGATCTTCCATAAAAGTTCAATGTTTTGCCTCACGCGCTGACATTCGATTTCATTTATGTTGACTAGCCACCTTTTGGGCTTCGCCTGTTGCGATCTCTTTGGCTAGTCAACCACTCACTCAGTATTGTACTTCTCCATTAGTAAGATCATTTTTATGTAAAATAAACATTTATATCTAATTGAACATTTGTTGTGAGTTATTTAATTGAACATTTGTTGTGAGTTATTTAATTGAACAGGTTGGCTATTGCAAAATAAAAACAAACAAAAAAATTGTTTTTTATATATGTTACAGCCAAAGTAATAAATCTGGATATTATGTATAATGGCTAGCCATTATGCATAATATCATAATGACCAGTCATTATGTATAATAGCTATTTAATCACTTTGACTGTAACATATATACATATTTGCCGGTTTGGATACACTACAAAGCAAATTTAAAAAGAAAAATGGCCAACAACAAAAAAAAACTTAACTACCACAGGAGGAGGGCCATCACAACATATAAGTCTTATACTATGTTGGAGGAGAGTGTAGTGGAACTGATTGTATGGATTTCTGTATGAATTTTTAGTAAAAGAGGCATTCAGACTATCCAATTTGTTTGTCAAGCGTCGAGTTTGTCAAGCAAATTTGTTAGTGTGAACTCTCCATCAAGTGGCTTGTCAAATTTGTTGGATGCATTTCAATTTTTTTTTTTGATATTTTTGCAAATTGGACAACAAGTTTGACGAATGTGAACGCTACTCGTCAAACATGCAAGACATTTCATTTCCCAAACAATTTCAAGCACTGCACATCGCACGGAAAGACTATTTTTTCTTTGCTGGGTACATTGAAAGTGGAATTAACCTCTTTAGTCCCAACACACTTTCTTTTGTTTTACTTGCATTTTTAAAATTTCATTTCTTATAAGCGCTGCTCCTACTTTGTCCTCCAATTAGGGTGGTCCTTATTTTGTTTTTTTCCGAATTTTTTTCCACGATAGTCCTTAATCGGTTCTAAATATATTTAAAAAAATTCATGCCAAGTTATAGCCCTTTATTTCAATTTTAACCCGACCCCCCCGACAATCAAAGTTTTATATGGAAATAACATGGGAAAAGTTCTGTTGATTGTTTGAAATTTTTTTCATTATGAAATAATGAACAAATCATGTCAAATAATAATGTTTCTTATAGAAAATTTAGCGCTCTACAAAAAAGGTCTTTTATGATTTTTTGCTAACTCTAACGGTTTCTGAGTTATTTAAGGTCATAGTTGAAGATTGATTCTTCTATTTCTACCGTCGCGTCGTTTAATGATTTGAAAATGAAAAATCTGTAGGGCTGTGTCTAGGATGGAGGTTTAGAGGAGCACTGTGTATGGTGATTGGTGACTTCGGCAATGGTTGATGGCGCAACTATTGTGATTTCGGCTTCGGACCCTAGATGGCGGTGTCTAGTTAGTTTTTAGTGTATACTAGTACACTAGTAGTATATAGGAAAACATGTGACGAAGCCACAAATGGATCCGTTACAATCCTTAAATTTATGATTTAGAGTTATCAGAAAAATATGGAGTTGTCACGTTTACGTCAAAACATTATTTTAGTTGGTGATGTTGAAGTCCAAATAGTGGGTAATAAAACTACCATCAAAACTGCAAGCTTTAAAAGTTTTCTTTTTTCATACGCGTATTTTAAACGTTTCTATATCAGAAAGTATTGCTGCAGTAATTAATGAAATTATTGTGTTTTGGAAAAAAGCTAAAATTCCCTTTCAAGACCAGCAAAGATGTCGAGATAAATTGAAAAAATTGTACGATGAATGGCGCACCATTGTGAAACACAAAAATCGAAGTGAAGTGGCTGTGAAAAAACAGAATGAATTTGCTTGTTCATTAAAAACATTATTTGACATTGCACCCTTAAATGTATTTGAATTGGTCGATGAAAATTCCAAAGAATTCTTAATTAATCAGAGGTCAGATGAACGAATTGGTTTTATAGCAAATATCAGAACAAAATATGATGATGATGATGACGATGATGATAATGTTGTTAATAAATTGAACAAAAAAATGCATTTTGAGGAACAAAAAAAAAAAAGTGAAAACGAAAAAGCATTATTAGGTAAATTATAAGAATCAAATAATCAATTATGTTCTTTATTATTCATTACCACACCTTTTCGTCATATGTTTGCCCTTATTTGTTTTAGATAAAAATATTGAGCTTTTATCGAGTCAGGGAAGTGCTCTGTCTGCATCCAGTGGAGACATATATTTTCCAACTTCTGGCGGATCATCAGAATCAAAAAAAAGAAGAGGGAGAGGGAGTTATAATATTCTCAACGATACAGTTGTAAGTACTTTAGATCGATGTAAAGTAAGTGACAGAGATGCTGTATTCATAATAATAGCTATCTGTCAGTCTCTTATTGATATGAACTTACTGGATATGGACATTAACTCTTTGATTGTCAATCGATCATCTATTCGAAGACATCGACAAACTCTGCGAGAGTCAAAATCGTTAGAAATAAAAAAACACTTCCAAGATTTGAAGTTATCATCTATTGTTGTACACTGGGACGGAAAACTATTACCTAATTTGCTAAATACTAAAACTGTTCATCGATTGCCAGTAATAATTACTTCCGAGGACAAAGAAATTATGTTAGGTGTACCAACGAGTAAAGATGGAACTGGAATGGCACAAGCTAATATTGTTTACGAAACATTGCTTGATTGGGGACTTGACACATCCGTCAAAGCAATATCCTGTGATACTACTCCTTCGAATCTAGGTATTCGGAATGGTGCTGCTGCATTATTAGAAAAATTATTAAAGAGAGATTTATTATATCTTCCGTGTAGGCATCACATTTTTGAAATCGTCCTAAGATACGTATTCGAAGCTGTTTTTCCAAACACTGTAGGACCTAATGTTCCACTTTTTACCCGATTTCAAAAGCAATGGGAAGATTTAAATAAACTAGATTACAAAACAGGATTAGATGATCCGAGAAATCATAATGTGTTAACAATAGAAAAAATTAGGTCTGTAAAAACTTTTGTTACTGAAGTTCTGACAACAAGGCTTCCTCGTGATGACTACAAAGAGTTTTTGGAGCTTTCTTTAGTCTTCATTGGTGTCATCCCAGAAAAATTCAGTTTTCGTAAGCCAGGAGCTTGCCATCATGCACGATGGATGGTAAAAGCTATTTACGTATTGAAAATGTACCTGTTTCGTCATCAGTTATCGTTGAAAATAGTTGAAGACAATAAGCTTCGTCAAATATGTGTTTTTGTGACAACAATTTATGTTAAGGCTTGGTTTCTATCATCAAGTAGTGTAAAAGCTCCATACCATGACCTACAATTTGTAAACGAGCTAAACAACTTTAAGGCTATCAACAGTGTTCTTGCTACAGTAGCGATGAATAGATTTATGGACCATCTATAGTATTTGTCCCCAGAGTTATCGATCATGGCAATTTTTGATAGAGACGTTCCATTAGAAACAAAAGTAAAAATTGTGGCTAAGCTGCACACGGAAGAAAAAAAGATTTCAACCGATGCTCTACCGGAAGAAGACCTAGATTATACTAGTGAAAAATGTAGCGTAAAAAGCTTTCAAAGCAAGAACATAAGTGATTTATTACATAACGACATCGACTTTTTTGTAACTGCAGAATCGATAAAATTTTTTGAAAGATTTGAGTTAGAAACAGAATTTTTACGAATTCATCCCTCTGAATGGGCTGATAATGAAAACTATAAAACTGCATTACGATTCGTCGAAAAATTGTCAGTTGTGAATGATTGTGCTGAGAGAGGAGTTAAACTAGTGCAAAACTTTTGTAGTCACTACACAAAGGATGAAAAACAAATGCAATATGTACTACAGTTGGTTAAAAACCATCGTCAAATGTTTCCTGATGCGCTAAAAAAAACTGTAATAACTTCACAACAGTATCGATGTTAAAATAAAATAATAATAAAAGTATTTTTTTAGTTTATTGGAATTTTGATAGTCGATTTTTTTAATAAAATAGTATTTATGTTTCAGAGCATGCGTGAAGGTAAGAAAAGTCGTCTAAGCTATGAATTATTATCCTTTTTTTATTTTTAAATCATTAAACGACCGCGACGGTAGAAATAGAAGAATCGTAAAATTGACTTAGGCTTCAACTATGACCTTAAATAACTCAGAAACCGTTAGAGTTAGCAAAAAATCATTAAAGACCTTTTTTGTAGAGCGTTAAATTTTCTATAAGAAACATTATTATTTGACATGATTTGTTCATTATTTCATAATGAAAAAAATTTCAAACAATCAACAGAACTTTTCCCATGTTATTTCCATATAAAACTTTGATTGTCGGGGGGGTCGGGTTAAAATTGAAATAAAGGGCTATAACTTGGCATGAATTTTTTTAAATATATTTAGAACCGATTAAGGACTATCGTGGAAAAAAATTCGGAAAAAAACAAAATAAGGACCACCCTAGTCCTCCATATTTAAAATTCAAATCAGAAGGGAGTTTTACGATTTGTTTGATGAGTGTGAATGCTATGTGTATTTTCCGTCAAACTATTCATCCAACAAATTTGACAAACAAATTTGATAACCTAAACGCCCCTAAACACTAACAAGTTCGCAACCCACTCAAATAAACACAGATGCATTTTATGTTCTTTTCATGTACTTGCAAGAAATATTATTCAGACAAACTAACTGTAAAATAACGGCACAGGAATAAAGAATCAAAAGAAGAACGTGAATATAGAAAACGGATAAATAAACACATGAAGTTGCACTTATCGAGGTAGCTTTTTTGAAAAGTTGCACTTATAGAGTCAAGACGTGTTAGATTTTAGTGTTGCGAAAATCGAGGAGTTGCGCGAATCGAGGGTTGCGCAAACCGAGTCCGTACTGTACTATATCATCAAAATACAAATCATATGAACTCTCCATTGCTTGAATGCCTTTTTTATTTTTCACAACACTTGAACATAAATGCAACTTGACAGCTGCTTCAGCTCATTCAGTAATTTCTGTTTTTTTGACTGCTGAAGTCCAACGTTGACTCTGTCACTCGAATTAATCCGCTGGGACATATCCGAAAAGCTCTGTTAGACCACTGAGATTCGGGCAGTCAGTCATTATTCGCAGAGCAATTCTTTTGCTCCGCATTCCTTTTTTGTAACTTTTACTTGTTTGTTTAAGTTCTTTTTTAAATGATACAAAAAGAAAAACACCGAAATTTTGACGTTTTTTCGTGACCTTTTTTTAACAAGAAAATAATATGCTGTCGTTTTGTAACTCTTACGTGTTTATTTTAATACTTTAAATGATACAACAAAAAAAAAATAGAAAATCTTCACACCTCTTGGTCGAGCACTTAAAATTAATATATAGTGTCCAAACTTTCAAGGAATTTTTTTTTTGGTATTAAAAAAAAATACTGTAATATACATATTTAAAAAATTGGAGAACTTGTGAAAAAAAGTTTTCAAAATTTAGCTTTTTTCGTTGATAAAATGTTTAAAATAGTTAAACTATTATGAAAAAATTAAATGACTGTTTAAATTTTTAGCCAAATGTTCAAGATAGTTGTCCTTTAATCAAAGAAGATCGCAATATCCGCTATACTCTTGTTTATAACTGCGACAAGGGTCTTTTCCTTCAGTGCGTCATTGCAGGACATGTTCTTCTTAGTGCTGAGGATGCTTGAATTGTGCACCTTTGGCCTTTTGGCGTTCGGAATTTGTTCTTCGAATGAACATTGACACTCGGACGTTAAGTCCGCGCTGTTTCTGTCGTTGATGGCTATAATCTTCAAATCCCACTCTCCGCGTTCCGCCGCACTTTGTGATTGGGGAGGGTAGTGAGGTTAAAATCCCTTTCGATATCTGTTCCACTGTTAGGCACAGTACCGTCGGAAGTGGACAACCTTGAGTCCTTTGGCATTTGATGGGATGAAATGGGAGGTGGCGTTCTTGGTGCTTTTATCGAAGACGACTCTTTGCCGTCACGTCGCAGTTCGCATTAGAGACGATAGTCTCGGCCCCTGCTAGTCTCTGGATCCACTTCGGATCTTAGATATTTATGTAGATTAATCAAATAGTGAATTCATGGTATACAAAAAAGATAAATCTTATAACAAGTTGTACATGCTTTTCAATTGGAATTTCAATTTTATTTGCAAACATTAGTGCTTATATTTTAGTTCTTAAGATTACAAAGAACTGAGTATAGAAGAAAAGGAAAGTAGAGAAAAAAGAAGAAAGGAAAGAGTGGGAACATTTTTGGGGGAAGCTAATAACACTTTTGCTTATAGACCAGGGTCGATAATTTTTAAAATGGTAAAAAAAGAAAAAAAATTATAGTAGGATGAAACCTTTTGGAAAAGGTAGAGAATAAACCAAAAAAAAGGAAAAATAAATTACGGGCGATTTGTGGTCGGGAAGGGGGAGGGGGGAGTATTTAAGGGTAAAAAACGGTTAATCTCGATTTCCGGTAAAACTGCAAGTCGTAGGAAAAAAAAACTAAAAAGGCAAAGTTGTAGGTATTAAAAAGATCTACAACTTTAGTTAAGACACTTTTTTCACATTACCTCACAATGTATGTGAAACATTCGAATAACTGAGTTTTTGGTTTTTTATTTTTATCTTTTGCAAAAAAACTTATTTTTTCACGAAATTTGGTGAAAACATACCTTTGTCTATTCCAAACATACAGTAATTTTTTTGATTTAAAATATTTATTTTTTCACCTTATTTTGACAAAATATCGAAAAATCACCCTAATTTTGAATCGAAAATTCTCACGTCAAAATATCTGCTTTTTTTTAAAAAAGTTGGTGTGTTTCTTGTTCGTTAAAATCTCTACTTTCAGATGGTTAAAATAAAATTAACATTACTATGGTAAATGTTCTCAGAAAATGCAAATAATGAAAATAACCCAAATCCGAAAAATTTTCTTTATTTTTAAAAAATTCAAAACTTACACTTTAATTACTAGAAAAACGTAAGATAGTAGTATATTTCGATTTTCAATTTTTTAATTCATCGGTACAACATGAAATTTTAAGTTTTTCTAGTAGTTAAAGTGTAAATTTTGAATTTTTTAAAAATAAAAAAAAAATTTCGGATTTGGTTTATTTTCATTATCTGCATTAATATTACCTTTTGGTATTAGTACGATTTTAGCAATTTTCCAGCATTTAGGATAAGAAGATGTTGTAAAAATTGTTGTAAAAATGTGAGTAATATACGGCAAGATGAAAGGTAGTATTATTTATACGAAATCAGGATAAATTTTATCCGAGCCTGCGGCAGAAAAATCGTCAGTACATGACAAGGAAAAATTGTCACAGCTGCAAATGGGTATGTTTTGTAGATCCGATAAGTGCGTTGTCATAGGTGGTTGTACAAATTTCGCATTAAATTTTTTAAGGTTAACATTATAATAAATCTCGTTGCTTTTCGCGTTAATACGTATGTGACGAATATTTTTTCAAAACTGCCCACTAGAACTGACATCTTGAAATTGACTCTCATGCAAAACTCTTTTTACTATTTCTGATCAAGGCAGTAAGTTTATTTGGAACTCGTTTGTACTCACTATAAATGCTTGGACATTTATATCTTCTCCACCTAGAGTAAAGGAGATTTTTAGTTTTGATGAGATCAACTACTTCATTTATAAACCACTCCTGCCAAGTTTCTTGTATTTTTATTGTTTTTTTAAGGAACATGTGTATTAAAAAGAATTAAAATTTTAACGTTAAAGTAATCAACTTGTTTCGACGTATCACCTGTCGTGTATAATGCTAACCAGTCGATAGTTTGGACTTCATTGAATAAATTTCCCAAGTTGGTATTTGAAAAATCGTTAAAAATTATCTTTTCGTTATGTTCCTTTCTATTAAGTGATTGGCGACATGTGGAGGAATTTATGAGGAATTTCCCAAAAGTGTGCATTATCTCAACAAACGCATATTCGATTTGCTCCGTTGCAGTTGGTTTCCTTACTACCCTGACCTTGAAGGTGTTCTTAATATACAAAGCAACACCTTCACCAATCTTATCGATTCTGTCATCACGAACCATTATTGTTCCTTAGCTTAAACATTTCACTACCCATCTCAGGCTTCAGCCATGTTTCCGAAATACACACAATATCAACCGGAATATCTTCAAAGAGAAACTGCAGGTAATCTATTTCATGCTTAAGGCTTTGTGCATTGATGTGGCAAACATTAACACCATTTTTTGATTGAAAACAATGTTTAACAAAGTCTTAAGTTCAACATTGGACATACCCCTTGGCATATTCATGTTCATTTTGATAAAAGATCTTGCCATAAAAAGCAAGCTAAGCCAAGAAGAAACTCCGATTTATATTCGTTTAAGTTTGAAATTATGGAAACCCGCTGAAAATTTTTGGACGCCTATTTGAAAAGTTTGAAGAATGAAAAAATTAAGTAAAAATAATAACATAGAGAGATGAATTTTGAAATAATGATAGAAAAGAGAAAAGAAGAGAAAAGAGAAACAAAAGTGAATAAATGTAAACATTTTGCTTCGAATTGTTTCAAATTTTGTTACCACAATCATGAGACATTAAACAGAATAAATTATTTAAAAAAAATTAATATAGTTACATATTTCAGTAGTAATAATACAACTGTCGTAAATTGATAAACATACATAAAAAGCTGTTAACGAATATGTGTCTAGCTCGAAATTCTGATTATCGAAAGATATTGTTTAAATATTGTTATTGTTTGTGACTGTTTGGAGCTCTTAAAATCCATTTAGATATTTGCTATCTATTGAGGAATATTAAAAAAAAATATATAATTAGTCATTACTGAGAAACCAATTTTTTTTGGCATTCGTTTGCAATGGTTCAATGAAAGTTAAAACTTCTTTTAACTTAACTTATACTTTCTTTAATTTCTTGGAATATGTTTTCTCCGGTTTACGAGTAAATGAGGGCAGAATAGTTTTTTCTCAAAGTCCTTATGTGAATTCTAAGATGAAGGAAGCCAAGGTCAATAACAGATTACGGATTGCACCACTCAATTCTATTTCTCTGTATTATTCTTGCATGTGAATTGTAAATCTTTGATGGCTAATGCGCTTAATCTTTAAAGAAACAAAACAGAAATAACATCGTATTGACATTAAATAGTATTTTTGGTATTATAATTAGATAAGACTACAATTTTACCTCAAATGTTTGTGTGTGTGTACGAGTGTACTTCAGATCGGTGAAAGAAATTATCGTTCGTGATAAGATAATTTATCGAAAGAAGAGAAGTAAAAAATGAACAATTAATGTGTTTATTTCTTTAGTACATTTTGTTTTCTTGCTATGTCTTCACTGTTTTCATTTCTATGTCGCGGTATTTTCTCGAACACACAAGAAAAATCAAATTTTAATTAGTTCATGATAGATACTCTAATAAAACGGGGTCGTAATAGTTCTGTGTCATTCTTTCTCGTGTTATACGGTTAAAAAGTTGTTCCTTCTTATTTGTACGACCAAACGAATTGCAAAATATTAATTACAAAAAAAAAATTCTCGTAAAAAGTACTAGATTTGAAAGAAGGCCAGTTTTTTTTAATTTCAAATTTTGAAGCTTCTGTTAAAGGTGTTAAAAACGGGTCGTCTTAAAAAAACTATTAAAGTTAGACAGAAGAAAAAAAAAAGTGATGGCAGTAGTGAGGCTGATACAGGAATTAAAGCTTCAAACACTTCAATGCTTAGGTCATTTGGTAATGATGATGCTGATCTTACGAACAATATTGTGTTAGAACAAGATTTTACGAAACTCGGACTAAAATCACGGACTAGTAAGATGATAAAAAGTTATTCCAACAAAACTGATGATGTAAACTCCAATACATCTTCGACATCTTCGTCAAGAAATTTTCGATCGGGTGCAAAAACTTACACAGATTCAAGTAAAAAATTTGTCATCCAGATAAAAGTTAAAGTGAAACATATAAAAATTTGACTAATAGGAACGAACGCACATTGAAAACGTTGTGCGAAACGTATTTTTAGACTTTAAAATAGCTCAGATATTGAGCAGATATTGAGATCTCTTTTCAAGTGGACGTTATTTTCCCTCGTTTGATCATAACTTAAATTGTGTGACCAAGCGAATGTACATACGATATAAATTATTTGGGGACTGTAGTACAGCTTAGAGAGAGCTCAGAGTTGATTAAGAATACATTTTAGGCAACTATTCGTACAAATAATTAGTTTATAGTGTCAACCAGTTAAACACAATCTTATCAACTCCAACTACATTACAAGATACTTTATTTAAATGTTAATAGAAATTTATTTTCGCAAAAAGTTCAATATAAATATAATACTATAGAGAAAAAAGAAATGATAGAATCAAACGAAATCTGTTTCATAAAGCAGATAAAGTCCAATAAGTAAGGAGCCATGGCTCCTTACTTATTGGACTGCCGTTTCAAAAAAAGCAGAAGGTTCACCTTAATATCAACAAGAAAAAAAAAAATTTCTTAGAGCTGTTGTTGTTGTTAACATTTTTTTTAAATAATTAACAATATAACTTTTTTGCATATAGAATTAATATCATTGCGGTAGAAACTCTATATCGCGAAATAGAAAGTACTATTTATTTTATTTCAAAATTTTCCATCACACGAATATAATTTTCTAGTTAAAATAAAGTTATATGTAATCAGTTATTCTACGTACCTGTGAAAATAACTGTACATACATGCTATGTGTTTCAAGAAATTCTAAGATAGTATTTATATTTTTTTAGTTGTTTTACTCCAGAGACTTTAGTAGTAGGTACACAGCTTACAGCAAGCTCATATGTACATAAATAACGCCCACACAACACAAATGACCGTATACGAAAAATGTTATTACAATATAAGAGATCATTTCGGTGTGACCACCCGAAAAATCACTGATCTTCGCTATTTTTTTTTCATGGTTAGGGTATACTATTCGGCCTTGATTTTTTTTAAAACAAATTAAAGCAGCTATGAAGAATATAAAATGATTTTTGTTGCGGTGACTATTAAGTTTTTTGTTATTGTTATTAGATATATAGATTATAGATATTTATTTTTTCGTATTCACATTTACGTTTGGTAAGCTACCGTACAGTTTATAATACAAAGATTTGATATATTTATATTAGGGTGGTCGTTATTTTCCAAAGTTAGATTTTTTTAATGAGCACCCTTTTTTCTTGTTCCTTGACTTCTTAAAACATTACCCAATTTTTATTTATTTTTTACGACCACATTAACACGTGCCGCATTGAGCTTAAAGCTGACGCTTTTATGAATGTTCATTTTTGCATTTGTATATGCTACTTTCTTTTTCTTGCATTGTCTTTTACTATGTAGGCGTTAATGGAACTCAAAAATCATTTTTTTACTCCTGGCAATCAAAACTTATTAGGCTGCGTTCAATTGAATTTTTGAAAATATATATCCTGAAAACATCTATTTTTGGTCGGTGCAATAATTACACCTAAAAACATTACCAATAAATGTATTCATTTCAAAATCATTAAAATATATTACTATTTATGAAAAAAACACTTTATAAAATAAGAAAATATTGACTGAATTTTTTTTATATACATATATGGTAGGGAGGACTTGAGATTTCAACGCTGTTGCGGCACGTGTTAACACATTCCGATTTTTTTTATTTTTTTTTGTGCACTTTTGAAATATAATAGCATATAAAAAAAGGGTGCTAAACAAGAACAAAAACATTTTTTTCTCATCCATACAAATAACGACCACCCTAATTTATATCTTTCTAATGAAGTATTATCCTAATTAAGAAGAAATTTGAAAATTTATGAAAAAAAATAACTTTGATAATTTTTCTACTTAGAAACTACAATGAACTAAACTTGAATTTAAGCTAAAGCAGTATTGAACAAAATGAATATTTTATATATGTATGAACATTTATAATTATATTATTACTAGCTGAGCCGCCCGGCGCGGCGTTCCGGGTCTGTAGTTTTAAGGTTCCCGTTCTCGTTCTTCCACTTCCGTGGGAATATGTGGATGAAATATAATAAGCATCCTAGTGCTGAAAGAATTTTTGAAATCTGTCCAGTAGTTTCCGTTCCTAACCCCGTTCCTGTGGGAATCGTCAGTTCCCATGGAAATACATATGTGAGGGAAATATAAGTCTATGTCACTGAGAGATAATTTAACATCCTAGAGTTGAGAGAATTTTTGAAATCGGTCAAGTAACCTTAAGGTTTCCGTTCTCGTTCCTGTTTCTGTTCGCGTGGGATTATGGTGATGAAATTTACGCTATGTTACTGAGGTATGTGGCATCCCAGTGCTGAAAGGGTATCTTTAAGGTTCCCGTTCTCGTTCCCGTTTCTGTTCCCGTGGGATTATAGTTATGAAATATAGTCTAAATTACTGATAGAGAGTGATAATTAAGCACTCCTAATGCTGATAGAATTTTTGAAATATGTCTAGTAATTTCTAAGTTTCCGTTCCCAACCTCGTTCCTGTGGGAATGTTCCGTTCCCATGGAAATATTTGAATAAAATGTAAGTATGTCACTGAAGGATAATGTAACATCCTAGAGTTGAAAGAATTTTTGAAATCGGTCAAGTAACTTTAAGGTTCCCGTTTTTGTTCCCGTGGGATTATAGGGATGAAATATAGTCAAATTACTGATGGAGGGGGATGATGAAGCACTCCTAATGCTGATAGAATTCCTGAAATATGTCCACTAATTTCTAAGCTTCCGTTCCCAGCCCCGTTCCTGTGGGAATGTATAACGTCCTAGAGTTGAAAGAATTTTTGCAATCGGTCAAGTAACTATAAGTTTCCAGTTCTCGTTCCCGTGGAATTAAAGGGATGAAATATAGTCTAAATTACTGATGGAGGGGGATAAAGAAGCACTCCTAATGCTGATAGAATTTTTGAAATATGTCCAGTAATTTCTAAGTCTCCGTTCCCAACCCCGTTCTTGTGGGAATGTTCCGTTCCCATGGATATGTGAACAAAATATAAGTATGTCATTGACGGATAATGTAACATCTTAGAATTGAAAGAATTTTTGAAATCGGTTAAGTAACTTTAAGGTTCCCGTTCTCGTTCCCGTTTCTATTCCCGTAAGATTAGGATAGGGATGAAATGTATTTTAAATTACGGGTTGAGGGCGATAATGTAGCACCCCTAATGCTGAAAGAATTTTTGAAATGTTTCCAGTAGTTTCTAAGTTTTCGCTCCCAACCCCGTTCCTGTGGGAATATAGGGATCAAACCTTGACAGGAACCATCTCTAACCTTAACTATGTCTATCTGATTCCTGAAGATCTCATAAAAATCCATTGGGTGGTTTAATAGTTTATACCGGATATACATACGTACATACAAACATACATACATCCTATTTTATATACAGCTGCGGTAAAAAAGCACCTCAAGATATTAATTTGTTTTAAAAATAGAGCTTATTAGTGCAGTCATTGAAGCGAAAAATACGGTCTTACCTCCGAAGTTTTTTACTGTAAACCGAATTGCATGAAATTTTGGAATTTGGCTCATCTTACCCTTAACTTCAAAAGTGAAAATGATTTGAACTCCGCAACCACATCATAGTGCCTATAATCGCAAGTAAAAAACAATTGTGTAGTCTTTCAGGTTCGTTATATTAGTCGATTGAATTGATTTGTTTGCATTTTTTAGTAGGCTTTTTTTGCAGTATGGGGCGAAAAGGCAAAAACACTTCTTTCGACAAAGGGCATCTTATTATTTTTCACGATGCCAAAGGGAAAACGCAAAGAGAAATAGCTAATTTATTGAATATTCCAAAGAGCACTGTTGGAAATATCATCCGAAAATCAAGAAACGAAAATAGGGTAGAATTTAAGCCCAATCCTGGACGTCCGAGAACGTTAAGTGAACATGACCAAAGGTGGGTTCTGCAAAACTTCAGGAGGAGAAACCGCCATATTAGCGGCCCAAAAGTCGCTACTGGTACTTAAGTATAGTGTTATTGCGTAAAAACGGTTGATCCGGAAACCATACGCCGTGTTTTAAGAGAAAATGGCTGTAGCGGTAGAGTGGCTAGAAAAAACCATTCATTAGTGAACAAAATGAAAAAAAAGGTTAGAATTTGTAAAAGCCGTAAAGGGGACACGCCACTGGATTTCTGGAAATTTTAATTTTAATTTTAATTTTGGTGGGGGCAAAACCCCCATTTATTAGGCTTAATACAACCTATTAACTTACAAACTAAGAAACTTAATAGCTAAGACTTACTAACTAGTTGGAAGGCTTAGGAGACGAAGTTTTAGGCAGGGAGTACACGCTATTAACTAACAAACTAAGAAACTTAATAGCTAAGACTTACTAAGTAGTTGGAGGGCTTAGGAGACGAAATTTTAGGCAGGGAGTACTCATATTGAAGTCAAAACACGAGGAGTGGGAGTTGCCATTCCTCAGCATTCGGGAGATGGGTTCATTGGAGTCGTAAGAGGTTCGATGGGTGGGAAGATAGAAGAGACGGGGATTCCGGGTGTTACGAGGGTTAGTATTTAGAAAAATGGATTCGTTAAGGGCTGGACAATCAATGGTACCTGTGAGGAATCGGTGAATGAAGAGAGCGTCAAATATTTCTCTTCGATCTTTCAGCGTATTTAGGTTTAGGAGTTTGATTCGGTCTTGATAAGGAGGTAATATCAGGGGATTACTCCAATTAAGACCTCGAAGAGCAAAACGGAGGAAACGGCGTTGTATGCTCTCAATTCTGGCAATGTGCACTTGTTGGAAAGGCGACCAGACTTGACAAGCGTATTCAAGAAGTAGACGAACAAATGAAATGTAAAGGGATTGGGTTACGTAAGGGTCTGCAAATTCTTTGGACCATCGTTTCACGAAGCCAAGTGCTGAATTTACCTTAAGGATTTTATCGTCGATATGCTTGAGGAAATTCAGCTCACGGTCGCAAATAATCCCAAGGTCCCGGATCACCTCAACGGTGGAAATGATTTGACCGTTTAGAAGATAGAGACGGGGAGGAGATTTGATGCGTTTACGTGAGAAGGTAATTGACTGGCACTTGGAAACATTTAGTTCCAGGCAGTTTTTTGAGCACCATATTGAAAAATTGTCGAGGTCATGTTGGAGGTGGGAAGAGTCTTCAGAAGAAGAAATGATCTGGTAAAACTTAGTATCGTCCGAATAGAGAGAGATTGAGGACTGTTTGATGATCATTTCAATGTCGTTAATACTGAGAATGAAGAGGAGAGGGCCTAAATGGCTGCCTTGGGGAACACCGGATGTAGCTAGAAAGCGGCTGGATAAGGCGGATCTGATCCGAACGCTGTAAAAACGGTTTTCTAAATAAGAAGAAATCCATCTCAACGGAATGGGTTCAAAGCCGAGGGTGGAAAGTTTAAAAAGAATAAGTTTGTGAGAGATTTTATCGAAAGATTTACTAAAGTCAGTTGAAATTACATCGACCTTCTTTCCGTTCGTCAAGGCTGAGAGGGAAAATGAGACAAAGTCAACGAGGTTTGTTTTTGTTGACCTGCCTTTGAGGAACCCGTGTTGTCTAGTGGAGATGAGAGATTTGCATCGAAACTTAAATTTTCATACAATATGCTTTCGAAAATTTTGGGTATATGCGACAGTTTAGCGATGGGACGATCCTTGAGGAGACTGGGAAGAGTTTGGATTGAGTATGTGGGAACTGACGAAGTTAGGGTATTTTGCTTCAGACGTTAGGTCGAAGCTTGGAATAGTAGCAGTGATTTGTGGGCTTGGTACAGAGGAATTAGATGGAGTAGTTTCAATATTGAAAACACCCTTTTAGGAAGCGTGGATGGATAAGTGGCGTCTTTGGACTTGATTTTGGATTGAATTGATTTACGAGGCTTTGGTTGGGGCTAAGGTTGTGGCTTGAGCTGTGGCTTGGGTTGTGGCTTTGGTTGTGGAGCTGGGACATGCTGAGGACTATAGGGTATTTGGAAAAAGGAACGAAACTTGGCATTATGTGGGTTTTAAAGACCAATTAGGGTTAGAGGGGGTCTTAGAGGGCTTGGGAACAGGTAGAAATCTAAGCTTATTTCTTTTGTTCTTACAACTTGCAATTACCATCTTTCCAGTTTTCATGGTATTTCCAAAATGATTTGTAAACAGCCATTCGTAGGATGAGGGAATGCTAATCCGAAATGAAGTAAAGTTCGGAGTAGAGATCTTCTGGATGTTAGAAATCTTTATGGCGTAGTTTCGAAGCACGAAACTTTCTAGCCATACGGTGTCAGCTGATACAGGTGTGTTCCTCACTGTGAAGATCGAAGTGTTGTTGTTGTTTAGCTTTGTGATCCTTGTATTCCATTCAGAAATAGTCCAAGAGGATCCCAAACGGTTTATGGTGGGCTCGGAGGGAGAGGAAAAAGTAGGTTCCAATTCGGCTACATAGGGGGCGGTAGGAGCTGTGTGAGATGTTGTTGTCGTGAGGTCTATTAATTCAACAAGTATGGACATGTTGGATTCAGTTGGTGTTTCCGGTTGCTGATCAGGTGTATTGCTTTTGTACGAAACCGCTCTTACTTCGTCGGATAGATCTGTGATCAATACTCTATTTAAAGCAAGAGTAGCATTGGTTACGTCTACGAATCTATCAGCCAGTTCAGAGAGCAATGAATCATGTTGACACGGAAGGGGAGTGGGGTTAAGTGAGATCGTTTGCTGATGAGTTACAACAGAGTTTACGGCAGTTTTGAGAGAACTCAGCTGATGGATTGAAGAAGTTTGTAACGAGGATAGATATTCGCTCAGAGTTTTGCGAATTTCAGTTTTGAATGACTGAACTCTCTGCTCAATTCGATTATCGCTAGAGATATCTGAGACGACCTGAGTCAGAGCGACAAGTTGCTTCTCGATAGCTGTGAATTTACTCTGGTTCTGCAGTTGACTTACTTACTTACTTAGGTGGGCATTACAGTTCGGGGTGAACCTGGGCCTCAACGAACATCCTTCTATAACGACTTCGATTTCGGGCGAGCTCTCTCCAGTTTCGCACTCCAAGTCGGTTGAGGTCTTCATCCACTTGATTGCACCACCTCAGACGAGGTCTTCCCCTTCCGCGATTTCCCTGCAATGTACTTTCGAACACCCGACGAGCCGGAGCGTTTGGGTCCATCCGCTCAACATGGCCCAACCATCGTAGCCTCGCGATGCGTACTCTTCCCGCTATGCCCATGTCGCGGTACAGCTCATACAGCTCGTTGTTGTATCTTCTTCTCCACACATTGTCTTCGCATACGGGACCAAAGATCATTCGGAGAATTTTTCTTTCGAAACGACCAAGGGTTTCCTCATCCGCTTTCGATAAGGTCCATGCTTCTGCGCCGTAAAGCAGGACTGGGATGATTAAGGTCTTATATAAGGCTACCTTGGTTTTTCTGGAGAGGGTTTTGTTTCTCAATTGCCTTCTTAACCCAAAGAAGCAACGGTTGGCAAGAGTTATTCTCCGTTTGATCTCCGCACTGATGTTGTTGTCCGTGTCTACAGCGGATCCTAGGTAGACGAAGTCCTGTACTACCTCGAAGTTATGTCTGTCTATTGTGACGTTTTGTCCAATTCGTCGATGTTCTGTGTCCTTGTTTGATGACAAAATATACTTCGTTTTGCCCTCATTAACCATCAAACCCATTTTTGCCGCTTCTGTTTCAATACTCGCAAAAGCACCTATGACATCACGCTTTTTTCTTCCCATTACGTCAATTTCGTCTGCATAGGCGAGTAATTGTACAGACTTTTGAAAGATTGTTCCTCTGGTGTTGACGTTTGAGTTTCTTACAATCTGTTCAAGTATGATGTTGAAGAAATCGCATGACAGTTTGTCGCCTTGCCTAAAGCCTTTTTCGACATCAAAGGTCTCGGTGAGTTCTTTACCGACCTTGACGGAGCAGCGTGAATTCTCCAAAGTCATCCTGCATAGTCGTACGAGTTTTGCAGGGATGCCGAAACTAGACATGGCTCTGTACAGCTCGTCTCTGTAAATACTGTAATACGCGGACTTGAAATCGATAAAAAGATGGTGAATATCGATATTACGTTCTCGGGTTTTTTCCAAGATCTGCCGTAATGTGAAAATTTGGTCTATTGTGTGCAAACTTCTCTGGTCTAAAACCACATTGATAAGGACCTATCAAGTTGTTGACGTGGGGTTTCAGACGTTCACATATTACAGCAGACAAGATCTTATAAGCGACGTTAAGGAGGCTTATCCCTCTATAATTGGCGCAATTGTGAGGGTCTCCTTTCTTTAGGATCGGGCATACGATACTGAGGTTCCATTCATCAGGCATGCTTTCTTCCGACCATATCATGCAGATCAGCTGGTGCATGCTCCTTTCCAACTGATCTCCAGCTGCCTTGAAAAGTTCGGCATCAAGGCCATCTGCACCTGCAGTTTTATTTGATTTAAGTTTGCATATAGCAAGCATAACTTCTTCTAGGTCGGGAGGACGGCATTCTTGATCATCGTCCAAGCTGAATGGGGCAATCTGCCTGACAGCGGAATTTGTGTCCTCATCGCCGTTAAGCACTCTGCAGAAATGATCTTTCCAGATCCTCAGTAGCGACTGTGACTCTATAACTATGTTTTCCTGTTGGTCTTTACAGGCTTGAGTTCGGGGTTTGCCACCCTGGCAGGATCTTTTTACCTTTTGGTAAAACTTCCGAATCTCGTTCCTGTCATGGCACCTCTCTATTTCCTCAAACGAGCGCTTCTCATGCTGCTTCTTTTTCTTTTTGAGAAGTCGGTGTTCCTCCCTTCTTTTATGCTTGTAGATCTCGTTATACTGATCGTAAGCAGCCCTTGTTCGTTGTTGCATCAACATTTGACGTACTTTTTGTTTGGCTGCATTTGCCTGCCTGCATTCTTCATCGAACCATGTGTTTCGTTTTGGTGGCCGAGTGAAACCCAGAACCTCAGAAGCAGCGGTTCTGATGGCTTCTTGGCATTGCTGCCACCGGACTTCAATGCTTTATGCTGGCGGCATGGGATTCAAGGATAATTGAAAGGACACTCGATTGGAAAGGCACTGGCAATCTCTTGCGATTGTAGCTTTCCGACGTCATATCTCTTCGCAGCGTTAGTTTGTGCTGGCCGTGAGCAAGATATCCTCATTCGTACCTTGACTACAACAAGGTAGTGGTCCGAGTCAAAGTTGGCCCCTCGGAAAGTTCGGACATCTAACACACTGGAAGAGTGCCTTGCGTCGATCGCAACATGGTCAATTTGGTTGACGGTTAATTGATCTGGTGATCGCCATGTACCTTTATGAATTTTGAGATGCGGGAAGCGTGTACTACTTACAACAAGATTTAGCCCAGCAGCAAAATCGATTAGCCTCAGTCCGTTTTCGGAGGTTTTGTCATGGAGGCTATGCTTACCGATTGTGTTTGCAAAGATGTCCTCCTTCCCTAGCTTTGCGTTAAAATCGCCAAGAACGACTTTCACGTCGTGTCTAGGGCACTGCTCATACGTTTCTTCGAGGAGCTCGTAGAAACAGTCTTTGGAATCGTCGTCTTTCTCTTCTGTGGGGGCGTGGGCGCATATAAGGCTAATGTTGGCCTATTAAGCCCTGATGCGGATGGTCATTAAACGCTCATTGACTGGATTTTGGCTAATCACCTTATCCATGAGTCTTCCTCTAACGACAAATCCGCACCCAAATAAACGCTGTTTCTGTTGTCTGTAGCAGTCGCCATAGTATATGTCACAGTTTTTTATCTTCTTTATGCCCGGTCCACTCCATCGCACTTCTTGGATGGCGATTAAGTCTGCTTTGCAGCAGTCCAGGGCGTCCGCTGATTCTCCAGCTGCACGTAGTCCGTTAAGAGATCTTACGTTCCACGTGCAGATCCGGAGGCCATTGTCCTTTTTTCGTTTGCTTGGGTCGTCAACTTTGAAATCATTATCGTTATCCGAGGCTTTTGGTTGTTTCGGAACCATATTTTTTTTCCGTGGTTGGGTAGTTAACCCCACGCACAACCCCCAACCTGGAGGGCCAGGTCCTTTTGGATCCCTTCGGACACAAAGGGCTGGAATATCCAGAGTTAGTACCCTGCTGCAGGGGTGTGAGTGCTGCCGTTGGCTCACCAGGAGCTCATCCGCCACCATCTCTACTTCAATACCCTGTCAGTATTGAAAGACCCCGAAAGACCTTTAAACCAAATATGTTAGAGTAGCTCCTTCAGGGGTTTCTGCTGTTATGGCTGCTGAGAGTCACAGTCGCTACTGAGGATCTGGAAAGATCATTTCTGCAGAGTGCTTAACGGCGATGAGGACACAAATTCCGCTGTCAGGCAGATTGCCCCATTCAGCTTGGACGACGATCAAGAATGCCGTCCTCCCGACCTAGAAGAAGTTATGCTTGCTATATGCAAACTTAAATCAAATAAAACTGCAGGTGCAGATGGCCTTGATGCCGAACTTTTCAAGGCAGCTGGAGATCAGTTGGAAAGGAGCATGCACCAGCTGATCTGCATGATATGGTCGGAAGAAAGCATGCCCGATGAATGGAACCTCAGTATCGTATGCCCGATCCTAAAGAAAGGAGACCCTCACAATTGCGCCAATTATAGAGGGATAAGCCTCCTTAACGTCGCTTATAAGATCTTGTCTGCTGTAATATGTGAACGTCTGAAACCCCACGTCAACAACTTGATAGGTCCTTATCAATGTGGTTTTAGACCAGAGAAGTCCACAATAGACCAAATTTTCACATTACGGCAGATCTTGGAAAAAACCCGAGAACGTAATATCGATATTCACCATCTTTTTATCGATTTCAAGTCCGCGTATGACAGTATCTACAGAGACGAGCTGTACAGAGCCATGTCTAGTTTCGGCATCCCTGCAAAACTCGTACGACTATGCAGGATGACTTTGGAGAATTCAGGCTGCTCCGTCAAGGTCGGTAAAGAACTCACCGAGACCTTTGATGTCGAAAAAGGCTTTAGGCAAGGCGACAAACTGTCATGCGATTTCTTCAACATCATACTTGAACAGATTGTAAGAAACTCAAACGTCAACACCAGAACAATCTTTCAAAAGTCTGTACAATTACTCGCCTATGCAGACGAAATTGACGTAATGGGAAGAAAAAAGCGTGATGTCATAGGTGCTTTTGCGAGAATTGAAACAGAAGCGGCAAAAATGGGTTTGATGGTTAATGAGGGCAAAACGAAGTATATGTTGTCATCAAACAAGGACACAGAACATCGACGAATTGGACAAAACGTCACAATAGACAGACATAACTTCGAGGTAGTACAGGACTTCGTCTACCTAGGATCCGCTGTAGACACGGACAACAACATCAGTGCGGAGATCAAACGGAGAATAACTCTTGCCAACCGTTGCTTCTTTGGGTTAAGAAGGCAATTGAGAAACAAAACCCTCTCCAGAAAAACCAAGGTAACCTTGTATAAGACCTTAATCATCCCAGTCCTGCTTTACGGTGCGGAAGCATGGACCTTATCGAAAGCGGATGAGGAAACCCTTGGTCGTTTCGAAAGAAAAATTCTCCGAATGATCTTTGGTCCCGTATGCGAAGACAATGTGTGGAGAAGAAGATACAACAACGAGCTGTATGAGCTGTACAGCGACATGGGCATAGCCAGAAGAGTACGCATCGCGAGGCTACGATGGTTGGGCCATGTTGAGCGGATGGACCCAAACGCTCCGGCTCGTCGGGTGTTCGAAAGCACATTGCAGGGAAATCGCGGAAGGGGAATCTTAGGTGGCGCAATCAAGTGGATGAACCGACTTAGAGTGCGAAACTGGAGAGAGCTCGCCCGAAATCGAAGTCGTTATAAAGGATGTTGGTTGAGGCCCAGGTTCACCCCGAACTGTAATGCCCACCTAAGTAAGTAAGTAAGAAGTCCACCGTTGATTCTGTCCTTCCTAGTTTAGCAGGTCAGCTCTGGACGGAGCATCCCAGGTCCCAGTGAATACCGCTTGGAGGTATAGTAAGCACAATTGACGTGTACTATAAGTTACAGCATCTGGGTGCCGCCAAGTTGGCACCAGTCAGAGCCTACCCGAATAGTACAGCGCCCAACCTGCAGTTGAGCATTGGTTGAATTCAAATCGTCGGCATTCTTCAAAACATCATCGAATCTGACCAGTTCTTGTCTACCCTTTTTGTGGTATAAGTTCATATCAGTTGTCATCTGGTTTATGTTTTCGCTCAGACACCTTATCGCCAGCATTATGTGAGACAGCGAAATCTGTTTGCATTCGTCACAACAGATCGTAAAGTTGCGCAAGTATTCGTTTAAATGAGTTAGAGATCGCACACAACTCAAAGGGGATGGAAAGTTTTTCCGCATAACCCACCACATGAAATAATTTTTGCAGCGCTATCAGAAACAGCGCATTCCACATTGCCACACTTTTCCATTCTTGCAAATTTGCGAAAAGCGCACGAGAGTTTGTTTATTTCGTTTCTTTTGTGATTGCACAAGAAACCGACACAGGTTTTGCAAATTTGTTTATTGTTTTAAGTTTGTATATACATAGGTCAAAAAGTGACATGGAATCGAAAAGCGCACGAGAGTTTATTTATTTTTATTTTTTCTTTTCTTTTGAGTTGCACAAAAAAACCGACGCAGAATAGGGAGATGTGTCTAAAGAAAAAATTGATGGCAAGGCAGAATTTCTTTCTTAAATTGACATTTAAATAAATAAATACATTTGGCCCAATAATTTCGTCAGTATATAAAAGCAAGAATAACTACATGTAGGTACACAATTTCAACCAATAATTATCGTTGATGTTAAAAGAGCATCAATTTCAGAGTGATCACACGAGAAAAGCCATTTTTAAACAGTTTTTAAGAATACTGTTCTCACTTTGTCACACCTAAGTGTCTCTGGTAATCTATTGAACAAACGGGGAGTAGTAACATAATAAAAACGTGAAAATATGGGTTTAATATGTTGTTGGTACTGCACCAAGGTTTCTGGTTTTGACACTCAAGCTATGACTATCATGTATTCTAGCATCAAAATAACCATAATTTACAGAAAATATTCTCAAAACTTTGTAGAAGTACAGGTGCTTTAAAGGAAGTAAATCGAGACATTTGAGCAACTCATAACTGGGTGCCCTGCAAGTAACTTTGGAGATTATTCTTATCGCATGTTTTTGCTTAATCAATAATGGTTTAAGTTTATTCATTTAAGTGCCACCCCAACATGTAACTCAATACTGCAGTTTCGATTTCAATTAATCATTATAAAACATGTTTTAAAATAGGTACATTACAGTACAAATTTGACAATATTGTTTAGCAACAGAATTCAAATATTTTTTTAGATAATCCGTGTGGTCCTTCCAACTAACCTTATATGGTCCAATATATATCCTAAATATTTAAAGCTGTCAACGCGTTCAATTACAAAGCAAACCGGACTATGACTTACTTAACTGTTAAATATTACATGATCAGTGATCACGTATTTCAAACAAATAAAATCGACGGAAACTTGGCGAGTGATAATGTAAATGAAACTCATCACACACACACCGAATTTTTTTTACTGTGAACCGAATTGCATACAATTTTGGAATAAGGTTCATCTTACCCTTAACTTCAAAAGTGAAAATGATTTGAACTCCGCAAACACCCTGGGGGTGGTTGCGACCCCTTCTCGAGGGTGAATTTTTTTTTTTAAATAACCTCGGAAGGCCTTATTTCAAGCAAAAAAATCAGCAATAAAGTTTTCACAATATCCAATACTTTTCAAGTTATTGGCAATTGAAAATTCGCAATTTTTTCACGTTTTTCATCGGTTTTTGTAAATATCTCCTAAAATATACGTTTTATCGAAAATTTTATTAAAAACCAAATTGTAGCAGGTAAAACAACGAACAATTTTTTAAAAAAGTTTAAAAAAGTATTCTAAGTGCAATATTAAGCTAGATATTAAAGGTCAAAGCCGTTTTTAATTTTGTCTGAAACTTAATTGATGTGGTCAATGCCATCTAGCGACGAGCAGATGCATTTTTTGCATTTCGGTACAAAAGGGTTTTGTAGTGCTTGAAATTAGCTCTAAAATGAGCATTATAAAAAGTCTTTTGCACGAAAAATAAGTGAGCTGTATTGCAAATAAGGGGAGCATCTAATGTTTTTTCTTTTAAATCAATGGGTTTCATAAGTGCTATTTCCACTAAAATTTTCATGCTATCACAATTTATAAAAAACCATTGTATAGGTAATTAAGCTCTCTCTCAACAATCAAGGACATTGCAATCTATAGTAAAAAAAACCTTTTTCTAAAACGGTGAAGGGTTAAAGGGCTTAAGAGAGGCTGTGATTGCGCTGCCACGCACTCCTAAACAATTATATCTCCGTCAATTTTTGTTTGACAGAAAAAACAAAAAAACCAAATTGTTTGTCAGAAAAATACCTTAATTTTTTATCCGTACACTTTTATATGTATCTGTTGTCATTTTTGAGATATTATGAAAAAAAGTGGGTTTTTTAAAAATTTGAAATTTTGTTTTATTTTTAATCGTGACTTTTTTGAAAAATATGTGTCCTGAAGCAGCTTGTATTTTATTTCGAAATCAAACTCTGATAGTTTGTGCCGAAAATTAGTCAACCTGGTGGAATCTTGAGAAATTTTAAGAAATGGACCAATGGCTGGTGGTCTGTATATACTGTAAATATCTACCTAGCAGGTAGCTCCTAAAATTTTTAACAGCCCAAACTATTGCCAAACCTTCTCGTTCAATTTTGGAATAGCGACGCTCTGTAGCACTTAAAATTCTACTTGCAAAGGCTATCGGCAAATCAAGATCATTTCTAATCTGAGAAAGAACAGCTCCTAATGTTGTTCCACTGGCATCCGTGGTGAGGAATTTTTTTTTTTTTTAAATCTGGATAGATAAGTATTGGTGGACTAGAAATAGAATAGTGAAAGTAGTGAAAGCCGTTTCACAATCGCTATTCCAACTGAAAGGAACGTCTTTGTGAGTGATATTATAGTTAAGGTCTTTCTAAAGCGGAAAAGCTAGGAACGCTACGCCTGTAAAATTTTTTAGTGTTGGGATTTCATATATACTTCTCACTTTTGCCTTGTCTGGAAAAACGCCGTTTTGAGTAATGTTAAATCCCAGATAAACGATTTCCCGTCGAAGAAAATAACATTTACGAAATGTAAATGTTATTTTCACTTGCTTGACAGGGGTTTTCAAAAAAATTGCCATTAAAACTTGTCACACTGTTAGTATTGAACGGAGGAAATGTTTTTTCCTCTAGTCAGTTGAATTTAAAGAACAAATTCCTGCACTAGGCTGTCGAGGGCTTTCAAAATAGTTGCCACTAAAATTTTTCATGCTGGGATTATTATATGGGCCTACTCCGTAATCAGTTGGACTCCTTCACTGTTAAAAGAAGACGCAAAAGCATTTGGAAACCCAGTAGCCAAGTACGCTAATTGAGGATCTATTAGCTCCCGCTTCAAAATTTTTTGGGTAGTTTCCGATAAGATATTCTCATTAAGACCAAGGGCATATTGACGGAGTTTCTCAACTAACGAATTCATCCCTGTATCCAGCTTCCGATGCCATAATGTGTTGTAGTTGGTGTTATTGGTGTTGATGCCGCTAATGATGCTGCTGCTGATGTTGATGGCGCTGGTCCTACCGCTGAAGCACTCACACCATCGGTTGATAGCTGATCACCATCTGCCCTTGCGTCTCCTATTTCCTCCGAATCTGGGACTTCCTCTAAGTCCGCCAATGCAATAATCAATTTATTTTTCAATCCTAACTTTAATCTTTCTTGTTCGCCATCTTCTCACTGCGACCTATCTAACCTAGCGATACCCCACTCTACCTTAGCTAAAACCTTAAAAAATATTTCTTAGACTTCCTAGACTTGGGTTTATTTTATTCTAAAATTTTCCCTATTTCTCCTAATTAATTTTCAACCGTTTTGTAATCCTGTTCAAAATTGAACGGATACTTAGCGGGAGTACCTAGCGAACTCCTACGCTCTAAAAGCCTTGCACCACGGAGCGGTCGCCGCATAAAAACTTGGTACGAAAAGAAAAAAAAATTAAAAAACAGACTTGAACTTAAAGTTGACTCTCAACACGATGACAAAAGTACGAAATAAAACACTATCAAGCTCCAATCGGATGCTTGAAAGCAGAAAAAAATGGGCACGACTAGGTCGCACGAACTTGCGATTGTTTGCTAAGTAAAATACCAAAATCTTAAGACTGAGTATAAGGCTTTAGTGTTCGTTCTTAATATATTTGGTGGTACAGGACTGCCAACTACACATTAATTATGAAAATTTAATTAAATAACGCAAAGCATTGAAAAAAGTTAAATTAAATATTCCAAAAGTTTCAAGCAAAAATCTAAAAACGCCATTTTTTGAAATTGCTTGTACATATAAACCCTTAAAAGTTAATCAAAATCGTTAGAGCCATTTTTTAAAAAACCGGTTTTTTAATTTTAATTTTTTTTAAAAACGAGGTTTTACAAAATCAAGTACACAAGTTTTAAGATCTTGCTAAAAGATGTATTGACACAAAATTTGAAATAAATCAAAGATACTGTTTTGAAAATATTCGAAAAAACAATTTTTTTTTTTTTTTAAATTAATGAAAATTCGAAAAAACTAAATTTTTCAAATGTAAATATGCAATCTTTCTTAAACAACTTTTTGTCAGAAAAGACTGCATTTTGACAATTTAGCTCATTTTCAAAGTTAGTATGCCTGGTCATGTAAACGCGTGCAAACTCCAATGAACATGTACAGAAACGCGACAATAGACGCACTTTACAAACAAAAAAGTAGACTCCTGTCGAGACTCAAACTCTTGCACAGGAGGTTTACTGACCGACACGATTTGGAGATTAGAACTCTGAAGTCACAGATCATAAATCTCCAACAACTTACTAAGGAAAACTATAGAATTTCCATTTCATGTTTCTGGAATAATAAAATTCGGGCTGTGCAGTCCAACAACCCGAGTATGTTTCCGGAAATAAACAAAATCTTTGGGAGAAAAGATCAAAATGACCTTCAGAGTATTAAACTCCAAAGGACGACAGAGAACTAGAACTTACTTTTGACAGTAGGAATAGATCCAAATGACGTCATCTTGGATGATGACCACTTTATAGTGGAAGATACCCAAGCGAAGGTAGAGACGGTGGGTGCTGTTTTCGAGCGAGTATATAAGGTGAATGAGTGCATTCTCCCGAATTACGACCTTGAGAACAGAGCCTTTGTTAGACACTTCTATCTTAGAGACGAAATCTCGCATTGGCGATCCGAGGATCCTGGTTTCACTAGATTCAATGACCACCGACTTGCAAATGTAGTCATCGCCGAGCGAAACGGGGATAACACCCTATTCGTTTCTAAGATGGACCTCTTGGACATCTTTCACAAAATAATGAAAAAGAAATCGGCAGGAGTCGACGGTATGTTGTGCTGCGATACCTACTCCCTGCGGAAGCGGTGGACATATACACCACGTTGTTCAACAATGCGCTGAATAATACTGGTTGACTTGGAGAAGGCTTTCGATACCGTTTGGTTAGGCGGTCTTTTCTATAAGTTGATCAGGTATGGCATGAGTAAACCACTGCTATATATTCTGAATGACATGCTTCATGGTAGAACGTTTGTTGTGAAAAGTTGCTTCTACCAGAACTTTTAAAATACAGAATGGTCTGCAACAAGGAGCGGTGAATTCGCCTATTCTATTTAGCATTTTCACTGGCGATCTAATTGGTTCTCTTCACCATGCTATAGCGTACGCCGCGATCTTATTGCGTACAGAACAGGTTTAAAGATCGAAGTCATCAGAACACTCTTGCAGCGTGACTTCGATAAGATCCAGCAATATTGCGATGACTGGAAATTGAAAATCAACGTCCAGAAATCGGAAACAATTGTGTTTTCGACCCCGTTGGGTCGGGCCTCATGGGATACGAGAAAGAACTGGGGAAAGCTAGTGATCGTAGCCATCTTGGCCCCCCGCTGCCATACAAAGTGGTAGTCAAGTACCTCGGTATCTGGCTGATCAGTATCTATATTTCAACAAACATATGGATGCGGCTCTAGCCAGGGCTAGAGGAGCTTTTGCTCTGACAAGGCGACTGTTTCACAGTAGTCAACTTGATAGCAGAGTGAAGGTGATTTGCTACATGGCCCTCATAAGGCCAATGATTGTCTATGGGTGCCCCGTGTGGTTCAATGTTACAGTGTCTCAAATGGAAAAGATTCGGATGTTTGAGAGACAGTGTCTGCGTACCTGTCTTGGATTGCACAGAACACCAGAGTCGGAGTACAGAAAATATTATCCTTATGGAGTCCTTTACAACGCGGCTCAAATAAACAGGATCGACAACTTCATTATAAAACTGACTCGTGGTCACAATGCAAGAGCGATGACCAATGGCCTAATTTTTGGGGTTTATTACCTCAACACTGAATATATGGAGAGAACGCGCTTCAGTGGATTTGTCCCACCGGAGGCTTTCCTCTATTTTGATATGGTAGGGCTGAATCAGGATAGGTTGGCGGTTCCGCTAATCTACCACGTCTACCACAAAAAAAATTACAAAATACAAAAAACTAAAAAAAAAAACCAAAAGCTACTGTGGCTGCTCTAGTTTTAAGTAGATTTAAGTAGTTTTAATTAGTTTTAATTAGTTTTAATAAGTTTTAAGAAAACACAAAAAATGATATGGCAAACTAAAGTTTATAAAAATTTTCTTAGTTTTAACTAGTTCTAGTTTTTAATTCATAAGGTATCTTAAGGCCGAAGGGCATTAGTAGTAAGATGTTGAATAATTTAGAGTACCCGTCGAGGGTCAGTAAGTTAATTAAGTTATTATATAAGCTAGTTTTACACATTTTTGTTAGCATGTAGGTTAGGGTGTTTTTTCTTGACAAATTTTTTTTTCACTCCCATCCCGAAATTTTGTGGAAAATACCTAAAAAAAAAATTCCCTAAAAATTTGAGCTCTTAATATTAACATTTAGTACTCGACCGAGGCATGCAAAGAATTCCCATATAAAATACACGTAAACTTAAACTGTTTTTCTTAAAAATTCTACAGTTCAGAGGCATTTTATGGTATAGTCTAGGACATTAGTTGGTTTTCTTTAGAATTGAATGTTCTACAAAAGTGCTCATTGCGGTGAAGTCGTAACTCTCACCGGCGAGGTAATACTGGTCACCAAACCCAATTTTTTCGTAAAATTCTTGTTTTTTGCCCCTATCTCGTAAATGACAATGGCTACAAAAGAAATGTCAACGACAAACTTGTGGGAAATTTAATTTTCTACAAAAAAGTTTCAACAATCAATATGCTAACACCGATATTTATTGAGATATTGAGCTTTTAAGTTGAAGAAGTATGGAATTTTAGTAAATTATTTTTATTAATATTAATATTATTAGGTAAACGAAGAAGTGGGTGAACTTGTCAATTTGTCCTTTCTCGACCCTCAAGTTTACCCACACTTTCATTCAATCAGCCAATCGTGTCTCTAGGTTTTCTGTCACGGCTTTCTAGCACATGCAGCCGTATGGCTGACAAGCACCTGCGTTGTCGAACTCCAGCGAGACTTTTCACTCGCACAATTTTCCAATCAAACTGAACTGAGAAAGTTATTGGTGATTTGTTCAAAAACTTATACAGTTCTGGAGTCGAGATCAGACCCCTTCCATAAAATGGTGATGATGGTTGTAAATGATGATGTGTACGAATGATGATAATGGGTGAATGATAGTATGTATGAATGTAAGTATTATTTTATTATCATTTATTTATTTATTTCTTATTCTTACTTAACAAAAATATAATATTACTTTCAAGTACTAACAATTAGTGTGTAATAAGAATAATTAGTGACTATTTTATTTAAATTTTTAAAATAGTATTAATGTCACTTCAAAGTGTTAGAAATAAAACAAAAAACATTGCTTTATGAGAGATAAAACTTTATATAAGAACATAATACAATATTGTGGGGTGAATCTTAATGTTTTTATTTGACAAAAACGATATTTAAATGAACAAAATTTAGGTAATTTTTTTTTTATGGATAAATATTAAGTAGTAATTATTTTATTTATTTATTATTTATTTTTTAAACAGTGTAAGAAAGCAAAACTTCAAGTTGTGTATGGTCTAAATCGAGGAGCCAAAACTTTACTTTTTTCAAAAACGATGATATAGTTCTTAATCGTCGTATTTCTACAGGTAAACTATTAAAAAACTTGCAGGACACAATAGAGTAAAAATTTCTGTAGTGAGTTGTTCGAAAGGAAGTAGTCTTAACTAAAAACCGTTGGTTACTACGCAAAAACAAAACATCAGGTATAGGATTCTGCATGTATCCACTCTTCAAAAAGAAAGCCTTCGAAACCTTATAACAGTAAAGATGTTTTATAGGAAGAATGTTCAAACGTTTAAATAGTGGCATAGAGTGAGGTCGACGATTTGCATTAGAAATTTTTCTGATAACACATTTTTGCAGAACGAGAAGTGGTTGAAGATTTGTTTTATAGGCACCGCCCCAACAAGTTATTCCATACTGCAACCTTGAGTGAAAGATAGCAAAGTACACTGCTTTCAAAGTCTTGCAGTCCAAAAACTTTTTAAGATGATAAAAACATCGCATATTCGACCTAAGGATCTGCTTCAGATTTAAAGTATGTTGCAACCAGCTCATATTTTGATCAATAGTGACACCCAGATACTTATATTCTTTGACTAATTCAACCTTAAAGCAGTTTTTGCTGCAAACCATTTCTTCGTTAAATGTAATCCCAGAATTACTTCCATTGCAGTCGCAAAATTTCAAGCTGTACCTAGCACAATCTGATGAATGAAATAATACATCAACATCCTGTTGAGCTACTGAACTTAAACTAAAAAAACTTTGTTTTGCTGCTCACAATTAATTTATGTTTGCTGAACCAGGTTCGCAGTAAGAAAATATCGTTATTAATATCAGCATTCAAGTCTAAAGGACTTTTAGTAGTGTAGGCAATGGCTAAGTCATCTGCAAAGGCTGTGATTTTTGCACAGAACGGTTGGAGAAACAAGGAATTTATATAAACCAGGAACAAAATAGGACCAAGTACTGAACCCTGTGGTACACCTAAGTTTATCACTTTCGTATCACTGGTGAAGTTTTCAATTTTCACTGCGCCGTTCTATCCTTAAGATATGAAGCAAACCAGGCATACGTTAGTCCTCGAAAGCCAACTGAATATAGTTTTTTTTAACAAAATGCTGTGGTCAACCATATCGAAAGCCTTTGTTATATCAACAAAAAGACTAGCGCAAAATTTTTCCTCGTCCAAGCCTTTGTTGATCAGAGAACAAAACAACAATAGAGCATCCTCTGTAGAAAGCCCTTCCCTAAAACCAAACTGCATTGGACTGAAAAAGTTTATCTTGTTAAGAAAGCTCAGCATTCTATTTTTTACAATTTTTTCAAATACCTTTGACATAGAAGATAGTAAAGAAATAGGAAATAGGAATAAGTATGTGTAAATGATGATAATGATGTGAATGTTAATATTTGTGAATGATGGTGTATGAGAATGATGATGATTCTTATGCCGTTTTCGTTTGGTAAAACTAGAGTACCCTTTTTTTAGAGTACTCTGATTTTTACTCTGAAAAAATTTCTAGAGTAGCAAAATTTGCTCTGAGGGTAATTTTTGACAGCAAAAAGAGTACCCTTAGAGTACAAACGAAAACGGCATAAGTGATGAAGTATGACATTCAATGTAAGGAAATGCTTCTTTGCTTCTTTGGGTTAAGAAGGCAATTGAGAAACAAAGCCCTCTCCAGAAAAACCAAGGTAGCCTTGTATAAGACCTTGATCATCTCAGTCCTGCTTTACGTCGCGGAAGCATGGACCTTATCGAAAGCGGATGAGGAAACCCTTGGTCGTTTCGAAAGAAAAATTCTCCGAATATCTTTGGTCCCGTATGCGAAAACAATGTGTGGAGAAGAAGATACAACATCGAGCTGTATGAGCTATACCGTACCGCGACATGGGCATAGCTAGAACAGTACGCATTGCGAAACTACGGTGGCTGAGACAAGTAAAGCGGATGGACCCAAACGCTGCGGCTCTTTGGGTTTTCCAAAGCACATTGCAGGGAAATCGCGGAAGGGGAAGACCTCGTTTTATGTGGCGCAATCAAGTGGTAAACCTGGAGAGAGCTCGCCCGAAATCGAAGTCGTTACAGAAGGATGTTGGTTGAGGCCCAGGTTCACCCCGAACTATAATGCGCACCTAAGTAAGTAAGTATCGTCCTTTCGTATAGTCTTTGCAAAGGTTGGCCTATTGCCAAAATGCCGAAATCAGAAGACAAAATGAAACTATGAAGGTGGTTGCCTCTCATGTTGCCTTTAGTGCTTCCTCAAACTACAGCCCCAACTTCATGCTTTCACAGAACTCCACCAACTCCTTAGCCTGTCTGTCTAGTCGTCTAGTGGGAGGCTGTAAAATGGAGTTTCAGGGAAGGTTAACTGACGCAGCGACGAAAGTTTGCTACTCACCGTTCGTTTCGTAGTTTACCGTCGCTGCAACCAAGTCTTGACCACAAAATTGACCCAGTTTAATTGGTAGAAAAAAGCTCGATATGATGAGACAAATCCGTGGTAATTCAGACCGTTCATTATCGAGTTAATTAAACTTTTTTATTCTCTATCAATTCTGAAGTTTTTGAAGTTATACTTTTTTTGACGCGTTTAGGAAAAATGATGCGATTAATGTCGATTTACTTTGTTACACTCGAAAAGCGTTCCATGCAGACACTAGATCACTTTTTTTTGCCCCGAAAAGCACTTTTATGAATCTGGATTCGGAGGCAAGAGTCAAACTCACTTTCACTAACATCCCGCTCTGGGCATCTACTTTTCTTTCAGCCTCCCAGTTTAATCTGGACGCCGCCCTTGAGGTTATATACAAAATTACATCCACCTTATTTCAAGCTACTAGCTACTGCACCACAAAAAAAATCTGTAGGTCTGAGTTCTCCAGGTTAGCATAAGCCTCCTCTTTAACAAAAAAAAAAAAAAAAACCAACGCAAATCATTTGACGTTTACCAGCTAGGAGTTTGAAATGAGAAAAGTGAATAGTGAACTATTATATGGAAAGGATATTTGCTGTTTTGAACAAGAGGATTTGTAGTTAGGTCCTTCTACGCAAATAAAGGGTTTTCCAATAAAGTGATACGATTCCTTTTTTGAAAAAAAAAAAAACACACTTTTTGTTAAGGAAATCCAAATATTTTTTATTTAGTGTGCAGTTCAATCAATACAATTAAGTTTTAAATAAAACGTCAATCAAATGGCCACCACGGCTTCTTCTTCAGCAACAAATACGATGAACCCAATTTTTCGAGCACTTTTTCCATTAAATCAAGTCGTATATCATGAATGGATCGTTCAAAATTGACTTGTAAAGCTGGAAGAGAATCTGGTTTATTTTTATAGACCAATGACTTCAAATAACCCTACAAGAAATAGTCTAATGGTCTTAAATCACAACTTCTTGGAGGCCATTCAATATCACCATTATTTCTTCAAATAATCCAATCTCTTAACTTTTCTCGCAATAATTTAATTGTTACATTTGCTGTGTGGCACGTAGCCCCGTCTTGTTGCAAACAAATGTTGTCAAGATCAACTCCTTCCAATTTCGGCCTTAAAATTTGGCTATCATCGATCTATACCGCTCTCCATTGACAGTAATGGTGTTACCAGCTTCATTTTGAAAAAGTACGGACCAATGATTCCACCAGCCCAAAAACCACACCAAACTGTCAATTAAGGTGAATGTAATGGTTTTTCATGAACATTTTGTGGATTTTTATCCCCAGTATTGTTTATGTAACGCACTGGTCACATAAAAGTATGCCTCTTCGGAAAAGATGATTTTCTTAAAAAAATCGTTATCGATTTCAAGTTGTTCCAAGACAAAATCAGAAAATTCACGACGTTCACGGTGGCCCAACGGTGAAATTGTAAAGACTTCTGAATGCAATAAAAAACAAATGACAGATCATGACATACTACAAATGGCCGAACGCCACTCCAAAATCATATCATACCTATTGGTGGTTACATTTTGTTTTTTTTTTCAGTGAACGGAAATATTTGTTTCTTCTAGACACCTTAAAAACCCACACCAAATATGAGTAATAATTTCAATAGAAAAGTGCTCCGCATAGCAGTTTTTTTATTTTTTACTTAGTCTTAGAAAAATGTTCATAACTCATCATTAATTTCTTGTTCAGAAAAATGTCAGATACTTGATTGTCAGTTGACATTACGTTTTGTTTTCTTTTTTTGAGTTGCATAATTTTTGTTGTATTTTTATGTTTTAAATTGGCACTAGTACGATAACTTTGGCGACAAGAAATAACAACGGTTTTTAGTGGAGAGGTTCAATACAAGCATTTTTTACAATGGGAAATTAGCATTTTTTATATGGAATATTAGGTGGTAGGGGCAATTTTATAAAAATTGACTTAAAATATAAAAAAAAAAAAAATATTGAAGAACAACGGGAAAACTTACAGATACAATTTATACTTTTTATGAAAGCCAGAAATCTGAACTTTATGATAAATTTTAAATGAAGTGATTTCAATTTATAGTTTTTGAAATAACTGACTTCAAAAATCTCATATAACTGATGAAAAAATCACTTTGAGTATTATGTTTCTCGTGATTACAAATGCCAATAAAAAAAATATGATGTAGTTGCCTTAATAAATTTTTTATCAAACGCTGTAAACTAATTTTTTCTGTGTCTTATAGTTTTTGAGATAATTGAAAAATAGTAAAACTATTGAAGTATGCAATATTTTCAAAAAATTATGGAAATACGTACGAATTTACAATAATGTTAGGAAATAGACTAGTGAAAGTATAAAAATTCATCAGACAGGTGCGTATATGCAATTATTTTCCGTATGCAACAACTTTCCGCATGGCCCGCTTCGCGGGGGCTCATTATTTTAACCCTTTTTCCGTAGGGTTAAGCTGCTCCTGCTAAATATGAAAATAGCAATTATTTTTCTAACTGGAAGTTATTTGATCGAACTGAAAAAAGTATAAAAGTATTAAAATTCATCAGACAGGTGCTTATGTGCAATTAATTACCGTATGCAACAACTTTCCGCATGGACCGCTTCGCGGGGGCTCGTTATTTTAACCCTTTTTCAGCAGGGTTAAGCTGCTCATGCTAAATATGAAAATATGTTATTATTTTTTGTCGCCAAAGTTATCGTACTCTCCTCTTAAAATTTTTAAAAATTTTTGTGATTAATCCTTTTTTTTGGCCGTGGAATCATTGTCTATTTTGTTTCCAGAGCTGTAAGTCTGAGATAACTAGAAACGTTGTAGCAGGTTTACGGAACCGCCCATCTGTCCTGTATCATTCCTTCCATATCAAAATAGAGCCGAAATATCAGGCCACCGGTCGATGTCATACCTCTTATTATCCAGTTATTTATATATATCCCTTGAGGCCGATTTTCGTAAATTGGTTTTCATTTTCCAGTCATCGCAATATCTCATCGAAGTCCCAGTCCAAAAGAATTCTGATGACTTAAATTTTTGGACCTGTTCTGTGCGAAATAAGGTTGTCGGAGTGCGCAACCATTCGCAAATGCTAAATTAAGTGTTCAGGTAGAAGTTGCAATGCCACTTTTGACAGCAAACGTTCGTGAAGAATGTCATTAAGAATATATAGCAGTGGTTTTGTTATGCCAAACGGTATCGATTGCCTACTTTGCCTACGTGGTTTTATACCCTTATCATGGATGTCAACTCAACTGAAATTGGGTTGTTTTCTCATATCTATAAAACGGGCACACAACCCAATTTTCAGTTGGGTTGTCATCTGTAATAGGGTTGTTAAAGTCATGATGATTTTTGTTTCTTGTAAAGCTGTTACTTTGGACAAGCATATTTTACTTTCAACTTTTGATTCGAAATCATTTCCAGGTAGGTATTCCGTATACCCCTTTTAAAATAAAATTAAACGACTTATTTCATATCGCAGGAAATTTTAACTTTTATCTGGATTTTAAGCAAAATAGAACTGTTTCCTATTGTATTTTTGTTCAACGTAATATTTAATTGTTTTCTTTAGATATGAAGCTACTTATCGAGAAACTGCAAGATCTATGGCCACAGCATAGTGTGGCTCTTTCCATACCAAAGGAAATAGATAAAACGCAAGAAAAATTAAATGAAGCCCAAACTGAAGGTAGTGTATTTACGAAAGAACTTGATTCTTTCGATCGTGCAAGCATAAAAAAATTATTAAAATTTTTTTTCAACAAATTCTAATTACTACACGGAATAAAAAATCAATTTAAATTCAAGAAAAACAGTGCTGCGAGTATTTTAGGAATATTCTTATTTGATATTTAAGCTTAGTATTTTTATATCTATTAATCTTAGAATGTAATATGTAACTCTCATTGTAAGACCATAAACTTCAGTAAAGCTCGAAAAACAAATTAAGCAGTTTCAACATTAACATTAGATGCGTCTACATTGTTATTTATTTTTTTTATCAATAATAGGATTATTTCGGCTTATTTAAGAATTATAACTTATTTGAGATTGTGGCAAGTAACTATTCTTGTTTTAAGTTTCAATTATCTTAAACTTATGTCGTTTTGTTCTCAACATGTGCTAAACGTTAAGAATAACATTTTTACATCATAAATCATATTGTTTTGGTACAAAGGTACAAGGTACTTCTATAGAAACTAATAAATAAAATGAAATGAGAAATAAATCATTTAGATTTTGAACGTAAGAACTAAGCTATCTTAATACAAGATCCCACGTAACCTGAAAGTGCCAATTACCACAAAAAGACAATGGGTCTTTGTACCGATGACCTGTGCAGAGGATGCAATGACGAAGCTGAACATAAGCAGTCTGCCACATTAGGAAACAATTTCTAGGCAGTTACTTTTTCAATGAACTAGAAGAATTATCAGACACTTCAAAAAGAAGCCTGTTAAACTTCACTAAGGCCACAAAATGGTTTAAAACTGACCAGACATAAACTCATAGGTTTCTATGGATCTACATTGATCTAAGTGTTACGTTAATAAGACCAACCGTCAAACCATTCTACCTAACCTAACCTGAAAGTGCAATTTTTCTCCGAATGTTTATTGACAATACGGAATTAGTGTGGATGTCCACATTGGTCTACCTCGTTACCGAAATCAGATGGATACGATTGCCGGTCGGCGTAGTGTAGAATCAAATCGAATGTTCTAAGGCAGGGCTTCTTAAACTTTTTTCATTCAAGACCCCATTTATTATTGCGTGTATCCTTGTGACCCCATACAAATATGAAAGAAAGATAAATAAATATTTTCTTAAACTTTTTTCATTCACGACCCCATTTATTATTGCGAGTTTCCTTGTGACCCCATACCAATATGAAAGAAAGATAAATAAATATTTTCTGTTAATTTATTTACTAGTTAACAATTTAAATGAACATATGTATGAAAATATAGTTTTAGAATTAATTTAGAAATGGAGTTCTGACCGTCTTAGATCGCTCAAATATATTCGAACGCAGTCGTTGAGTGGTAAGTATTAATTTTAAATTAAAGTAGCCAATTTAATGAGATGGATGTGCCTGTTTTTCAATGCATAGCAAATTAAATTTTGGTGGAATGTTTGACACCGCTGAACGTAAGATTTTTTAGCGATGCATGATATTCGGATTTAATATGTGTTAAAGCTTCACATAAATATGTGGTATTGAATGGCAGGAGAACATTTTAAGCCATATCAGCGATTGTAGGAATTTCAGTTCTAGTTCCGATCCAGAATTCAGTCAAGGACTTTTTTCAAATTGTAGATTTAAGTTTGAGTCACTCGAAAGCTCAGCAAATTCCTCTTGAGCTTTAAATGGCAGGTGATCAATCTCACTTAAGCCAATCCAAAATGGCTTTTGAATCCAAGGTACCTTTTTTATATCAATATTTGATATAAAATATGTACGGAACTGTGTTATTGACGCTTTTAATTGATCTACAATAATTTTTGAAATAAAAGATTTGATGATGATTTTTCTCGTTTATAAAATTATTGAAACTAGAAAATATTTCGGACGAATTTTTTTCTACATTACTTTTCCAATTGTTGATCTTTTAATAAAACTTTAAATTTTATAATTCGAGGTAAATATATAGCAAATTTTTCCTTGAAGGGACAAGTTGAGATCGTTTAATTTCGCAAAGATATCTGACAAATAACACAGTTTGGATAACCATATGTAAGTCAATTTGAGAAAGCAGCAAGTTCACATTTTCGTCCGGTTAAAAATATTTTGATTTCGTCTTTTAATAACAATAATCTTCTTAAACTTTGGCTTCTTAACAACCATCTTATTTGTGCGTGCAAGATGTGTAGTTGGAATCTGTATCGTCACATGGATTTGAAAATAAGCGGCTGTTAAGGGCATGCCTTAGGGGCCTGTTATAGCGATCAGGAAAACGAATCAGGAAAAATTTTCAAATGGAGTAATAACTATGTTTTCGTTGCAATTGAATTACAAATGTTATACCAATCGATGGCAAATCACTCAAAGAATTTTTTGTGCCCAAAAAAGATATAATTGAACAAATATTTTGTGTTAAATTTGTATTTTTCTATTTTCCTGTTCCAATTCCATCAGGAAAATAGAAAAATACAATTTTACGGCAAAGTATTTGTTCAATTGAACATTTTCTTGACAAAAAAAAAAAAATCTCTGGGCTGTTTACTATTGATTGGTATGACATTTGTTATTCAGTTGTAACGAAAACATAGTTATTATTCCATTTGAAAATTTTTCCTGATTCATTTTCTTGATCGCTATAACTGGCCCCTTAATAAAATTTATAATCTTAACAGCATCCTGAAGAACATCGTTCAATTCCGGTGCTAATTTTTTTGCTGCAAGGGCATCTTGGTGAATAAGGTAGTGAGTAAAGGTTATATGATTATAATGATTTCCCGTCATCGCTCTTGCACCATCTGTGCATATTCCACAGCCATTTTTCATTCTAAGCCTTCTGTTTTTAAAAATTTGTAAACTTTACAATATATGCCTTTCGATGTATTATGGTCTTTCATATGACGACAAAATAACAATTCTTCCTCCTCGCTTTCTTTATATGTAATAAACCTACCTGACATACTCTGGTTGTTGGCACACGACAACGCATTTGATGTATGTATTTTATATATTTGGAAAGAAACCTTATGCGCAGATTACTTATTAATGTTTTCTGAAAGATGTTCATTGTGCAGAGGCTAAAGTAAACATTATATAGCATATAGCATAATTTTGAATGGGAAACCTCCCCTTAAATATTTTACATGAAAATCTCTACCCATCCCAAAATCTTTCTACGCGACCCCATAGTTTAAGAAGCCCTGTTCTATGGGAACATTTTCAAATATCTATCGTTAAAATTGGCAAAAATTCAAGTCCTAATTGTGGCTACAATCTCTTCCAGTTACTACTTTGACTATAAGGTGTCCAATATTTTAGCAATGTTTAATGTATATATGAATAAGAATCTTTTTGTTAGTTTCATTCCCTTAGATTTTAACAGTCGTATTTATGAGATTTGCTTAGAACATCCTTAGACAACTGTCCAGCTAGACGGTGTTGGACAAGCCTTAGCAAATTTCGTATTTATAAACACATTCCAACAGTTGTCTAATTGACCTTTCAAACTGTCAACTTTGAACGAAAAACTAAATGCAGGCTTTCATGATGTATCCGTGCAGTACCATTGTTTGTGTTTTGATATACGACTACAACAACTGAAAGGCTCTGAAAGAGTGTGGCGTAGGACTTGCACTAGACCAAAAAAAAAAACAGCTGATTTGACTTTGTGTTACAGCTTTTCCAAGTCTCATAAAATGATTAAATTTGTGCAATTTATAAATAAAATTGTTGAAAGTAGTATTTTTGCATCTCAAATTACTTCATTTTATCGATCTTAACACTCTCAACAGTGTGTTATAACATGTTCAACAAATTTGTTTTTTGCTGTATCAAATGCTACTTTAGCCACAGTTTAGATAGACAACCAATTTCGGTGTCTAAAGTAAGACATTCCTTATAGACAGCGATGAAAGTGTTTATAAATACGATTTGGAGTTGGACACTGTTCAAAGAGCTGTCCAAAGTTAGACATAATTTGGAATGGGATTATAAATACGACTGTTTGTGTTTGTTACATTCGAAACCAATTAAAATTCGCAAAAGTATAGCTCTTGTATCTGATTGGTTTTTGAAGTATTTAATGTTGAATGGTGTAATTCTTTATTGCTAAATTTTAGGTAGAGATGGTTCGAAGATAACAACAGTAGTTGCTACGCCTGGACAAGGCACCGATCGGGTGCAAGAAGTTTCATACACTGACACAAAAGTAATCGGAAATGGAAGCTTTGGAGTTGTGTTTCAAGCTAAGTTGTGCGATACCGGAGAACTGGTAGCAATTAAAAAAGTCTTACAGGATAGACGATTTAAGGTAAAAAGAAAATAAATGGAAAATGAATTTTGTCATTATGCGTTTTTTTACTGCACACTAACCTAGCTTTTTTTGACTTTCAGAATCGAGAGTTGCAGATAATGCGAAAGTTGGAGCACTGTAATATTGTGAAGTTATTATATTTTTTTTATTCGAGTGGTGAAAAGGTAAGAAATTCCAAAAAAAATTTGCGCTTTTGTGTTTATTGGTCAGTTTGGTTACTTTTTGATCTACTTCATTCCCGTTATACACACACTTTAAATATTTCGATGAATGTTATGCGAGAGGTGGAGAGCTCGATAGCATGAAATCTTCTCTATATATAAATAGGCTAAGGAAAATCTTTGGGTCCCTTTTTCTCTGTTGTTTTCCAACCGATTCTCTTAATTTTTTTTTTTGTGGATTGGTATTGATGAGTAGAAGTGTCATCAATCATTTTTACCTTTGTCTACCTGTCCTAATTGCTTAAAATCAACAGGTGTGTTTTACATGTATTTTATATGGGAAAGACATATTTCAGAGCTTTTTTGTTGTTTTCTTATGTACAGTGTGTTTGTGCAGTGTGTGTGAGGAGTGTATGTGTAGTGTGTGTGTGTGCAGTGTTTGTGTGTGTGTGTGTAATATGTATGTGTGTGTATGAGAGAGAGAGAGAGAGAGAGAGAGAGAGAGAGAGAGAGAGAGAGAGAGAGAGAGAGAGAGAGAGAGAGAGAGAGAGAGAGAGAGAGAGAGATGTATTTTTAAGCATTATTTCCTCTTAATTACAAAAATTTTTTCTTTTAATTAATGCTTGGTCGAATTTCGACCACTGGGCGACCCTAGTACAAAACAAAACAATATCAATTTTGTTTTAACTTACAGTCAAAGCACGTAGGGTGACTTTATTTTTCTCTTCTTTTGTTTCTTTTGCGAGAAACCGCATACAAGCCACATCGTCGTTGTAGCAAGCAAATATATCAATCAAATAAAATAAGAAAGAAGGCGCAACAGAACGGGGAGCCTTGGGACTCAAATTTAATTCTTTATCAATTGATTCTTAAAGATAACCTCTGCTTGGAACACGCTAAAATGATCTGGAAAACGAAGCGAGATGTTCAATTAATTCTCTTCTAAATAGACACCACAACCTATTTTTTCGTTTGTTTTTGAACCGTCGTCCGTCCGTATAAAAATGGACGTATTCGTTTTTCAAGAATGATTGGTCCTCCCAGCCAGTTCTGGATGGAATAATCGCCCAGAAATTTGTGTCAAATTCGAGTTTGGGTGTAGTGTAGTCTGTTTTAAGTTTGCGGATTCCGACTTTGTTCAGAAAGGCGGCATGACCAATATTGTTGTTGGTCCATTGTGAGACTTCTTGAAATCGAATAGCCGAACTCGCAGCTGTTTGTTTACTGTAAATGTCAAGTGGAACTAGGTGAAACAGGATGTCCAGTACCGCTGAAGGAGTGTTGCGTAAGGCACCGCTCATACATATACATGCAGAACGAATGACTGATGAGACTGTCACGATAAATTGCTTTACAGTCCATTATACTGTAACACCGTAAGTTAGGGTAGGTCAAATGACCGAGATGTTAAGCCAATGTGTGATGCGAGGTTGAAGAATCCACTTGTTTGTTATGGCTTTTTTGCATTAGAAGAAAGCTTCTGTAACTTTTTTCAATCTTTCTTGTAAGTTTGGCTTCCAACTTAACTTTCTATCTAAAACCCAAGAATTAAGCCTCATTGGAGAAAGTTAGTTGTATGCCATTTATGAAAGGAGGGTCTATGTACGGAATATTGTATTTCCTAGTGAAGATAACAGTTCAGTCTTGGAGTTGACGAAAAACTGACGTTCGGATATCAAACACTGAAATCGCGGAATTACGAGATCTCGACATCTATGAGAGTGGAAAAAGTTTAATTCGTTGTAAAGATCCATAGGCTGGCAAGTTAGAAGTATGTCAGAAAAAAAGGTCAAGAAGTCTCACAATGGACCAACAACAATAGTTGTAGTCTCAGTAATATGGGGTGGTCGATCATAAATTGACATGTAAACTACCCTATCTTTTAAGTTGGATCAAACTGCACACGGTGAAAATTTTTAAAATTGGTTAAGTAGTTTAGGAGTCCATCGCTGACAAACATTGTGACACGTAATTTATATATATTAAGATTTATAATGATTTGACTCGTCAAAAGACCGGCCACGTTGAATGCCTAAAGGCTTCTACATTCCTCATCAGGAAGCACGGCTAGCTTCACGATTGGTCGTCTCAGAATTCCGGTTCGAGTTTTTATGTTGGCGACCCTGACCTTTCCGTTCTGCCCTTCTACGACCTCTACGACTCGTCCCATGGTCCACTGTTGGGGTGGAGCGTTGTCCTCGTGGATTAGCACCAGTTTTCCAACGGCGAGATTGGACTGATCCTGGACCCATTTGGATCGCACTTGAAGGCCAAGCAGATACTCCTTGGACCACTTCTGCCACAACTGCTGCTTGAGCCAGCATTGAAGCTGCCATCGTTTCAAGCAGGCCATCTGCCGTTCCGGAACTTGTTCTAGTGGTAGTGACTTCAGTGAACTGCCTATTAGCAAGTGCGCTGGTGTGAGTGCTTCGCCGTCGTTGGGGTCGGCGCTTAGAGGAGCGATTGGCCTTGAATTGAGGATTCTCTCGACCTCTACGACCACCGTATTTAGGTCTTCTATTGTGAGGAGAGCGTTGCCCACTGTACGCTGCAACAGCGTTTTCGCCGACTTCACTGAGGCTTCCCACAGGCCTCCGAAATGTGGGGCTCTTGGAGGGATGAAGACGAAGTGAAATCCTTCCTCGACCGCGTATCGGTGTACTGCCTCTCTGCTTCTCTCGAACTGCTCCTGTACCTCCTTCAGAATCCTCTGAGCTCCTACGAAGTTCGTTCCGTTGTCGCAGTGTATCGTCTTCGGAACTCCTCGGCGGAGATAAACCTTTTAAGGGCGAGAATAAAACAATCAGTAGTCAGATTAGTTGTTAATTCAAAATGTACGGCTTTCGAGGTGAAACAAACAAAAACGACAATATAAGTTTTGTTCGGTGGTCGGCCACGTATTTTAAGAGTGATCTGCACTGGGCCACAGAAATCTACACCACAGATTAGAAACGGACGTTGCGCTTGCAATCGATCCGCTGGGAGATTACCCATTATTTGAGTAAGCAGTTTTGGTCTGTATTTGAAACAGTTGCCGCACAACTCTTTGACATGCTTCTTTGGCGTTTATAAGCCAAATCTTTTCACGGAGCAATGCTACCATAGCTTGAGGCCCAGAATGATAATTTTTTCTGTGTAAATACTTCAAGTATGTTTTTATGAAATTTGAATTTTTAGTCAGTAGCAAGGGAAATTTTGTATCGTACTCAATCGGGGCGTTTAAGAGGCGACCACCCACACGAATTACTGAAAATGATAAACTGTCTTTGTTAAATTCGTGAATAAAGGGATTAAGTTTTTGAATACGGTTCGGCAATGCTGCCTTCTTTTTAAGTTTGTTTTTCTTCGTTGTTTTGAACGATTTCAACTACTTTAAGAAACGCTAAATGGAGTTCCTTTGCCGTTGGTGATTCTTCGCATAACATACATATATGAAGATTCTTCTTCTTTATACTCTAGAAGTTTACTTCGCGGTTTCTCTACTGCTATTAAAGCAATTCTTGTTTTTCTTTTTTCTAAGACTTGATTCTCTGGAGATAACTCAAAATGCACATTTTTTGGCCACAATGACTTGTTTTCTAATAAAAACTGAGGTCCAGTATACCAAATTGATTCATTAAGGTCAATTACATCACAGCTTCTTGATACAATATCGGCTGGATTTTGCTTTGTTGGGACATGTTTCAGAGCCCGTCCAAAAGACGACTTGCTCAATGTCGATATTCAACATTGCCTTTACACTTGTCCATAGCTTAGACAGAGTATGCGCTGCGCTAAGTTCTAATCGCGGAAACGACTTCGTTTTCAAGGGGGCCACTTTGGACTTTGCTGTTAAAAGCGTTATCTTGATAGCTGCCGCGCTTTCACTTCGAATGTATATGCAACATCCGTAAGCCCTTATCGATGCATCGACAAACCCATGAATTTGTATTTTTGCATTCGAATGGGTTTCGACAAACCTTGGTATTTTTATCTCGCCAAGTTGAGATAAATTAGTTTTGAAGCTGTTCCAACTGGTATCAAGATGCAACGGAATCGACTCATCCCAATCGATTTTTGCAATCCAAAGCTCTTGCAGTAAAATTTTTTCTTTGGTTACTATGGGGCATAACAAACCAAGAGTATCGAAAAGACGAGCTGAAATCGATAAAATGTTTCGCTTGGTAGCTCGTAGATCATGGAAGTTTTTTTCTAAACTGAAGCTGGACTTATCTTCTTTTGGTCGCCAGCTAATTCCAAGAGTTTTGGTTGAGTCTGAATCGTTAAGTGTAACGGATTTTTCAGAACTCTCAGTGTTGTGTAACTCTGGATGGTTCGAATACCATTTGGTCAACTGAAACCCACCCTTTTTGAGAACTTTTTGTGTTTCAAATTTTATAATTTGAAGGGTTTCTAGTTCATTGGCACCGGTCAAAAGATCATCAACATAGAAATCTTCAGTATTATTCTAGAACCCGTAGGGTATAAATCTTCGTTAGCATCACCTAACATCTTCAGACAGCGTATCGCTAAGAAGGGTGCTGTACGTAATAATGTTTAAACGTAACAGTGTTTAAACGACACTGTTGTAACGGTCAATTTTTTGTGGTTTGTGGAAGTACGGATCAGCAAACTTATATTTGTGGGAGTCTTCCAATTTGCAGTATTAATTGCTTGATCCGGTTGATAAGAAGATATTGCATTCATTACCCAATAATCTGCTTCAAAAAAATGATCATTAAATCTTGATTTGACTTCCGCATGAACTTTTTTATTTACTGTGGCACTTGCTTTACCTATGCATAACAAACTTATTGCTTTATCTTCTTTACGAAGTTTCAACCTTTGTGAAAGCTCTTCAGTCATAAGGTTCACTTGAGAGCCAGAATCAAGTAATGCTCGAGCTAACGAATATTCTCCAGAGCTGCCTTTGATTTGTACAATGGCAGTGGCGAGAATTACTTGATCAGTCGATTAGAAGGCATGCATTGATTGTCTACTTGTTGAAGGTCCTTGTGTGCTGTTGAACGTTGTTTCATATTGGTGTAACAACGTGATGTGATTTGTTACAAACAGTACACCGACTGAGTTTGCATTTTGAGACTGTGTGTCCCTTTCGAAGGCAATTAATGCAAGCAGGTACACTTTTTGCAAATTCAAATCTCTGCATGACTGGTATGGAAGCAAAAGTTTGGCATGTTGTAATAAAATGATCATTTGACTTGCAATATAAACATTTAGCTTTATTCGGTTGAACACTAATACAAGTAAGTAAAGATCTTTGATTTTTATTGTTCGTTGAATCATGTCTTGATTTGAAATGCTTATTAGCTGCTTTAAATTTGTAGGATGATGCTTCTTCAGCAGAGAGGTGCTGGTATCTTTTGTTGAGAGCGGTTTCACATTCACTCCACAAGGGCAGCGTATTAAAATCAAGTTGTTCTTCCCACTTAGATCTTGTAACAGAATCAACCTTTGACATCACCAAGTGAATTATGATCGCGTTAGTTATGTTCTTTTCAACACCTAATGAAAGAAGCGAATCAAAAATCGCAGAAACAGTGTCTATCATGGTGCGCAATGCAGAAGCGGATGGTTTCGAAAAAAAGATCAAACAGTTATTGTCATAAACTTTCTTTAAGCTCGCTAATGCTTTCGGATAGTTTTGTTCCGTTATTTGGAAGGCCTTAACTGTTCTAAGTGCTTCACCAGATAAACAAGAAATCAAATGGTTGAATTTTTCAATATCCGGCAGTGTCGGATCATTATCGACTAGACTTTCGAAAAGACTCATGAAGTTCTTATATTCGGAATATTTTCCGATAAATTTGGGAAGAGACATTTTTGGAAGTCGCGAATGGTGAGGATTACTAAAGGAAAAGTAAGCAGCACTAGACTTACGTCTTTTATTCACCAATGAAATAAGCAGTGCTTTTGCACCCACGCAAATGTCTTCAAATTCCCCACCAGAGCTGTCGGTATGATCTGCTGATTCTATTTCTGACTGACAAGTCATAAGCTGATCAATGTACGAATTTGAGAATGTCTAAACGACATTCTAGTTCAATTGGATTAAACTATAATGTTTTTTCTTCTAAACCTGTATTGTATTGAATGAACCTCACTTTGCAATTCGTCGAAGCAAATAATTTCAAACCGAAAATATTTTTTTTCAAACAATTTATTAAAAAAGTATTTTGCTGAATTCTTTCGACAGTAAAATTCAAATTTTGACTCGGACCACTACCTTGTTGTAGCCAAGGTACGAATGAGGATATCTTGTTCACGACCAGCACGAACTAACGCTGTGAAGAGATATGACGTCGGAAAGCTTCAATCGCAAGAGATTGCCAATGCCTTTTCCAATCGAGTGTCCCTTCAATTATCCTTGAATCCCATGCCGCCAGCATTAAACATTGAAGACCAGTGGCTGCAATGCCAAGAAGCCATCAGAACCGCTGCCTCTGAGATTCTGGGTTTCACTCGGCCACCAAAACGAAACCCATGGTTCGATGAAGAATGCAGGCAGGCAAATGCAGCCAAACAAAAAGTACGTCAAATGCTGATGCAACAACGAACAAGTATAACGAGATTTACAAGGAGAGAAGAAGGGAAGAACACCGACTTCTCAAAAGGAAAAAGAAGCAGCATGAGAAGCGCTCGTTTGAGGAAATAGAGAGGTGCCATGACAGGAACGAGATTCGGAAGTTTTACCAAAAGGTAAAAAGATCCTGCCAGGGTGGCAAACCCCGAACTCAAGCCTGTAAAGACCAGCAGGGAAACATAGTTATAGAGTCACAGTCGCTACTGAGGATCTGGAAAGATCATTTCTGCACACTGCTTAACGGCGATGACGACACAAATTCCGCTGTCAGGCAGATTGCCCCTTTCAGCCTGGACGATGATCAAGAATGCCGTCCTCCCGACCTAGAAGAAGTTAAGCTTGGTATATGCAAACTTAAATCAAATAAGACTGCAGGTGCAGATGGCCTTGATGCCGAACTTTTCAAGGCAGCTGGAGATCAGTTGGAAAGGAGCATGCACCAGCTGATCTGCATGATATGGTCGGAAGAAAGCATGCCCGATGAATTCTCCGAATGATCTTTGGTTCCGTATGCGAAGGCAATGTGTGGAGAAGAAGATACACTAACGAGCTGTATGAGCTGTACCGCGACATGGGCATAGCCAGAAGAGTACGCATCGCGAGGCTACGATGTTTGGGCCATGTTGAGCGGATGGACCCAAACGCTCCGGCTCGTCGGGTGTTCGAAAGCACATTGCAGGGAAATCGCGGAAGGGGAAGACCTCGTCTTAGGTGGCGCAATCAAGTGGATGAACCGACTTAGAGTGCGAAACTGGAGAGAGCTCGCCCGAAATCGAAGTCGTTATAGAAGGATGTTGGTTGAGGCCCAGGTTCACCCCGAACTGTAATGCCCACCTAAGTAAGTAAGTAAGAAGTCCACCGTTGATTCTGTCCTTCGAATTCATCCGCTAGGACATTTACACGAAAGCTCTCGTAGACCATTGAGATTCGTGCAGTCAGTCATTGTTCGCAGAGCAATTATAGTGTTGATCGCTCACAATTCTTTTGTTCCGGATTCCTTCGTCAACACTCGCACTAACTAGTTTAGCAGGTCAGCTCTGGACGGAGCATCCCAGGTCCCAGTGAATACCGCTTGGAGGTATAGTAAGCACAATTGACGTGTACTATAAGTTACAGCATCTGGGTGCCACCAAGTTGGCACCAGTCAGAGCCTACCCGAATAGTACAGCGCCCAACCTGCAGTTGAGCATTGGTTGAATTCAAATCGTCGGCATTCTTCAAAACATCATCGAATCTGACCAGTTCTTGTCTACCCTTTTTGTGGTATAAGTTCATATCAGTTGTCATCTGGTTTATGTTTTCGCTCAGACACCTTATCGCCAGCATTATGTGAGACAGCGAAATCTGTTTGCATTCGTCACAACAGATCGTAAAGTTGCGCAAGTATTCGTTTAAATGAGTTAGTGATCGCACACAACTCAAAGGGGATGGAAAGTTTTTCCGCATAACCCACCACATGAAATAATTTTTGCAGCGCTATCAGAAACAGCGCATTCCACATTGCCACACTTTTCCATTCTTGCAAATTTGCGAAAAGCGCACGAGAGTTTGTTTATTTCGTTTCTTTTGTGATTGCACAAGAAACCGACACAGGTTTTGCAAATTTGTTTATTGTTTTAAGTTTGTATATACATAGGTCAAAAAGTGACACGGAATCGAAAAGCGCACGAGAGTTTATTTATTTTTATTTTTTCTTTTCTTTTGAGTTGCACAAAAAAACCGACGCAGAATAGGGAGATGTGTCTAAAGAAAAAATTGATGGCAAGGCAGAATTTCTTTCTTAAATTGACATTTAAATAAATAAATACATTTGGCCCAATAATTTCGTCAGTATATAAAAGCAAGAATAACTACATGTAGGTACACAATTTCAACCAATAATTATATCGTTGATGTTAAAAGGGCATCAATTTCAGAGTGATCACACGAGAAAAGCCATTTTTAAACAGTTTTTAAGAATACTGTTCTCACTTTGTCACACCTAAGTGTCTCTGGTAATCTATTGAACAAACGGGGAGTAGTAACATAATAAAAACGTGAAAATATGGGTTTAATATGTTGTTGGTACTGCACCAAGGTTTCTGGTTTTGACACTCAAGCTATGACTATCATGTATTCTAGCATCAAAATAACCATAATTTACAGAAAATATTCTCAAAACTTTGTAGAAGTACAGGTGCTTTAAAGGAAGTAAATCGAGACATTTGAGCAACTCATAACTGGGTGCCCTGCAAGTAACTTTGGAGATTATTCTTATCGCATGTTTTTGCTTAATCAATAATGGTTTAAGTTTATTCATTTAAGTGCCACCCCAACATGTAACTCAATACTGCAGTTTCGATTTCAATTAATCATTATAAAACATGTTTTAAAATAGGTACATTACAGTACAAATTTGACAATATTGTTTAGCAACAGAATTCAAATATTTTTTTAGATAATCCGTGTGGTCCTTCCAACTAACCTTATATGGTCCAATATATATCCTAAATATTTAAAGCTGTCAACGCGTTCAATTACAAAGCAAACCGGACTATGACTTACTTAACTGTTAAATATTACATGATCAGTGATCACGTATTTCAAACAAATAAAATCGACGGAAACTTGGCGAGTGATAATGTAAATGAAACTCATCACACACACACCGAATTTTTTTTACTGTGAACCGAATTGCATACAATTTTGGAATAAGGTTCATCTTACCCTTAACTTCAAAAGTGAAAATGATTTGAACTCCGCAAACACCCTGGGGGTGGTTGCGCCCCCTTCTCGAGGGTGAATTTTTTTTTTTAAATAACCTCGGAAGGCCTTATTTCAAGCAAAAAAATCAGCAATAAAGTTTTCACAATATCCAATACTTTTCAAGTTATTGGCAATTGAAAATTCGCAATTTTTTCACGTTTTTCATCGGTTTTTGTAAATATCTCCAAAAATATACGTTTTATCGAAAATTTTATTAAAAACCAAATTGTAGCAGGTAAAACAACGAACAATTTTTTAAAAAAGTTTAAAAAAGTATTCTAAGTGCAATATTAAGCTAGATATTAAAGGTCAAAGCCGTTTTTAATTTTGTCTGAAATTTAATTGATGTGGTCAATGCCATCTAGCGACGAGCAGATGCATTTTTTGCATTTCGGTACAAAAGGGTTTTGGAGTGCTTGAAATTAGCTCTAAAATGAGCATTATAAAAAGTCTTTTGCACGAAAAATAAGTGAGCTGTATTGCAAATAAGGGGAGCATCTAATGTTTTTTCTTTTAAATCAATGGGTTTCATAAGTGCTATTTCCACTAAAATTTTCATGCTATCACAATTTATAAAAAACCATTGTATAGGTAATTAAGCTCTCTCTCAACAATCAAGGACATTGCAATCTATAGTAAAAAAAACCTTTTTCTAAAACGGTGAAGGGTTAAAGGGCTTAAGAGAGGCTGTGATTGCGCTGCCACGCACTCCTAAACAATCATATCTCCGTCAATTTTTGTTTGACAGAAAAAACAAAAAAACCAAATTGTTTGTCAGAAAAATACCTTAATTTTTTATCCGTACACTTTTATATGTATCTGTTGTCATTTTTGAGATATTATGAAAAAAAGTGGGCTTTTTAAAAATTTAAAATTTTGTTTTATTTTTAATCGTGACTTTTTTGAAAAGTGTCCTGAAGCAGCTTGTATTTTATTTCGAAATCAAACTCTGATGGTTTGTGCCGAAAATTAGTCAACCTGGTGGAATCTTGAGAAATTTTAAGAAATGGACCAATGGCTGGTGGTCTGTATATACTGTAAATGTCTACCTAGCAGGTAGCTCCTAAAATTTTTAACAGCCCAAACTATTGCCAAACCTTCTCGTTCAATTTTGGAATAGCGACGCTCTGTAGCACTTAAAATTCTACTTGCAAAGGCTATCGGCAAATCAAGATCATTTCTAATCTGAGAAAGAACAGCTCCTAATGTTGTTCCACTGGCATCCGTGGTGAGGAATTTTTTTTTTCTTAAATCTGGATAGATAAGTATTGGTGGACTAGAAATAGAATAGCTTTCAAAGTAGTGAAAGCCGTTTCACAATCGCTGTTCCAACTGAAAGGAACGTCTTTGTGAGTGATATTATAGTTAAGGTCTTTCTAAAGCGGAAAAGCTAGGAACGCTACGCCTGTAAAATTTTTTAGTGTTGGGATTTCATATATACTTCTCACTTTTGCCTTGTCTGGAAAAACGCCGTTTTGAGTAATGTTAAATCCCAGATAAACGATTTCCCGTCGAAGAAAATAACATTTACGAAATGTAAATGTTATTTTCACTTGCTTGACAGGGGTTTTCAAAAAAATTGCCATTAAAACTTGTCACACTGTTAGTATTGAACGGAGGAAATGTTTTTTCCTCTAGTCAGTTGAATTTAAAGAACAAATTCCTGCACTAGGCTGTCGAGGGCTTTCAAAATAGTTGCCACTAAAATTTTTCATGCTGGGATTATTATATGGGCCTACTCCGTAATCAGTTGGACTCCTTCACTGTTAAAAGAAGACGCAAAAGCATTTGGAAACCCAGTAGCCAAGTACGCTAATTGAGGATCTATTAGCTCCCGCTTCAAAATTTTTTGGGTAGTTTCCGATAAGATATTCTCATTAAGACCAAGGGCATATTGACGGAGTTTCTCAACTAACGAATTCATCCCTGTATCCAGCTTCCGATGCCATAATGTGTTGTAGTTGGTGTTATTGGTGTTGATGCCGCTAATGATGCTGCTGCTGATGTTGATGGCGCTGGTCCTACCGCTGAAGCACTCACACCATCGGTTGATAGCTGATCACCATTTGCCCTTGCGTCTCCTATTTCCTCCGAATCTGGGACTTCCTCTAAGTCCGCCAATGCAATAATCAATTTATTTTTCAATCCTAACTTTAATCTTTCTTGTTCGCCATCTTCTCACTGCGACCTATCTAACCTAGCGATACCCCACTCTACCTTAGCTAAAACCTTAAAAAATATTTCTTAGACTTCCTAGACTTGGGTTTATTTTATTCTAAAATTTTCCCTATTTCTCCTAATTAATTTTCAACCGTTTTGTAATCCTGTTCAAAATTGAACGGATACTTAGCGGGAGTACCTAGCGAACTCCTACGCTCTAAAAGCCTTGCACCACGGAGCGGTCGCCGCATAAAAACTTGGTACGAAAAGAAAAAAAAATTAAAAAACAGACTTGAACTTAAAGTTGACTCTCAACACGATGACAAAAGTACGAAATAAAACACTATCAAGCTCCAATCGGATGCTTGAAAGCAGAAAAAAATGGGCACGACTAGGTCGCACGAACTTGCTTGATTTATGAATAGGTATGATATATGATGTTTTCCAATCATCAAGAAAAATCCCTTCTTTTAAAGAACCATTAAACAATAAAGCTAATGGTGAAGAAAGGGCAGCTGCGCAATTTTTCAAAATGATTGGGGGAATACCATCAGGTCCAGGCTGTTTATCATCCTTAAGACCGATTAAGGCAATTTCAACATCATTGTTGCTTAAAACTAAGCGACCGATATTGATTGAATTTGAACGAACACTGGAGGACGAATTAGTCAAGACACTTTGGGTGGAATAAACAGAACGAAAAAAGTCAGCAAAAAGATTACAAATAGTGACAGAGTCAGTAGATTTAATACCAGAGTACTGCATAGAATTAGGGATACCGTTTGAGCATTTTTTGTCATTAATAAAAGACCAGAAAAACATACTATTATTTTTAAGACTAGATTCTGTACGTATTAAGTAGTTTTTGTATAGAAATTTATTCAAATAGTCAAACTCTTTTTGTAAGCGTAAATATTTCTCTCGGAGACTATTATTAGCGGGAGTCTTTCGAAATAATTTATAAGATTTGTTTTTTCTATTATTCAAGTTACACAAACGTTTATTGTACCACGGTGGCTTAGAATTATTTTTAATATTAATTTTTGGAACGAATGCCATAATTGCCTCATTTATTATGTCTCGCAATATCTTATATGCTTCAATCAAACTATTGTTACTAAAATTATCATTCCACGAAAAACGATTAAAATATCTAGACATTTCAACGAAGTTAGTATTTCTGTAATCATGAATAACTTTTTCTCCCATTATAGGTTTCATATAATCAAGAATACTGAATTGAACGCTTAAAGCTATGTGGTGAATTCGGTCTGGAAAAATAGGGTTAGAACATTTTAAAACATTAGTTACAAACTCTCTATCAACAAAAATGAGATCTAGTATGCGGTTTAAACTATTTAAAACGTAATTAATTTGAACGAGATTAAGTTCAGAAAAAGAATCAGTTAACTCATATTCACATTCGTTGTTAACATTAAACGGTAAGAGACATGATTCATCTGGGTCCCAAACCCAGTTAATCTCACCTAGATTAAAATCACCGAGAATGATTACATGATCATCAATATTTAAAATTGAAAGAATAGAACGACAATTATTTATATGTGGATTTTAAATAAATCTAAAGGACTACCTGGTGGTAAATAACTTAATATAATAAATAAATCTTTAAGGTTATTTAAATGGATGCACACAGCCAGTTGATCGATGTCGAAGTTCGAAGATGCAGCAAGAGATGACGAAGGTAATTTGATTTCGTACCACGAGAAAGATGAGTGTACGGCGATTAATACGCCGCCACCTTTGGTTTTCTTAGTTTTCACTAAGCATCTGTCTTTACGAAAAACTGAATATAAATTATTATCGAAGAGTTCAGCATTATGGTGGTCGTTTGTGAGCCATGTTTCAGTAATAGTAAATATTTCATATTGACACGATGTTGAGAAAAGACGAATAGTATTAAGCTTGGTGCGCAAGCCACCAACATTTTGATAATACAATGAGAAGTTTTTAGATTTAGTTTTAGAAAGAGCAGGTATTAAGTTATCTTGGCAGAGAACGGAGGCTGGTCGTTTTTTTTAAGCGTAATGAACTTTTTTAATTGCACTGACCTAGGCCAAATACGGGGATCCATGGCCGCAGAAAGCATATTAGCGGGAACACTGATTTTGAAGTTGACAAATTTTAGATCACATAAATCTGCGTGGAGCTTAATAAGTTTAAAACACTTTATCTGTTCAGTTGCAATGTCAATTTTAGATGCGATATGATTTATCAAAAGAATAGGATCATTATCAGCACGGAACTTGGAAACATGGAACCATTTGTAATTAGAAACAGTTCTCTCATTTAACGAAGAAAATAAATCAGAACCATATATTTTGTTGATATGTTTACGACTATGGATTTGGTTATTATTATTGTAGGAAAAAGTGTTTTTATTGTTGTTTATGACGGTTTGAAAAGATTCATTATCAGCACATGAAGAATCAGAGGCAGATGGAAATTGAGAATGAGAATTTACAATATCCGCAGACACATCAGAAGAAACCGCATCGGCATCGGCATTCAGTATATCACCAGCAACAACAACATCCACATCAGAAGCCACAGTAGCTCTTGTTGCAGTTATGTTTGCAGGATCGCCATGTTTTGTAGGAAGTTATCAAATTGAATTTTTGTCATTCCCTACTGTTGAGTATTTTCTTAGCTCTCCAGCCGATTGTATGCCCGAGCACTGTTAGGTGCACGATTTTACGTATATCCTGAGCTCGCCAGCCGAATGAAGATTTAAACTCAACCTTACTTGTCTATGTTCAAACTCAACTTTATTTTACAAAATGCAGCCCTTTATATACTGCTTTCAATTCTATTCAATCCAATACAAATTACAAAATGTGACTCAATTGAACTCATATGCACTTTGATTCTCAATTTCTCACTCGCATAGAATGGACTCATTCTTCGATCCATTCTAGTGCAACATGATCCTTCAGTGCAATGTGTTCAATGGGTCACAAACAAAATTTACTATGCTATTCTCTGACTCACTATGTGCATGCGCTCATTCATTAATATGTCATCAGCATGCACAAGTGGTTTCAGATTATCGGGAAATGATTTGTTTTGTTTACATAACAATGTATGGTTCGGATGTATACACAACACTATCTTGAACTGCCGAGCCCTGCTGGATTCTTAATCTCAGCTGAACTTTATAACAGAAAGATTGTCCAAAAAGCTTAACCTTCCTGAATTCACCGAACAATGCGTATTATTGGAATTGGTGAGGGCACCAAACAAGCCACAAAAAGAGTGTTTCGCTGGTCTTTAATTTCCTTCATGAGCTTGTGAAAAAACACACAATCTTTAAAATTTTAATTCCAAATTCCTTTTATTAGAAATAATTCCCAAAATTGACTTTTACCATTTCTAATTGCTCTGTGGCAATTACTAATGGCGATGGCGGGTGGCTTGGTCTACGTGGTGGTTGGATGGTGGTTGGCAACAGAAAGGAAAAAGGCGAATATGATATGGCGGATATTCTAAAGAAAAATTGGCTGGCCTGTCAAGTGGAACGGGAGGAAACAAAACATGGGTGCGTTCGAGCATTAGACTTTTTAAGTTGCCTGCACATGGTTTTGTTTTCTCCCGTCACCCGGCCGCCGTGCATTATGACTTCAACATTACCGCCCCCCTTGCAACCTCGCTTGCAAAAAGTGTGACCGATCCACCCGTCATCCTGTCAAAGCCTCTAAATTGGTATGAGCTGAAGTTATAAGATTATTATTTTTATAATGAACAAGTAATAAGATCATATGAGAAAAAATATTTAAAGGTACTAAATACAACAATTTTCCATTTGATTGAAATTCACTCTTATGAGCCAAATATGCTCGGTAATTTAGTACTTTTACGAATCTAAGTAAATAGTGCCAAGCGTATTATTGGATACTATTCGCCCATATTTTCTTTTTGAAATACGCTTTATAGAATCGGATTAAAACGAGAAAAAAAAATGGGTTCGGTTTAATTCTGAGGTAGGAGAACGCAAATTTTGACAATTAACCGCTTGACGATTTCATTTGCCGTCTTTACTTCGGCGACTCGGATCTTGTTATCGGGTCCCGCGAACACGTTGATGACTCGCCCAAGGCGCCACTCGTTGGGAGGCAAATTTTCATTTCGAATGATAACCACGTCGTTAATTTGCAGATCTTTTTTAGGATACTTCCATTTGTACCGTTTGTGAAGTTCCTTTAAATACTCTTCCTTCCATCGAGCACTTAATTGATGATGTAGGATTTGTAGTTTTCTCCATCTATTTCGAATACTTAGCGACTCATCATTGTATGCTGGTTCTGGCAAACCTACTAACAACCCACCCGTGAGGAAATGACCCGGATTCAAGGGGACGATATTTGAAGCACTTTCAGTCACAGTTGACAATGGACGTGAGTTGAGCGTACACTCAATTCGAGACAGCAGGGTTGAGAATTCTTCGAAAGTAAATTTTTCACTGCCCGCAATTTTTCGAAAATGTGATTTAAAACTTTTTACTCCCGCTTCCCGCAACCCACCCATGTGGGGAGAACCGGGAGGAATGAAATTCCATTTTAATTGCGAAAAGTTATGAGCTGCTGCTGTGGTACAACGGATAAGTGATTTATGAAAATCTGAGAGCAACACCTTAGAGGCACCTACGAAATTAGTTCCATGATCGGAAAACATCTGCAACGGAGTTCCACGTCGGGAAGCGAAACGCGTAAATGACGCGAGAAACGCTTGCGTCGTCAGATCACTAACCAATTCTAAATGTATTGCCCGTGTTGCAAAACATACAAAAATGCATACATATCCCTTGTCCAAACGACATTTTCGACCATAATACGTCTTAATGAGGAAAGGTCCGGCAAAATCCACACCCGTATTCGTGAAAGGCCGACTCAACGTGTTTCTTTCCTATGGTAGCGCACCCATTAATTGCGTTTGCACGTGATGCTTATACCGAGTACATACTGGGCACTGGCGAATACACTTTTTCACCAAATTTTTGACTTGCGGTATCCAATATTCGGCTCTGATCATGCGCATCATGAGTTGAATTTCGCCTTGTAAAGATTGGATATTGCCTGCATTTCCTCCTTTGTGGCATCATGCAATCGTCTCAGCTTGGAAGATGTCTCAATTGCTGGTGAATGTGACAGCAATTTCTACAATTTAGCTGTTAGCAACAACCTTCTATTATCGAACAGATCAACCAGAGTATTCCATGCCACGTCATAATTTTAGTCAGTGGGCTGGAAATGCTGTATTAGACTGTGCGCTTCTACTGGAAATTTAATGTACATATTGAATATACCGCTGAATAAAAAGGCATTGTGCAGGAAGCAATATAGGAAACTTTTCGTTATATGATAACGTCGATAAAGCTAAGCGACCGTTCGCGCGCATGATACCCTTTTTATCAATAAATGGATTGAATTTTCCCAGCCAACTTTTTGGTGCTACTTAGGTTAGGTTAGGTGGAAGTGGCTGTCAGTCAATGAGTACATTGCCTAACACACTTAGGCCGCAAGGGCCCATTGTGATACCACAGAGATCAGCAAGTTAATCACCTACTGATCTCAGAAACCCGATGTAAGATTAACGAGTTAATCACTCATTAATCTTCCATTACGGTACTAGCCGGTTAATCACCTGCTAGTCGAACCACGTGGAACTTTTAATGTATTTTGAAAGACTTTTAGGGTCTATGTAAGCTAGGTCGCTAGTATCATCGAAGAAGAATTCACCGAGATGAGAATTCCTCCTATGAAGCAGTGCAGGGCATGAGCAAAGAAGGTGTTGAACGGTCTCTTCCTCCTCCTCGTCCATGCAGCTTCTGCAGAAATCATTGGAAAACACACCAAGTCTTTTGGCGTGTCTCCCTATTAGACAGTGTCCTGTAAGAACACCTATGGTAGAACCTAGACACAGACGGTTCAGGGCCAACAAACTCTTTGATCGTTTTGAGTCCACACACGGCCAAACTTTTTTGGTTGCAAGGCATGTATTACTCTCAGTCCATCTAGTGTTTGTTATCCTTGAAGCGTCCTGTCTAAGCAGGAGCTTACATGTAGCGATAGGTACACCTATGTTGTTCCATTCTGAGCGTAGGGAAGTGGTCGTGCCCTTTTTGGCTAGTTCGTCTGCCATACAGTTGCCTGGTATGTCCCTGTGCCCTGGCACCCATGAAAGGTGAATGTTAAACTGATTTGACATCTCCCTCAGAGACATCTGACAATTTTGGACCGTGATGGATTTTGTAGAGACAGAGGCAAGAGATTTAAGGGCAGCTTGGCTGTCTGAGAAGATCCGAATATCCGTGGAGGATATGACGTTTTCTTTGAGCCAAGACAGCACCTCCTTAATCGCCAGAATTTCCGCCTGGAACACACTACAATGATCGGGTAGGCGGAAGAAAAGACTGAGATTCAGCTTTTCTGAGTAGATTCCACTTCCCACACCTTCGCTGGTTTTTGAACCATCGGTGTAGAAGTGTATTGCTTCATTTTCCAAAAGAGCGCCATTTTCCCAAGCTTCTCTTGAAGGTATGGTTACTTGGAAATTATTGTCAAACACCAACTTGGGGGTGGTGTAGTCGGATCGATTCGGTAAGAATCTAAAGTTATCTAGAATGGTGGTGTGGCCGATTTGATTATTGGTCCACTGTGATGTAGCTCTGAGTCGAGTAGCTGAGCTAGCTGCGACTTGTTTGCTGAAGATATCTAGGGGTGTGAGATCTAGTAGTACATTGAGGGCGTCCGATGGGGTTGTCCTCAGTGCACCACTAATACACAGACTAGCCGTTCTTTGAACTTTGGCCAGCTTGTTGTAGTTGATCATCTTGTCTAGTGCTGTCCACCAGACTATCACCCCGTATGTGAGTATCGGTCTAATTACCGATGTAAACAGCCAATGGGTGATTTGGGGGGAGAAACCCCATTTCCCGCCAATGGCTTTTTTACAGGAGAAGAGTGCAACGTTGGCTTTATTTACTCTTTCCTCAATATTGGTTTTCCAGGTCAGTTTTTTGTCAAAAATGAGACCTAGATATTTAGCCTGATTTGACAGTGTGAGAGTTACCCCTTTAATAGTTGGGGGTTTGAAATCCGGAATTTTGTATTTCCTCGTAAAGAGAACTAATTCCGTTTTGTGTGGATTGATGTTCAGACCACAATCTGCAGCCCAATTGTTAAGCTTGTTAAGTGCTGTTTGTAGCAGCTCAGCTAGGGTTTGTGGGTGCTTGCCTGAAACGGCAATTGCTACATCATCGGCATAGGCTATAGCTTTGAAACCTTCGTCCTCTAGGTCGATTAACAATTTGTTAACGACCAGGTTCCACAGTAGGGGAGATAAAGCTCCTCCCTGCGGGGTTCCTCTATTGGCCATTCTGCTTGTTTTGTAGTTCCCCATTTCGGAACTAATGATTCTGCTGCTGAGCATTGTTGTTATCATGTTTTTGATGTGTTCCTCTATGAGCAGCCCATCAAGAGCATTAGTGATTGCTGAATTTTTAACATTATTAAATGCACCCTCTATGTCTAGGAATGCGACGAGAGAGTATTCTTTATAGTGCAGGGATTTTTCAATGGTGCAAACCAGAGAGTGGAGTGCAGTTTCCACTGATTTACCTTTTGTATAGGCATGTTGCGCCGTTGAGATCAGACTAGGTTTAATTTCTTGTCTTAAGTGTATGTCTATCATTCTTTCCAGTGTTTTAAGGAGGAAGGATGATAGACTAATAGGTCTTAAATCTTTTGGATTTACATGGGAGCTTTTGCCGGCTTTAGGTATAAAGACGACTCTAGCTTCTCTCCAGGCTTTGGGAATATATGCATAGCTGATACATCCTTTCATGATCATCTCTAAGTTATAGATGATAATGTCTGAAACCTGTTGCAGCTCCGCAGGGATGATTCCGTCAGGCCCTGGTGATTTATAAGGGTCAAAGCTGTTTATTGCCCATAACAGTATATCTTTAGAGATAAAACCTTTACCTGATTGGTTTGCGATTCGAGGCAAGTGCTCCTCGTCTGTTATTGTCAACGAGCTACCAGGGAAATGAGTATCCAGTAGCAAGTTTAATGTTTCTTCATATGAGTTGGTCCAGTTGCCGTTTTCATCTTTTATAGAACTTGGCATGTTTGGACTCGTTGATAGGATTTTCCTAAGTCTAGATGCCTCTGAGGAGTCTTCAATCTTATTGCAGAATTCTCTCCAAGAGGATCTTTTGCTTATTCGTAACCTCTTTTTGTAAATCCTAAGGGATTCCTTATATAGATCCCAATCTATGGGATTTCTGGAAGATTTGGCTCGATTGAAAAGCTTTGCACAACTTTTCTTGAGCGGTTCTAGCTCCTTGGTCCACCAGTGTGGTTTCTTCTTCCCTCTTACTATGGTAAGAGGACAGGAGTTACACAAGGCATGGTTAAGAGCACTAGTTAGATCGTCGACTTTGCTGTCAAGATCCTTGGGGTTTGAAGGGAAGCTATTGTCATTGTAGTTGTAACAATGTTTGAAGATTTCCCTGAATTTTACCCAGTCAGTTTTCCTATAATTACGGAAGCCTATGGGTTTTGGTGTGTCATCTGTTAGACTAAATTGGATGTATCTGTGATCAGAGAAGGAGTGATCCTTAGATACAGCCCAATTTTTAATCTTGTTATAGATTGATTGAGCTACAAAGGTAACATCTAAAACCTCTTGTCTGTTTTTTGTGACAAAGGTTGGTTCGTTACCGATATTGCATATAAGAAGGTTAGTACTTAGTATAAAATTAAAAAGAGACTCACCCCTTTCATTTACGTCCGTACTCCCCCATACTACGTGATGTGCGTTGACGTCACTTCCTATTATGAGATCCGCTTTGAGCTTTGTTGCGCTTTTTATTACGCGCTCGAGCGTCTCTCCTGGTAGCGGCCCCGGTTGGTCATGGCCTAGATAGGCGGACGTGAGCCAGTAAGTCCCACTGTTGGTCTGCAGTTTTACTGTTGTGGTGTCGCAATTGCTGTAATTAGGTAGTAAAAATACGTAAAGTGTTTTCTTTGCCAGTATGCAGGATCTTGGTTCACCTTTGTCCGTCACATACAGCAGAGAATAATCTTTCGTCCTGAGTCCTTTTACCACGGATTTATTAATCCATGGTTCCTGGATCAGGACTATATCCTCGCCGGACTTGCTTAGTCGGAGAAGGAGTCCGGCTGAGGCTTTGATGGAGTGTTGGAGATTAATCTGGAGTATTTGCATTGCTACAATCATCCAGCTTAATCTCCAACACTGTAGCATTAAGGTCCTCCATATCTGAGGCGGAGTCTAGCAACTCATCTTCAGAAAGGAGAACCCCAAGCATTTCATCGTCGGAGTCTAAGACTCCACCTTTGTTGTTATCGTCCTTATCGGACGATTTATTGTCAATTGCGTCTTGATCAGACACTATTGTTGTAGTCTTTTCGACCTGTTTTGAGCAAGACAGCTGTTCCAAAGAGTCAGAGCAACTTACCGCGTCTGTCTCCACGATGGAAGATTCGACGCTCGCAGTGGACTCCTTGGCTTCGGATTCAGCCGCTTGCTTTGGAAGCTTTGCAGCGTCCTCATCTTTTCAACCTCAAACGACCTGTTTCGCTTCGACGTTTAGTCTTGGCTGGTCTCTTCTGCAATTTTACTTGCCCACTTCAATCTTTCAACCTCACCCGGGGTTCTCTCCACTGCGGGTTTACCACCCACCGTTTCAATTACCCTTCTGGCTTGGCGACGTATCTGAGCGGGCGTTTTTTTGATCTGAGTCCCCCCCTTGGCCGAGCTGGAGTTGTTAATCACCTCTCCTGCTCCACCAGTTGGAGGATTCATTGTACTCGACAAGGGTACGTACCGACCCGCAGAGGTAGGGTTGCTATTCGCCTCTCCAACCCTGCCAGTCTGAACGGCCCTCCCCGTGTCCTTTATTTTAAGGGCATTCAAGGTGGAGACGGAGTCGTTGATCACCCCTCCATTTCCCCTTTTTGTTAATTTCACCTCGTCCTGTCTTGATGCTGGCACCAAAGCAGGCGAATTGCTTTCAAAGCTAATATTGGGGACTTCATCCCCACTATTAGCAGTGGCGGTCCGTTTGCCCTCCGATTCACTGGCTAGAACTAGCTTTGCAGCATGTTCTTGACCAGTTTCCAGCGGGCTGTGCTGCTCGCCAGAGTCGGGATTCTTGGTTCCCACTGCACAGACCTGAACTGGCTTTGCAGCTGGTTCAGAGCCTGTGTGCGAACCTAGTATCCCACTGGTGGAAGGTTTGCCCGTTGGCTCACATTCCTGCTTCGACTTTTCAGCCAAATCGGAGAATGTGTACAACTTTCGTTGCCTCCCCCCAGTTTTCTTTTTTGTCTTTTTGTTCGTTTTTTTGTCTGTTTGTTTGTTTGTTTGTTTGTTTGTTTTTAGAAATTCCATAGAAGGTCCCACGAGTAACTACGGAAGGAAAAGGTCAGCCCCGGCAGAGCCGTGTACCGGGGTAAGGCTAGTCTATTCTGGACCCTGCCAAGCATCCAGAAGAGCTCGTTATTGATTGGTTTATCCCCCAACCTTTAATTCTTCGGCACGGATTATAAAAGCTCACACCACCACTGAAACTAGGAACCTCGTATCTATGGTGAGATTGGATTTCTAAGGATTGTGCTATTGAGAAGTCACAACCACCCAGCGATCCAACCTAACCTTGGCTGTCACCGTCTGACATCGTACAGACACTGATAAGTATATGTAGTGAACATTGCCCGCCCGGCACCCACTTGGAGGGTTCGATCGAGGATTTTTGCCGAGCTTGGTGCTACTTGCTTACTCGATAATACGTCGTTATATTCCCTTTCAAAATACTTCCTTTGAGTCAGCACAATGAATTTTTCCTTCGCCCCGACAATTTCGTGGTAGGATAATTCTGACTGTGGATACCGTTTCTTTCCATGAGTCTTCATGAACTGACAAAACCTCTCAACGTATGCAAGCACACATAGCGCTTCATGCCACTTGGAGAATTTGGCTAAGTCATTCTCAAAATCCCGAATGATTTGATTGCTGAATGACGAAAGTATCACTTGATTGGTGAAGGTTTTAACCGATTTCGATTCTATAATGGGTTCCTCAATCGTTTCGCCCTTCGAATAAGGCCATGTCGACTGAGATTCCCGCAACCACGCTGGTCCATTCCACCACAACGAATGGTCTTTTAAATCCTCCGGGGATATTCCTCTTGTGGCTATATCCGCCGGGTTTTCTTCTGATATCACATGACACCAATTAGTCACCTCTGGGGTTTTTAAGATTTCCGCTGTGCGGTTTGCCACAAAAGTTTTCCATGAACTTGGATGTTTTTGCAGCCACGCGAGAACAATAGTTGAATCTGTCCACAGATGGACCGCTGACTTGTTTTGAATTCGAAGGGAAGTTGACGCTAAATGTACCATTTTTGACAGAAGAACTGCACCCTGTAACTCCAGCTTTGGCAGCGATATCGTGTTTACCGGGGCAACCTTAGATTTTGCCCATAACAAATCAGACGTTATCTTTTCTTGATGTTGTACCCGTAAATAAATGCAAGCAGCGTAAGCCTTTTCGGACGCGTCACAGAACTCATGAATCTGTGAAACCGCATCTGGAGTGTATTCTACCCAACGTGGAATACTTGTGCTTGCGACTCCTGGCAAACGATTCGCAAATACTTCCCATCTTTGCTTTGTGCTGGGGAGCAAGCAGTTCCCCATCCCAATCGGTTTTATCTTTCCAGATTTGCTGCATCAAAATAATAACTCGATAACTGAAAGCACTGAGCGCTTAGTAGCGGGCTTTGCCTGTGCAACCGATTGCACCGAAAAGGAAAATGTATCCAAGGTAGCCTTCCCCTGAATACCGAGCGTTTTCACAGAGCTTTTGTCATCAAACTTTAAAAAATCTTCGTTAAGAAGTGAACCTTTTTTTGTTATCGTTACCATTTCAAAAACGTTAAAAGGATACTGTGGAGTTTCACGAAATAAAACTTTCTGAAAGGAAGTTTTAACAGGATGAATCTTGATTTGGCGATACATCTTCTCGATGTCGCTATTGAACACGTATTTGAAGAGTCTCCAATTCAACAGTAAGAGCGTTATATCTGTCTGCAGAGCTGGACCCGGGTAAAGAACATCATTCAAACTCTTCCCGCTTGAAGAGGCAAATGATGCATTGAATACAACGCGAACCTTTTTTGTAAGACTTTTGGGTTTGATCACAGCGTGATGAGGCATATAATACGATGATCCCTTTTCACCAAACTTGTCCGAAAATTCACTGGGCTTCATATGCCCCAGATCAATATACTCGGATAACACTTGCGATGCTTTCTTTCTAAGGCTGAGGTAAGCTCAGCGTGTCCAAGGTATTCTCGACGAAGCACCAGAAGTCGAGATAAAGATTCCACCAAGACTTAGCCAAAATAACCAAACACGACCAACTTTTATTTTTCCAATAAATTCCTTTTTATTTATCTTATTAATAACAATAGGTTTACTTAAAATAGCATGTACAACAATAATTCTGTCCTTAGCACAAATGCCAAAGAATAATCGGGTGGCCAAAAGCCTGTCCTCGATACCTTCAGGAGGAAGGAAGGAGGAATAAACACAAGTAATATTGTCCTCGGCGCAAATGCCGAAGAATAATCAGGTGGCTACAAGCCTGTCCTCGGTACCTTCAGGAGGAAGGGAAGGAGGAATAAACACAGTTATTCTGTCCTCAGCGCAAATGCCGAAGAATAAACGGTTGGCTATAAGCCTGTCCTCGATACCTTCGGGAGGAAGGGAAAGAGAAATAAACACAATAATTCTGTCCTCAGCGCAAATGCCGAAGAATAAACGGTTGGCTATAAGCCTGTCCTCGATACCTTCAGGAGGAAGGGAAAGACCAATAAACACAATAATTCTGTCCTCAGCTCAAATGCTGAAGAATAAACGGGTGGCTACAAGCCTGTCCTCGATACCTTCAGGAGGAAGGGAAAGGAGGAATAAACACAGTAATTCTGTCCTCAGCTCAAATGCCGAAGAATAAACGGGCGGCTACAAGCCTGTCCTCGATACCCTCAGGAGGAGGGGAAGGAGGAATAAACACAAGTATTCTTGTCCTTGGCGCAAATGCCAAAGAATAAACGGGTGGCTGTCAGCCTGTCCCCCCTACACTCAGGAGGAGTGGAGAGAAGAATAAACAAAGCAGGTTCTCGCTTCTACCTTCTGTCCAAAGCACCAATGCAATGGAATTATCGTTGAAGCTACTTTTGCGTCGGCGGCTTCCAATGTCCGTGAGGATTCCTGACGGGAATTCACACGGAATAAACGTTTGAGCCTTCCGGACTATGTCCTCAGCGTACAATGCTGAAGAATAATCAAATGGCTTTCAGCCTGTCCTCCCTACACTCAGACGGAGTGGAAAGAGGAATAATCAAAGCAGGTTCTCGCTTCTGCCTTATGTCCAAAGCACCAATGCAATGGAATTATCGTTGAAGCCACTTTTGCGTCGGCAGCTTCCAATGTCCGTGAGGATTCCTGACGGGAATTCACACGGAATAAACGTTTGAGCCTTCCGGACTCTGTCCTCAGCGTACAATGCTGAAGAATAATCAAATGGCTTTCAGCCTGTCCTCCCTACACTCAGACGGAGTGGAAAGAGGAATAAACAAATTTGGATAGCTTGCGCCGTCCTTCTCAAAAAATGCGGTGGGATAGTACCAAGGTACCAAATCCCAAGTTTTCAATTGAGCGGTGTACACTCTACCGAAGCGGAGCAGAAAACTTAATTTTACCTGTTCGCAATACATCCCTATATCATCTTTCCTACCACAAGTGAGTGTGAACTCTATAAATGAGCAAAACCCATCGACCATTGAATGCATATACAATGTCGCATGCCGATGCCTGTGTTTGCATACACGAGTGGGGTGAATGGGAAACCTAGGAATGTATGTATACTCGTGTGTTGCTGCGGGTGCGGAGGTATTTGGTGCGTTTGTTTGTTTGGTTCTCTCGAATTTTGTTGAACAAAATATCCGCACTGTGACGGTTCGTTACACACTGAATCATATTTATTTTTCAACATGAGATTACCCAAAAGCCGCTTTTCATTTCGCTGAAATTGTCGCTCCGCATTGGCATATGATGCCCCTAGATTTGGATTTTTAACAAACTCTTCTGTGAATGGTAACCGCACAACGTAACGACCCGTGTCGTCTCGATAAGTGGTTTCTTTAAAGAGATCCTCACAATACTGCTCTGCTGCTGTCAACACTGGAGTTTTAGGAAGCTCTTCCAACAATTTTTGAATGTACTCATTTAACGTTACTTCATTAAAAAACGAAAGTGATCTTGAGCACTGGGAATCTAATTGCGAATTCGAGTTTTCCAAAGGGCCAAGTAGCAACCACCCAAATACTGTGTTTTGAGCCATAATCCTCTGAAACACATTGGGTTTTAGGCCTTCCTTAATTATAAAGGGATATAAATCTGCCCCGATCAATAAATCGATTTTCGAACACCTATGAAAAAATGGGTCAGCTAATTGGAAATCAAACTTTCTTTGAAACTCTCCCAAGTCTATTGATACCGAAGGCAGCTTGTCTGCAACCGTTTTGAGAACAAGTGCCTCAGCGAAAAGAGAAAACTCAGAGTCATGTCTCGATTTTAACATGAATGAGCAAATTTTAGAGGATGTTGCCGTTACCGAAGAATTAACGCCTGCAACCGTTGCTCTCACCGATCGTGTGGGCAACCTTAACCTCTTCTAAACTTCTTCAGATATGAATGATATTTCCGACCCCGGATCGATAAGTGCCCGCCACTCAAAATCAGTATGATTTTGCCGTATTCGAATTATCGCTGTAGCTAACAGCGCTGTTCGTTGCGTCTTCGCAAAGTATGCATTGGCAAAAACATTTTGATTATCGGTCGGATTTGACCATTCGACATTTGTGTTATTGTGTGATATTGCACCCATAGCCCCTTGATTGTTATTCCCGAAAGATTGTTGCGACCTACGCCCGTTGTTTGGATTCGAAGTGGACTGTAATTGTGGTTTCATGTTCCCCGGAGAACCTTGATCGAAATGTAGTAGAGAGTGATGCTTTCCCTTACAATGAAAGCATGCACTGTCACTCTGGCAACTTGTTACCAAGTGATTGAAAGCTAAGCAATTAAAGCAATTTTTTAATTTGCGAACCGTGTTTCGCCTTTGAGCAATTCTCATTTTTTAAAATTCTGGGCATGTACGCAATGAATGAGCTCCTGGACATACTTTGCACTGCGAACTTACTTTGGCATGATGTGCCCTAACCCGTGTAGATTTGCTTGAAACTTGGTTATTAGTTACTGCGCTTTTCGAAATGTTGTTGCTTTTTTGCATGTCGGAAACATTTTCCAAAACGCGGTACCTACTTGTCAGAAAATTATTCATTTGATCCCACGATTGGATTTCTGTTGGGTTTTCTAAAGATTCTTCCCAAAGAGCTACAGCCGTATTTATTAGATTTTTTTAAGACGTCTCTTAGACGTCGATTAGTTAAGTTTCAATTAAAATTTAATTGGAACTTAAGAGAGGTTGATTATTCTTATCGATAATCGATTCTGCGCTGTTGCTAAACTACTTGATAGCTGTGTCAAAATAAAGTACTAAAAACAGAAATCTAGTCCAATTTAAGCAGCGTTTTGACAACCATTCGTTTGTAAACAAAAAAAAAACCCTATGTACGAGTATCACCAACCAAAAATGTGATGAGAATTTCTCTCGAATTTTCATTTAAAACTAACGCAACGCATTGTTGGTTTTAGGCCCTTATTATGAGTAGCAAATCGACCGTGCGACCATGGAACAATCATTCTTTGCCAAGCAAAACTGCAGTTCCCTAACAATCTCTTAACTCAGGTTGTAGGCACACGACATCCATTGCGAAATGAATAAAGCGTAACTACTGCGTGGGCGTTCGATCACCATAAACATCCAAAATGATTTTTCTCTGGTATCACCTCAACAGCAGGAAAATATGCCTTGAAAAATGCTGTTCGAATTTAACCTTTCAGAACCGCACTGGCGCACTCACGAGAATGATTGTTGCAAGAACAACGCGTTTGGTCTTGTAGCACTGTGGAGCTTTTGTGACAGCATTTTAGGTTTCTATTTATTAATCATGACATCTGAAAAAAAAACTTAGCCCATTAAAAACATTTAAATCGCGAAGAAAATCTGCCATATTTTTAAAAAGGTTCTTTTTTGAAATTATATTAACAAACAACAGATCAAAATTGGCACCGAATTTCCCGAAACGTCAGAATGAATTTTTAATTTGGGTTTAAGAAACCTTTAAACGTCATTATTGGCATTTAAGTTAAGAGGGCTCTTAGCAAGGTTACTTAAATGTGAAATTTGATTATCGATACGGATTCGTTACTTAAAGGTCAATTAAATCTAATCAATGATTAAAAGTTCTTTATAGATACGGCTGCTAATGTTTGAGCGGGAAGACGACTCGCGCACACATATGTTATCAACGCATCCCATTTTTTCACGTCAATCTTGTATAACCCTAACGCTAAGACCGCTTTGTTGATATTGCTTTGCAATTCCTTGAGCGCGGTAGCAGATTCGACTGCGATGCATGGTTGACCCAGCAAAATATTTAAATGGTTATTTACGAGAACCCGTTTATTTTTGTAATGTTCCTTGAGCGCTGACCATGCAGCCTCAAAATTGTCATCCGTTATCTCAAATTTAGAAACAATGCTTAACCGATGATCTTTCGTCCGAGCACGCAAGTGGAAAAGTTTTTGAACGGGACTTAACTTTGAGTGTCGGATGTAGAGTGCGGTAAACATGTCTCTAAACGCCGGCCATTTTACAAAATCCCCACTAAAAATTTCCGTTTGACACGGTGGGAGATGCATACTATGCAATAGAGCAGTATACGTATCGTCCTTTTCCCCGTTTTCACTTTTATTCTTCGATTTACCCTCCTATATAAGTGTCTGAGCACTTCCTATACTTAGCTCTCACTTCCACAAGCGACGCCTTGAGGTCATCATCATCGGACGCGGCACACACGAATTTATTGTACGCATCTTTCACGTCTGTCCATATTTCCTGGAGTTCGACTTTGTATGCTTTTAAAACCGATTGTGAAATCCCTTTAATGGGTTTCTCCTTAAAATTCGCGTGAAAATCTACCAAGGCATCACATGCCAAAATTAATTTCTCTAAACTCATTTCTACCGCCCAAATTGCAGTCACTTATAAACTTTAAACCGTCAAATAAACGCTTACCACCCTACCGCGTGTTATCTTAACCCAAAAAAACAACGTCTCAATTTGTACCGTTTCGATACTTAATATATCTTAAAAAACAAAAAAAACGTCCCGATTGCACCGTTTCGATATATATATATATATTGAAATATTGAAATAGATAACTAATCTATGTACTCATTTATTTTAATGCAAATGGAAAATTTTTGTAAGTAGTTACCTGTACACTTCCAAGATTTACGATGCTGAATGATGATGCTGATTGATGATGTGGATGGCTTGACGCTGACTTATGATGATGCTGATTGACGATGTGCTGATTGTGGATTGAGGATGTGGATGGCTTGACGATGGCGCTGACTGATGATGATGCTGATTGACGATGATTGATTGTGGATTGAGGATGTGGGTGGCTTAACGATGGCGCTGACTGATGATGATGCTGATTGACGATGATTGAGGGTGCTGATTGCTTGACGACGACTCTGGCAATATGGCGATGGTGACGCACCGTGACGTAATGTATGGCGTCGTGCGACAATGCCTCGATTTGATGTGGCGTCGTGCTGTCTTTGTTACTAGCACCCTTGACGCGCACTCGTTTTTGCCACCTTTGACCTTTGTACTATGCTGTCCCTGTGACGTGCTTTTGTACAGCACCCTTGACACAATAGCCTCTTGAACGTGGCTTATCGTTTGCCACCGAATCTTGAACCACACAAAACGGCTATTCCCCAACCTCTGGCGATACACAATTTTTGTTGGCTTATTGCGGACCAACTAAAACGCCACGAAGAAAAAATGGCTAATCGACGATGCTTCTCCACTTGGCGTAAGGCGATGATGCCGAAGTTGCCCAACAATTTTACACCAAAATTATTTTATTCTCGCCTTTTGCGAAAATTCCACCCGCCACAACGAGAAAATTACACATTGACTTCTCCACTTAAAGCAATGATGATCGCAGCTCGATTGTAACCACGACCACACCCTTTTTAATTTTTATTTAATTTTTCGCACTTAATTCATCCGGCTCGAAGGACCAAAATTTTTCGCTGGTCTTTAATTTCCTTCATGAACCTGTGGAAAAACACACAATCTTTAAAATTTTAATTCCAAATTCCTTTTATAGAAATAATTCCCAAAATTTACTTTTACAATACTATTTGCTTTGTGGCAATTACTAATGGCGATGGTGGGTGGCTTGGTCTACGTGGTGGTTGGATGGTGGTTGGCAACAGAAAGGAAAAAGGCGAATATGATATGGCGGATATTCTAAAGAAAAATTGGCTGGCCTGGAGGAAACAAAACATGGGTGCGTTCGAGCATTAGACTTTTTAAGTTGCCTGCACATGGTTTTGTTTTCTCCCGTCACCCGGCCGCCGTGCATTATGACTTCAACAAAGAGTGAACTTAACGTTGACTTCTCGAACATCAGAATTCACTGTCAATCTGGAAGCCTTTGTCTTACGCCAAATTACTCCGACCCAACCAACACGGAGAATCAATAGGTCTGTTCGTTGAAGCCCTGGGTTTGCCCTAGGGTCGCCACAAAGCGTTTTTTGAGAAACCTTAATTCGCCCTGAATGTCAAATTGAGTGTTTTTTGAGCCATAGGCTTGCCATAGGTTTTCCCCAAACTCGCCCTAGCTTTTTGGTGTGGCGATTTGAGGGCTGTCAAATGGCATGTATTTTTTTTTTTAATGACAGGGATGTATGGTGATTTGTGGTAAAGCGTTTTTTGAGGACTGGTAAACCCAGGTTTTTTTGATAATTCACAGGGTTGTCAAGAAAACCTGGGTCAACCCTGGGGAAAGTTCAACGAACAGACCTAATATTAAGTCCTGGAACATTCCAACCAATATACAAATGGCTGATCCCAACTTTAACGAACCTGCACCCATCGACATGCTTCTTGGAGCTGAATTATTCCATCAGTTACTAACATCAGGAAAACTCAATTTAGGACCAGGATTACCAACCCTATTCAATACCCACCTGGGATGGATAGTACAAGGCAAACTCAAGGACATGGGTTCACAATCGTTAATTTGTGGAATCACAATTGTAGAACAGATTCAGGATGGCATTGAAAAATTCTGGAAGGTAGAAGAAGGTCAAACAACAAAGAGGCCATTCACAAATGATGAAGTGAAATGCGAAAAATATTTTGCCAACAACACTACCAGAAACGTGGAAGGACGGTTCGTTGTTCGACTCCCATTTAAAGCAGATAAAACCTCATTCGAAACATCAAAGGATCTTGCTCTTCAAAGGTTCTTGTCTTTGGAAAAAAGATTGGAGAAAAAACCCACCTTAAAGGAGCAATATTCAAACTTCATTTTAGAATACATCCGACTTGGCCATATGGAAAAGGTTGACAGCAGTCAAACTCACGGAACACAGTATTTCCTGCCTCACCATTGTGTGCTAAAACCAGAGAGCACAACAACCAAATTGCGAGTACCTTTGATGCTTCCGCGAAAACCACTACAAATGTGTCCCTAAATGACTTACTGGCAACCGGACCAACCGTTCAAGATGAACTGTTCACGACACTCTTCGTTTTTGACTTCATCGGTACGTGTTTACTGCTGACATCGAAAAAATGTATCGACAGATACTCGTCGCACAAGAAGACCGGCAATTCCAATTGATTTTATGGCGAAATCAGCCAAAGTAAGAACATGTGTATCGACTTAACACAGTCACATACGGAACAACCTCAGCACCGTATCTAGCCACCAAATGTCTACAGAAACTGTCTTCGGAAGGAAGCAGAAAATTTCCATTTGGTGCAGAAGTATTAAAGACAAACTTCTTGGTTGATGATGTGATGACAGGATCTAACAACCTAGCTCAAACAATTGAAATGCGGAATCAACTAAATGACTTACTATAAACCGCTGATTTCACACTTCGGAAATGGTATGTGCCAATGATCAAGGACTGTTGAAAGACATTCCTAAGGAGGACGTGGCACTACAACTTGATCTGGACATTGACAACACGACACAAATCAAAACTCTTGGTCAAGAATGGATTCCCCAGTCTGATACTTTCGTAGTGAGCATTCAACCTACAAAGACCGAAAAAATCAGCAAGCGAACGGCCTTATCAGACATAGCACAACTATACGACCCGCTCGGATTTCTGGGACCAGTTATAATAAATGCAAAAATCTTCCTACAAAAACTTTGGACTTATGGTTTCGATTGGGACGCACCTCTCCCCAAAGAACTGGAAATAGAGTGGACAAAATACCGTGAGAACTTAAACCACTTGCGTAATATGAAAACTCTTGTCATTGGTAACCAGATTAAAGTGTCACCATTCACTTCACAACCAGGAATCTATTTATCTATACCAGTCAATAGATCAATATAAAAACAACCTGATAAAGATCTGACAGCTGCTGCCGAATCAAAATGAGACATGTAAGGCAACTATCCCACAAATTATGTCACTTAATGAAGATCTAGAAAGAGGAAACGTATAGCTATCACCCCATCCAAATAGCAGTATGAGAGTTCGCCGTGCAGCATTCAACTTCATTGGAAACATTGCAAACGGTCTTTTCGGAATACTCGATTCGGAATATGCGGATAAGATGTCGGAATCAATTAATAAAATTCAAAAAGACGATGGTCATCTTTTACATCTTATTAAAAACCAAACATCAATAATTGACGCCACAATGAATATTCTTCAGCAGTCTCAACAAGAAACTACCAACAACTTCCTAGAAATAGACAAGGATCTTCAACATTTTGCTACACTTCTTGACGGAATCAGGCAGAAGTATCATGAGAACCAATTACGGAAACTATTCAATGCAATTGCCGTGCAACTTATCCTTGCATTATCGCAAGTACAAAAGACCCGGACTGCCTTGATAGATGTTTTAATCGATACTCAGCATGGCAAAATAAATCCTCAACTAATTTCTCCTGCCCAACTTCGACAAGAATTTCTCCACATAAAATCAAGCCTCCCATCAACACTTCGACTTCCCGTCTCCCAAGATGAGGTTTTGACGCTTTACCATCTTATGAGCCTCCACCGCAGAGCGCTTAACGATCACATAATCTTTAAAATAACTTTACTATTGCTAAGTCTGGATGATTTTGAACTATTCAAGTTAACACCAGTGCCCGCACTCACAAATGGAAATTTCTTCACAATAAACCCATCTACAAGTTATATCATGGTTACCTTGCATCGAGATCAATACTATCCCCTATCCGAAGCCGAATTTCAACAATGTGTATCTTATACCACAGAAAGGCATATATGCAACCAGCATCATCCCATTTACAAACAAGGAGCAGAAATCAGTGCATGCGAATTTGTTTATTCATTTTCAATTCATTTTTATTAAATTTTTCTTATATCTACTAACGTGCTGACAAAAATGTGTAAAACTAGCTTATATAATACCTTAATTAACTTACTGACCCTAGGCGGGTACTCCAAATTATTCAATATCTTACTACTAATGCCTTTCGACCTTATGATAACTTATGAATCTAAAACTAGAGCAAGTTAAAACTAAGAAAATTTAAAAAAAAAAACTTAGTTCCAAAGATCATTTTTTTTTGTGTTTTCTTAAAACTAATTAAAACTACTTAAATCTACTTAAAACTAGAGCAGCCACAGAAGCTTTTGGGTTTTTTTTTTTGTAATTTTTTTTTTTTTTGGATTTTTTAATTTTTTAATTTTTTTTTTTTTTTTTTTTGTTTTTTGTATTTTGTAATTTTTTTTTATGTTTTTTTTTTTGATTTCATGATTTTTTTTTTGGATTTTTTGTGATTTTTTTGTTTGCCACTGTGCCCACCCCCCTTACCCTAAGACTTACACGCTAAACCTGTGTTAGCCAGCTATTGGCGACTCGCTATCATTATCAACTTCAAGTTGTTGCTCCGACAACCACCAGAACATTTTCGACGTTTTAACAACGTCACGACGATCGCGATCTGAAACCGCCCTACTGAACCGGAGGAGCTCTTCAGCTTCTCCGCCTACTGCGGTGACGTCTCGGTTGTAAAGGAGCCGTCGTTCCACGGACTTCCGGCAGACGTGGTAGATCAGCGAAACCGCCAACCTATCCTGAATCAGCCCTACCATATCAAAATAGAGGAACGCTTCCGGTGGGACAAATCCACTGAAGCGCGTTTTCTCCATATATTCTGTGTTGGGGTAATAAGCCCCAAAAATCAGACCATTGGTCGAGGTCATCGCTCTTGCAGTGTGACCACGAGTCAGTTTTATAATGAAGTTGTCGATCCTGTTTATTTGAGCCCCGTTGTAAAGGACCTCATTAGGATAATATTTTCTGTACTCCGACTCTGGTGTTCTGTGCAATCCAAGACAGGTACGCAGACACTGTCTCTCAAACACCCGAATCTTTTCCATTTGAGACGCTGTATCATTGAACCACACGGGGCACCCATAGACAATCATTGGCCTTATGAGGGCCATGTAGCAAATCACCTTCACTCTGCTATCAAGTTGTCTGCTGTGAAACAGTCGCCTTGTCAGAGCAAAAGCTCCTCTAGCCCTGGCCAGAGCTGCATCCATATGTTTGTTAAATTATAGATACTGATCTAGCTAGATGCCGAGATACTTGACTACTACTTTGTTTGGCAGTGGGTTGCCATGTAGATCAACGATCACCTGCTTTCGCCAGTTCTTTCTCGTATCCCATGAGGCCCGAGCCAACGAGGTTCTAAACACAATTGTTTCCGATTTCTGGAAGTTGATTTTCAGCTTCCAGTCATCGCAATATTGCTGGATCTTATCAAAGTCACGCTGCAAAAGTATTCTGATGACTTCGATCTTTGGACCTGTTCTGTACGCAATAAGGTCGTCGGCGTCCGCTATAGCATGGTGAAGAGAACCAATTAGATCGCCGGTGAAAATGCTAAATAGAATAGGAGAATTCACCGCTCCTTGTTGCAGACCGTTCTGTATTTTAAAAGTTCTGGTAGATGTTCTATTGCAACTTTTCACAACAAACGTTCTACCATGAAGCATGTCATTCAGAATATATAGTAGTGGTTTACTCATGCCATATCTGATCAACTTATAAAAAAGACCGTCTAACCAAACGATGTCGAAAGCTTTCTCCAAGTCAACCAGACATGCACCCGTACACTGGTTTTTAGCTTTGTTCCATTGAATATCTGATACTAGTTTAGACGCGGCATGTGTGGTATCATGTCCCGCCTTAAAACCGAACTGATTTTCTGGAATAATATGTTTGTCCTCAGCCCATGTGGACAGAGCTCTATTGAGAACTTTCTCGAATACCTTGCTGATACTCGGTAGAAGACTAATTGACCTGAGATTTGCTGGATTGGAACCATCCTTACCTTTTTTAAGGAGAGGATGGACCACTGCCGTCTTCCAATGCACTGGATAATATGCATTATTCAGTGCATTGTTGAACAACGTGGTGTATATGTCCACCGCTTCCGCAGGGAGGTTTCGCAGCACAACATTTTGTATGCCGTCGACTCCTGCTGACTTTTTTTTCCTTATTTTGTGAAAGATGTCCAAGAGGTCCATCTTAGAAACGAACAGGGTGTTATCCCCGTTTCGCTGGGCGATGACTGCATTTGCAAGTCGTTCAATGACGATTGAACCTAGTGAAACCAGGATTCTCGGATCGCCAATGCGAGATCTCGTCTCTAAGATAGAAGTGTCCAACGAAGTCTCTATTTTCAAGGTCGTAATTAGGGCGAATGCACTCATTCACCTTATATACTCGCTCGAAAACAGCACCCACCGTCTCTACCTTCTCTTGAGCATCTTCCACTATAAAGTGGTCATCATCCAAGATGGCCTCATCCGGATCTATTCCTATTGTCAGTAGTAAGTCTTTGTTCTCTGTCGTCCTTTGGAGTTTAATACTCTGAAGGTCATTTTGATCTTTTCTCCTAAAGATTTTGTTTATTTCCGGAAACATACTCGGGTTGTTGGACTGCACACACAGCCCGAATTTTATTGTTCCAGAAACATGAAATTGAAACTCCATAGTTTTCTTTAATAAGTTGTTGGAGATTTTTGATCTGTGACCTCAGAGTTCTAATCTCCAAATCGTGTCGGTCAGTAAACCTCCTGTGCAAGAGTTTGAGTCTTGACAGGAGTCTACTTTTTTGTTTGTATAGTGCGTCTATTGTCGCGTTTCTGTACATGTTAGTTGGATCGTTTTGCCTATACTTAGGAATTGTCCTGTCCATTGTACTACGGATTGCATCCTCCATACGTTGCAGGTATCCATCGAATTCAACGTTCGACAGATTCCTGTTGCATGGTGGGGCAATACCGTTCGAACGAAGTTCCCTTGAGACGGCACCGAAAAAGCGCGGCCAACGTGTCTTACCGCTGTTGTAAGAGTGCGTCGGCACGTACTCCTCCAGTTCCACAAGGTCGTTCGGAAGCAGTATGACGGTGGCAAGTCCACAGTGGTCACCGTCGTACTCAACCGTCGTCAAACAATTTTTCGTCCGTCGAAGAATGTCGTCGGTCAGTCTCAGTCTTGAGTCTAAAAGCAATAGATCCAAATAAGAGCCACTTCGAGGATATGAAGGCCTGTCAGTAGCCAGCAGATCGACTTTACACTCAATGCTGTGGAGCCCCAGCCAATTGAATAGCTGGGTCCCCCTTGGATTGGCTAATCGATTTCCCCAATCTTGGTGTTTAGCATTGTAATCACCGGCCAAAAGGAAATAGTTTTCTTCTGAGTTCAGTTTCAGACATCGAAAAAGTGTTTCAAGCTCTGTTATAAAACATGAATTTTGAGAAGCCTCCGGCGCATAGATCGCGACCACATACAAGCGCCTCCCCTGTTGGAGAGGGATGCATACAATACACGCTTCTAGCAACTGGAATCGGCGTATTTCACCACTATATATTACCTTATGAGCAATGCCCTTACGTATGAAGATCGCAACCCCACCCGCGAAAGTCGAGTTGGGTCGGTCCCTCCTTACGATAATGTAATTGTTATCCGTCAATTTGTGATGTTGGTTTAGCCTAGTTTCGCTAACCATACATACATCGGGACGTTGGTCTTTTAACAACTCAGAGAAGTTGGCTCGTCGTTCTACCCTAACTAGCGAATTCACATTCACTGCTAGGATCTTGAAAGGCCTCTCCGGCAGCGCGCCCGTTAACCCAAAAATTGCGCAAGCGACGGCACTGCACGGTAGATCAAGTCCACCCTACGCGCCTGCTCACTTATTTGCCGTGATAGTTCACTCATTTGTGCCTGAATGACACGCAGAGCGACCATCACCTCTGACTCCCCAGTCGCAGCCTTAGACACAGATGGCTGTGTGGCCGCTTTCTGAGGAGGCTGTACCGTTTTCCCATCCCCCCACGCCATTTGGGCGTAAGAGACTTCGGGAACGACGGCCCTTGGAATTGGTCTGGCTGTTTGCCTTCCCTCATCCTTAGTTGCTGTTGGAGCAGCTTTTTTTGATTTTTTAATAATCTGGTATCGAGGACAACCCCGATAATTAGCAGGGTGCCCATCTCCACCACAGAGTACGCACTTCAGTAGGGTCTTGTCTTCGACCCTTGTCTCACCGAGCTTACACTCTTTGTCGTTGTGGTTCTCTCCACACTTGACGTACCTCGACTGCATTTGGCAGTTGAATGCGGCGTGCCCGAACCGTTGGCAACGAAGACATTGTAAAATGTCCCCGTGCCTGTTTATTTTTTCCCATCTTACCATCTGGTAGTCCAGGACGGAGATTTTTCTTAGACTCTCCAGACGGCTATTGGGTGATAAAGTGACGAGGAACATCGGCAATAGCCGCTTCTCCCGTCTAGCCTTGGCCGTGGTGAACGACTTGACCCCGATGAACTCGAGATCGTCGCCCGCCAACCTGCGGAGTTCAACTAAGAGCTCCTCTGGGTTAGAGGTAGGCTCTACCCCTTTTAATAACATGCATTTTGGTTTCTCCTTTTTGGGAGTAAATGTAAAATGTTCGGTGGCTGTCACTTTCAACAACTCCCAAACGATCTTATGGTCACCAATGTTTTCACATTGGATCGCATGCCGATCTTGACCTAATCGTTTTATAGTAAATTTATCGCCAATGGCGGACTTACATATGTTTTTCGTTGCTTGCAACTCCATTTTTAGGGTGTTAATAGGGGGCACCCTGCTTTTTTGTGTTTTCTTCTGTTGTTGTTATGCTGGCTGCTGCTGTTGCTGTGCTGGCTGCTTCTGCTGTTTTTGGGCTTGACTCTGGCTCGTTGTCGCGGTCCCCCGTGGCTGCTCATTGGTAGCAGTTTTCTTATTTATTTCAGCTTTTTTTGTTGTAGTCCCGCGTTGCTGCACGGGCGCAGTTTGTTTGTTTATTGTTTTTTCTGCTGCTGGTGGTCGCTGTTGTTTTTGGCGCATCAACTTTTGACTGCGACTGTTGTTGATGCGCCTCCCTCTCCACTCGCCTACGAGCCTCTTGCCTTTCTTTAATTTCGGCAATTTCCTTGCTTAGCTTTTCCAGTGTCTTGGTGAGAAACTGGACCCGCTCTTCGTCTTCGGCATTGTTGTCGTTGTTTTCTGTCAGGGCAGCGAACGAATTGCCGCTACCTGTATAACGGCCTTCGCCACCGTTTGACTCATAATCGTAAGTCGAATTCAGACTTACGATGCTTTCTGAGCTGGTAGACATTCCATCGTCGTCGACCTCTTCTGCTGCTCCCCTCGCCTTCTGCTTACGAGGCACTAAATTTGGTTTTATTTTTAAGCGCCGCCTCCTTTTAACTGCAGTTACCTCTGCTGTTGTTGCGGTTGTTGCCGCTATCGATTTTGCGGTGGTTTCCGCTGCTGTATTGTTTGTTGTTGTTGTTGTTGCTTCCAACAACGCTTTACTCGCAGAGGCATCTTTCGATGCCCCTGCCCTTTTCTCCTTTACCATTTGCTTTTCTTCCCAATGGATCACGTTTTCTACCTCTCGGTTGTGAAAAAAAGCTTCCAAAATTTTGGTCGCTGAGTGGGATTTGATCCCACGACCCTCGGCTTCAGAGTCCGCCACTCTACCACTGTGCTAACTTTTCAGTTAACAAAACGATAACTAGATTTGCACTTAAAATTGCACTCACTTGGAAAAATACTTTTACTAACACTTTCTCAGCTGAAGTCTTTCCTGCTCGAAAGTCAAAGATCGACTGCGAATTTGTTTATCTAAGTCAAGGATTGCAATCCTATAAATAACCAGCAAGGTGCCTCACTGGAGGTGCCGTGACTTAAGGCCAAGTGACATAAGGCCAAATTTGAATGTTTGGCCTTATGTCACTTTGCGAAAGCGACATAAGGCCAAATTTTAGGAGTTGGCCTTATGTCACTTTCCCATAGCGTCATAAGGCCAACTTTTTTTTGGACATAAGGCCAACTGTTCAACTCATTGTTTGTTTATGCAGTATGGATTGTTATCATCATCCAGCTTTTTACATCTTGCGCTCATTAACATTCTTCTTCTCAATTATGTAAAAATTAATCTTTTGGACGGCCCTTTCATTTTTCGCAAAGACAATCATGTAAGCCTACTTCCCTAACTTATATTTGAGCAAAACATTTTTCCGTTATTAACTTCATATCATAATTTTGCTTGATGGACGTGATGCATTGTTTTATAAAGGAAGATACAGTTATAATTAAAAATGCGAGTGCATACATACAGAATATTTTTAAGTATCATTAGCCGTGTTTCATTGGGAATTTTCATATTCACTTCACTAACACGCTCAATAAGACGCTGTACTCACTAATGCAACTCTATTCCATAAACTCCATTTACCAACCATCCCAGTGGTGCGTTCCTAAATAGCTGGATGTTACGCGATGTAACATCCGGTAACATTATGTCGTTCCTAAATGCAAAAAAGTTACGCGATGTAACATCAAAGTCGTTCCTAAATGCAATGTTGAACTGTCAGAATGTTACGTTTCGTAACTTTTTCCAACTCATCTCTGGGACTTGAGTTTCGATGTTGATCTGTCAAACCCCTCTAGAATTGTTGTTGCTCAGATTTGTTTTGGTTTTTTTTTTCATAAATCTTTCAAAATTCTGTAAGCAGTTATTGATTTTCAATCTTGTTTATTTCAGAATTCTTTTTTCTTCATCAAAAACGAGTTTCTTTTAGCTGGTTTTATATTTTAAGAAATACTTTATTCTCATTTTTGACAGACCAACAAAGTGTAACATCGAGTCGTTCCTAAATGCAGTCATAATTTTGTAACAAAGTCTAACATACACAACAACAACGATGATTTTGACACTACAACATCGTGTAACATCCAAGCTATTTAGGAACGCACCACTGATAGAGTTATTGTTTTCCTATGTGCGATGTTCTGCTATGTTTTGCTGAAGTGAATACATATTCCCAATAAAACTCGGCTATTGATACAAAGAGATATGCTTTCAATTAGTTTAATTTAAAGATATAAGTTAAAAAGCTTTTAAAAAACATTCGCCGGGAATTTTTTAAAAATATTTTTTCAGTTTCATTTTCAAATCTTTAGGTTTTGAGCTTAAGATAAAAAAAGTAAAAAATTCGCGCGAATTGTCAAATGGCATGTATTTTTTTTTTAGTGACAGGGATGTGTGGTGATTTGTGGTTTAGCGTTTTTTGAGGAGTGGAAAACCCAGATTTTTTTGACAACTCATAGGGTTGTCAAGAAAACCTGTGTCAACCATGGGGAAAGTTCAACGAACAGACCTAATATTATATCAAGCAATAAACATAAAGCTGCACGATATGCCCATTTGACTTCAAAACATGAATCACAGCGAATACACTTTTATTATTACGTATTATGACACAGTTCTTATTCATTTTCATTGACACAGTTCGTATTCATTTATTGTTGGGTCAAATAGGCTAGTCAGCATTATGTGTTGATGCAATTAATTGTTCAGCCCTTCTGGCACACTTTTAGTAATAGCTAAGTAAGCTTTAATTTTATATAAATAGAATTGTAAGAAATAAAGAAATGCACATTCATTAAAGCCAAATGGAGTTGATTGTTCTAATTGAATTTATAGCTTTTTCCCACCCGAGGCAAGAGGCATAACTATTGATCAACAACAAGAAAATCTACAAGGAAGTATTCAGGTGAATCGCTTGAACTATTTCCATATCGTCAGAGTGAAACACTTTGGTCGATATAGTAAATATATTGTACACTTCCTTTACGGAGACCAAAAAGTAAGGAGGATTCAAACGCCCGTCTGAAACAAGCCACAACGAGTGAATTCCCTTCGGGGAAACGCACTGTCTACAGGTAAGGAGAATCTAAACGCCCGGCTGAAACAAGCCACAACGACTAGACTTCCTTTACGGAGACCAAAAGGTAAGGAGGATTCAAACGCTGAAACAAGCCACAACGAGTGAATTTCCTATACGGAGACTGTCAAAGTCAAAAAGTAAAGCAATTATAAACGCCCGGCTGAAACAAACCACAACGATTAAATTTCTTTGGCGGGGGGAGGAGAAAAAGTATCAGGTGAATTCTATTTGCCCGGGTGAAACAAGCCACAACAAGTAGAAAGCTTTGTGGAATCTTTTTCTCAATTATGGTTTAGATTAGATTAGATTAAGATTTGTTTTTATTTCGCAAAGTTTTATATACAATTGACTTAAAACTAGGCTTATTACTAACTATTACTAGATTGTTGGCACAGAAGGGGCCTAACTTATATCTACTGTCTAGAGGGATGGTTTTTATAAAATAAAATACATATTTTTGTCTACGTAATCTATTACATGAAAATAAAATAAAATAAAATAAAATGGCGTGACTTAAAGTCTTGAAAAGTAAAATAAAATAAAAATAATATGAGCTCCATAGCTCATCCTCTGCCGTGTCCACTGTCTGCATTTTCGTAGAAAGGTCTTCCTTCATTGAACAATACATCATGGAATCTGGTATCGATGATTGCTCTCGGGAGTAGATACCTATGGCTGGTGTTAATTTCTTCCTGGAGTTGCTGTTGCACTTCTGGGTTGGGGTGTCCTTCGAGGTTCCTCAAGATTCGGCTGGATAGCTCCATCATGTATTTGTCTATTGGTACCATGTCAGCTGCCTCGTATACCATCTTAGTTGGCCAGTACTTCCTCGTGAGGGGGTTCCTATGAAGTCCAGTGCAAACTCTGAGTATTTTCCTCTCGAAGAGCTTGATTTTCTTCATGGATGACGGTGAGATGGTGAACCAGACCGGGCAGGCATATGTGATGACGGGCCTGATGAGCTGCTTGTACAGGAGTAGTTTTGTTGTCTTGCTGAGTCCATACTGCTTCCTTAGTAGAGGATATACCAGGTGAAACGCGAAACTGGCGCGTTTCAAGATAGCTGTGGCGTGTTTGTTGAACTTCATCCGGTGGGTGAAGTTTACACCCAGGTATTTGGCACTGTCCTTTGTTGTTACAACTGTGTTGTCTGGAAATCCGATGGTGACTTTCCTACTCCTTTCCGCGATTCTCCTTCGGGCTCTCGTCCTTGTCTGTGGTGGTCTGAAGCAGATCAGTTCCGTCTTGCTGGCGTTGATCTTCAATCCCCATTTGAGGTAGTACTTCCAGAGATTATTGACGTGCTCCTGCACTCTACGGGCTGCTATCTCAGGCGATGGAGATGTTGAGTAGGTGATGGAGTCATCTGCATACAGCTTAGTCCTTGTGCCTGGTGAGCTTTCTGGTTGGTCTGCGGTGTAGATGTTGAATAGAAAGGGGCCTAACTTTGACCCTTGCGGGACTCCGGCCTTGATGTGTCGTAGTCCTGATTTTTCGCTGGAAACCTGTACAAAAAAGAGGCGATTAGTAAGAAAATTTTGAATTATTTTTACCAAATATCCTGGAAAGCCAAATTCCATTTGCTTGTAAATGAGTCCATTGATCCAGACACTGTCAAATGCCTTTTCGATGTCTATCAGACATGCTACGGTGTTTTCCTTTTTGTTCAATCCCACGGTGATGTTGCTGTGAAGTCCAAGAAGAGGATGTATCGTCGAGTGTTTGGCTTTGAATCCATACTGGAAGTCAGGTATTATATTTCTTTCCAAGCAGAAATTTTTTACCTTCCTCAGTAATAGACTCTCAAGTACTTTGCTAATACAGCAAAGTAGTGAGATAGGCCTGTAACCTTCCACGGTGTGTCTGTCAGTCTTCTTGGGTACTGGAACAATCTTTGCTGTTTTCCATGCTGCAGGAAAATAGCCGTTGTTTAGACAGTTGTTGAAGATGACTGTCAACAGGAAGAGGGCGATGTTCGGCAACTTTTTCAAAACAAAGTTGGATATGTTGACTTTTTCGAGTTTCCTGCGCTGATGGTCTCACATATTTCCTCTGTATTGGTGAATACGTCATCATTGTTGGGGTTTTGGGCAGGATTCTCTTCGTTGAATTCCGTGATTGTTTCTGATGTCTGGTGTCCTGCATGTGCTCTTGATTCGACTTCCATCAGGAATTCTGGGAGATGAACTGGTGGATTGTCCGTGAAATTTCCCTCGAAGTGGTTTGCAAAAACTTCGGCTTTTTCTGTTGGGGTATGTGCTGTTGTCTGTCCATGGCTGATAGCATCCGGAAGGTTTCGTCTTCTTCCTACGATGGCATTTATCTTTTTGAAGCAGTCAGGTCCAGGTTTGATGTCTTGTCTACTTTGTAGCTGGGAATCCTGGAAATGTTTAACCGCCCGGTCAAACATAACTTGGGTACACTTCAGTTCTGAATGGGTCCTCCTGTATTCTTGATTCTCGGTATTGTAGGTCCGATGCAGTATCCGCTGGAGCTTTTTCCTTAGCCTTTGTTTGTGGTTGTTTATGGCGATGATGTTATCGGGAAGGTTCATAAATCTATCCCTTGATGTCTTCTTTTGGTTGTCCAAAGCACTGTTGACTGCAATCTCCAGTCCATGGATCGCTCCGTCAATTTCGGTGTTTGTTAAGTTGGCGATGTTGGTCACTTCTGGTAGTCCTGCTTCGGTGTCATTGCAGAATTGCCTCCAGTTGACTCGATCATATCTGATATGAGAGTCCGGGTCAGGTTGAGCAGTCAGTATCCTGCGTCTGAGACGGATATCAAGTTCCACAGCAAGATGATCCGAGTCCGATGGGTGAGCCACACAACGGTAGTTCTCAAGCTGTGGGAGTATGCAGACGATGTTCGAAGATGCCAAGAAAAAGTCCAGCGTGGATGGTGTCCGAGGGAAGGTAGGTGTTGGTTGTGAAACAATGGCCAGTGAGTGCAGGTGTGGATTGTTGTCCAGCCAATCCACAATGGTATCTCCTTGAGCTGTGCTCATGAGGTCCAACCATCTTGGGTGCCTGGCGTTAAAGTCTCCTCCTATGATGCACTGGGTGTGTTGCTCTGCGATGTCCATTAGTCTTCTAAGATCCTCCTGGATATTTCCCTTAGAAGATGCTCCTTTCATGTAAATTGACATCAGAATCAAGGTATCCGAATCCGATGTTTTGATGATGATGCAGGTTGCTTCTGTGGTTTTGAGTCCGGTGATTTTAATCTGTTCTCCTTGAAACAGATTCTTTATCAGTATGGCAGTTCCTCGTCCTTCGTTGTTAGTTTTGTCTTCTCTGAAAAGTTGGTACCCATCTGGGTGGTACTGGTTCCTCGTCTGTAAATTAGTTTCCTGTAAGAAAAGAATATCGGGTTTCTTTGACTTTAAAAACAAGTTTAAAGAAACCCGTCTGGTTATGGAGTAAATAGAGTTTACATTGTAGGTTAAAATTTTAAGGGTTTTTATATACATAATTGGCAGATAAGACGGCCAATTATTACTGTTTTTGCCTTATCGTCCAGGCTTGCGTAATTGCTTGGGACTATCTGCTTGGCCTTTTGCACTAAGGTGAAAAGGTCAGCTCCAAATAGTCTTTCGGCATCTGCAAAGACGTCACCGTTGTTCTGGATCTTTGTTGTTGATTTTGTTGCATGTTGCCGCTTAGTGGTTTCTGCTGCTGGTGCCTGTGGAGCTGTTTCCTGGGGTTTGGTGGCTTTGTTAGGTGGTCGTTTCACTGTTGCACGAGCAGCAATAGCTGCAAAACTCAATCCTTGTTGGATGGATTCCACCGTTGTCTTCTTCACTGCTTTCGATTGTTCAACCTTCTTTTCGTTGGCTTTCCTCCTCTCTTCCATTTTTCGTTTTAGGATGGGGCAGCCTTTCCAGCTAGCAGGGTGTCCGATTTTCTGGCAGTTTACGCAGTACACGTTGTCATCCTTCACATTATTCTTGGTTCTTGGGCATTCTCCAGGCAAATGCTGGTCCTTGCATTTGACACATCTGTATCGCATGCCACAGTTGCTGGCAACATGTCCGAAACCCTGGCAGTTCTTACACTGGGTGATGGTGGTTGATCTGAATTTTTCCCAGTGGATTTTCTGGTTCAACAGGAGAGTTTTCTTGAAAACACTTGGAATGTCACAATCCTTGTTAAGCTCTACCACGAAGTTGTTGTATTCTTTGTCCTTCCTTAGCTTCTGGGGGCTTACTTTGATCGCTGAAATTCCCTCGTGCTTCAGCTCATCCATGATGTCCTGGACTTCAAAAGTACTGTGAACGCCTTTCAGCATCAACAGAACTTTTTTGTCTTCTTTTGGAGTGTAGGTGTTGAACTCCGTCTTCCTTTCCCTGAGGTATTCGGTGATCTTTTGGTGGTTGTCCTTGGTCTTCGTTAGTATGATGGTTTTTCCGTTGTTGTAGTTCTGAGCCTTGTAGCTTATGTTCTGTCCTTTCAAGTGCCGGTTGAGCTCTGCAACGTTGAGCTTGAAGCAGACAATGGGTGGCATCAGTTTTGTCCTTGAAGAACCTTCAAACGTAGTTGTTGTTGTTGCTTTTCTGGCATTTGTGTTTGGGGGTGCGGCTGAGTCCATTGGGGTTGGTGTATCTGATGAGGTTGTTGGTGGTGATTGTATAGCTGATGAGGTTGGTTTCTTTGCTTCTGATTGCTCGGGAGTTGTTCTTTTCCTTTTCCTCTTTATTCTTATGACTTTAATAAAGTCAGACTGGGACTCCTGTCGTTGCTCATTGTCTGTCATGTTGGCTTCATTAATTTCTTCAGATGCTTCTTCTGCGTCTGCCATTTTGGGTTGGTTGCTGTCCTCAAATGCTTCTCTCCTTGATTGTTGGATATCCTCCAGATCCTCGAAGTCAGATTGAAGTGCATCTTTTTCTTCTACTTCTTCGTCGCTGTACAGATCTTCAAAGTCACTGAGTTTCTCATGGACTTGAAGAAGAAACTCTTTTCCATGTGACTTTATCCCGTCCTTGACTTTGGAGATGAATTCGTCATAGGTAGCGGCGGCTTCGTCCTTCCTTTTTTCTTTTCTACCCATTTTATAATGAGCTGATGATCCTGTTCTGGTAATTGGTAATCTGGTGATTATCTGGTGATTATTGTTTTTATTGCCCCACACAATATTTTGAGAAAAACTTTGTGCAGGCAAGTTGATGATGATGAACAAGGTGATTAGTCCGGCGGGGTAATAAAAATTAATCGCCTTCCAGAAAATGACCCTTCGGTGATTAGTCGGGATCAGAGTATATCTAATAATGAGTAGGGACACTCTCTACACAAATGCAACGCCTACTACTACATTCAACAATGAAAAGCAAAAAAATATAAAAATGCAATGAGTGGAAGCAGGTCAAAACTATGAATAGTAATCCTTTCGGACAATCCCAAATGTTTGAAGGATACACAATAGGTTTTCCCAGGGCAATACCAATAAACTTCCATTGTAAGATACGCGACCTGGAGTTTTTTATGAATGCATTTTTAAAGGCGACCCCAAATGATCGTGAGTGTGTATATGGTTTTGTTGAGTTGCTTAATAGCTTGGGTGACCAGATCTAATTTTTTTTATGACACTCAATTGTTTTATTACGTTCGGGTTTTTTCTTTGGGTAAAATGTTTTTTAATGAGTTTTTCAATGGTAGGTATGATTTATATGATTTTATCTTTAATCTGATTCTCTAAGAAATACATAAGCAACACAATTAGCGAAGTACAGACATTTTTGTTTCTACTTTTGAGGTGCTTATTTAATAGCAGCTGGTCATATTAAAATGTAATTAGGCATACACAGAGATTTGTTTAAATTTTTTCATAACGTAGTTTTAAAGGCGACCCCGGACGTTTTCTTATCATTTGGCGTAAGTTTTTTAGTGTGTAAAGAACAGGGTGCCTTGTGCATAAGAATATTGAAAGTTGAAGTGCTGTGAAAGAAAAATTAATTAAAATGGGTAAACACTATCTCAAGTGCTTAGTATGCGGTCGTGAGGAAGTGAAAAGTGCTGGAGTTAATTATTTCAAACTACCAAACAACGAAGAGAGGTAAGCAAAATTTTTCTTTTTTTAATCGCTCAATCACTGCAAAACTGAAACTCAAAATTTCAAATTTTTGATGTAACGCACTTCAGGTGGAACAACGACTTACTCAATTCTCCAGAAAACGCAATTTTATAAATGAGCATTCATTTGAAAACAGTTTAACGACATAAAAAAATATTTGCTTTTTGGAAACAAACAATTGTGTCAGTATGTATTTTATTGAAAAGTAGTACCTATAAATTAATTTGTTAAATATGATCTCTTGATGTTCATGGCATTAATGGCTTGCATCAATATATGAACAAATGAACGATATAAGATTTTATTTAAATCTCACCGTCAAAAGCATAAGTGTGAAGTGGAAATAAGTGAGCAACCTAGTATTTCCTCCATTTTCACTGATTTTAAGGAATATGTAGGTTCAAATTTGACACGACCTACACAAGATGCGTTAGAGAACCTTGAACAAAAATTTATTTCAAACTTTCCAAATATGTATTTATTGAATAATTTTGAAATGAAAATGTTTGATGTTCTAAATAGTGAATTCAATTCAATTGTTGCAATTTCAAAACAAAGAATTTATTATAAAGTTTTATATACGAGTACGAGTTTACCATATTCTTAAGTTCTTTAACACTAACAATAAGAAATCAAGCAACAAACAAAAATACCTTAGTGTAACACACATGTGATACTTTTAAATTATAATTTATATTTATTATCTAGTGTTATGAAACTTAAATACCAATTTTTTACGAAAAATGTATGCTTATGATTTTTTTTCCGGATCACCCTATGCCGCAAAAGTATGAAAATCTGATTCTCTTTTTTCTCTTTCCTACTTTAACACATCTTATAACCATCTACTTCTCGTGTCTGTGTAACCATAAAATGCGAACTGATAAGAGACACGTGGAGAGTGTCCCTACTCATTATTAGATATACTCTGGTCGGGATGTCCTTCCAGGTAGCTGGCAGGTAGTCCGGGCTCAATCCTTTTTTGGTGGTTGTTTTGTTAAATTATCTGTACACACGTCCGTGTTGTCTGACCGACTGCGACTGACGACTGACTGTGAATGGACTGTGATCTCAATTATGGTGAATAAACCACCTCTATTCATTGACTTTTCTACTGAAACAAAATGTGAACTGTATCAGGTCAGTGACAATTTGGCATATAAAAAATTGGATGGGGATTACCAACGTATTTCCCCATAAGGAAATGCACCACAAGTGATAAGGTACGGAAAAGTAAACAATGTTTGGCCTTGGCGTAGGCATTCACATTGTAATTTTAATTGCTTGTGGGGGATCTTAATAGAAATAAATATTGCACTGTTTTGGTGCGGCATTTTGCGATGAGGTGTAACGAGGGCCTATGTGCTGTGGGTCGTCTACCTCACCTACTTAGCTATGGGGGATATGGGATGGCTTCCCCAAGCCGAATATGGTTGATGGCTAGGAAGCCTATCTGTTCTAAGTAAAAACGAGGCTGAAGAGCCAAAGTGTTCTGTTCTACTTCCAAACTGAAAGTGAATTTATTCAACTGAACTTAAGCTATTTATTCAAAATATTCAACTTGCACACTAACATCTTAAACCTATATCAAATATACATATTATAACTTAAACATAGAAATATTTTGTACTCCGAATTCTGTGGGAAATTAACGAACAACGGAACCAGGCAGCATACTTGCTATATCATCAAATTAATAGTCGATACCAATATGCATAGCCCTTCTAATACAATGCACAAATGTATCCAAATACATCCAGCCATATGCACTACACAGTATGCAGTGCATTGAACATTAGTGAGTAGGTAGATACACTTGACCAAAGTAATCTGAAGCGTCGCGTCCCGTCATCGTCAGTGGCATTGAAATTATTACTTAATAATTTAGTGCATGAGGTTGATACTCATGACCATGAATGAAATACGAGTGCACTATTCAAAATGGGAAATTAATGTGAGTGCATTAAAATAAAGGTTGGCTATTGTGAAGCGTAATGTGGATTAAAGTGAATGACCAGAATTAAATGTATAATGAAGTGGTCGCTAGTGTGATCCCTTCACACCACCCTTCCTGGGGAAAAGGAGAAATCATGTCATATCTTGATTTCTTCTTTTAAGCGACACCAACTTGTACAATAGGAATATTTTTTTTTTCCTTTCGTTCGGAATCACAATATTTTTTTTTTAAACATTATTTTCTTTTATATGTATTGTAATAGTACATACTTTGTATCATTACTTACGTATATAATATAATATTTTTTTTTTTCATTCATTCATACAAGTAACTTATTCTGCTTATATTCTAGTTGTGTTTTATTTATTGCTAAACAATATAATTTACTTAAATCCTCCTTATTAAAAATTAAATGAAGTAGTTATCTTGTATGTATATATGTGCATATAATATTATTTACATTCTCTTCCCCCTGTTTTTTTTAGATTTTGATTTAATTAGCGATTATATAAAAGTTAAATACATGTAAAATGGTTTTAATCTATTCTTGTGTACTGTCATTCTTTTGTTATCGTATTTGATATCACAATTTATTCTATTTTGAGACAAAACTTCGTATGGTCCTATAAATATTGGATCTAATTTTTTTCTGGCTTCGTTTCTTAATAAAACTAACCTTCCTTTTTCAAAACTACTACTCTTTGTTTGTCCCTCTTTATCATATCTATCTTTCCTAACATTTTTTTCTTTATAAGCGTTTCTCGGGCATCTCTATGGGCAACTTGTAATTTATTTTTAAGGTCAATTACGTAATTGTCATTGTTTTTCAATAAAACGAATAAATTCTGTAGAACGTTATAAATATATTTAAACGAAATAGTTCAATGAATTTTGTTAATAATTTAGTATGAGATTTATACTTATCAAACTGAACTGCATCTAGTGGTGAATGATGTGGCGCGTGCAACGATCTCGATCCAAGTGAACGATTAACAAACTCAGAATACTAATTCTTAACTTGCTTACACCCACGCATATTAATGGATTGTTGTTGTGAGTTGTGGAATCTAATGCTTAATGAGAACAAACGCTCTCAGTGTGCACTCACCACATCATTGACCATTACATGTAATACAAAATTTCTAAAGATCAAAGTGATTGATAACACTCATGCCAAGAACAGATTTTTGGTAAGAAATTAAGCCCAAAGCAAACATGAAAAAAGAGAGCATGAACTTCATAATTAAGTTCCAACTATTAAATTGTACAATTGTAATCGATTAAGTAATTAATTGATTAAATGCATTTAATGGAACCTTTGCATTCAAATTATTTAATTTTAAAGAATAAATATAAAAATTTCAAGTTAGGTTGTTGAATCTTAAACATTCCGCCCCCCCTGGAACGAGTTTCAGGACACTGGAAGCAAAGCCAATTTCGAGATCGGACGAACAAATGTTCCTGCTGCTGTTCGCACATTGACAACTCGTACCTTTTGATCTGAGCCAGGGTTGACTGAGACTATTCTACCTAAAACCCACTTCGTTGGGGGTAGATTTGGTTCCTTGACTACCACTAGGTCCCCAGGTTTGTAGTTGATGGTGATCTTTTGCCACTTCGGTCGTTCTTGTAGAGAGGTCAGATACTCTGCGTGCCAACGCTTCCAAAAGCCCTGTACCATGCTCTGGATATGATTCCAAGTCGACAGGCGGTTAGTAGGGGTTTCAATATGGCTCGGTTCAGGAACTGCTGTGAGTGGTTCACCTACAAGGAAATGAGCTGGGGTTAATGGATTTAAATCGAAATCGGACAATGAACACAAAGGACGAGAGTTTAGTATGGCTTCTACTTGGGTTAATAAAGTGTACAATTCTTCAAAGGTTAAAATTGACGCTCCTATAACGCGTCGCAAATGAAGTTTCACTGCTTTGACGCCAGCCTCCCATAACCCGCCAAAATGTGGGGCGGAGGGAGGATTAAAATGCCACGATATGCCATCGGAAGCAAGAGCGGCAGCAATTGCGTCGTTGTGTGGGTGTGACATAGCCAGACTATGCATTTCCGTTAAGACTCGGCGTGCTCCATGAAAGTTCGTCCCGTTGTCGCTGTAGATGTTGCTGCATTTGCCACGGCGCGAAACAAATCTACGCAAAGCTGCGATAAAGGCGTCCGTGGTGAGGTCACTGACCAACTCCAAATGTATGGCTTTTGTAGCCATACAAACAAACAAAGCTATATACGCTTTGGACGTCTTAGCCCTACGACATCTGGATAGTCTAATAGTGAGAGGGCCCGCGTAGTCACATCCTGTATTTGTAAACGGGCGACTTGGTTGGGTTCGGTAGGAAGGAAGGTCCCCCATGAGCTGCTGGCTGGTTCCTTTGCGTTGCATAAAGCACCTTTTACATTTGAAGATTATATTGCGTATAAGGTTACGGCTACCCAATATCCAATATTGTTGTCGAACGAAGGCAAATGTTTCAGATACTCCTGCATGTAGATATCGAGTATGAAAATCTGTAATAATAAGGTTAGATATTCGGGTAGCTTTAGGTAAAATTATAGGATGTTTAATATTGAATGATACGCTTGCGTTTTTGATGCGTCCACCGATGCGAAGTAATCCATCCTTGTCTAAAAATGCTGAGTACTTTAGAAGTCTTGATTTAGCAGGTAGTGTTCCCTTTTTTCGCAAATGTACAATCTCATCTTCAAAAAATGCTAACTGAACGGATCTTAGGATAACGTTCCTTGCCTTTTGTAGTTCAGCATATCTTAATCCATCAACAGCTCGAGGATACCTGTTTGGTTGAAGATTAGACAAGTATCTTAAGATGTATGCGAGTATACGCTGCAGACGATTCCAACACGAAATCTTCTCAATTAGATCGTGCAAGACAGGTCCATCAAACGACGTGACGAGTACACGCCTTGCAAGTGATCGCTCCTCGGTTTTAACTGCCTCGTCATCTAAAGTGGTTTTACAAAGAGTCGAGTTCGGCCACCGGTCTTCAGAATCGCTAAGCCAGGATGGACCGGTCCACCAAAGGTTGTGACTGAACAGAGTTGAAGGTGGTACGCCACGTGACGCACAATCAGCAGGGTTCCATTCCGACGGTACGTGTCGCCAAGCAGACCTAGGTAGGGTTTCTAAGATAGCGGCCGTTCGGTTGGCAACGAAGGTAGCCCATCGACGAGGTGGTGCCGAAAGCCAGTGTAAAACAATTTCGGAATCGCACCACGCAACCGTTCGTGTAATATTAGTTTTGAATGAAGATTTAACCAATGTTATTAACCGAGCAAGTAGTACCGCGCCACAGAGTTCGAGTCGGGGAATGGACACCGGTTTTAATGGGGCAACTTTAGTTTTTGCGGCGACGATTACACATTTCACACTTCCGTCTTCCGCTTTCGACAGGGAATAAACGACTGCAGCATAAGCAAGCGACGAAGCATCTGAAAACCCGTGAATCTCAACAATTTCAGATGAAAACACGTTACGCGGAATAGATATCTTTTCAAGGCTTGGCAGTTGTTCACGATAGTTCAACCATTTTGTCGCGAGATCAAGGGGAAGGGGGTCGTCCCAACCCAAATTCAAATTGGAAGACCAGAGAGTCTGAAACATAATTTTAAAAAGGATCACTGAAGGGGCTAAAAGTCCTAAAGGATCAAAGATACTGGCTATTTCTGAAAGCAAAATTCTTCTTGTTATTGAAGGATATGTCTTAGGAGTTTGAAGCCGATAAAAGTACATATCCGATGCTGGATTCCAGTACATTCCCAATATTTTTATAAGTGACGACGAACGTTCAGGATCAACGAAAGAGTATTCGCAGTCCTCTGGATTTTGCTTAGCTAGTAAAGCCCAGCAGTTTGAGCTCCATTTACGAAGCTGAAGCCGTGCTTCCGATAGCAACGAAATAAGTTCAGATTGTAACTCTAGTAAGCCTGAGATTGAGTTTCCTCCTGTCATGACATCATCAACGTAGACATCACTTAGCAAAGTCTGGGCTGCATTCGGATAAACAGTCTTATAGTCCTCGGCGAGTTGTTGTAGGACGCGTACCGATAAAAAGGGAGCCGATGCAGTACCATAAGTTACAGTTCGAAGTCTATAATGCTCAACTGGATTATTTGGGTTTAGCCGCCAGACGATACGTTGGTAATCACAGTCTTTTTCACTTACCCAAATTTGTCTAAACATTTTTACAATGTCGGCGGTGAACACATAACGATGTTGCCGAAACCGTAGGCAAACACCAATAAGATCGCGTTGTATAGCCGGACCGATTAACAAATTACTATTCAGCGATTGCCCGTTAGAGTCTTTTACAGAGCCATCAAACACGACGCGAAGTTTTGTAGTCGAACTTTCTGGCTTTAACACGGCATGGTGCGGCAAATAAAACTGACACGATGAGTTTTTATGAATGTCACCATTAGGTATAAGTTCCATGTGCCCCAGTTCGAGGTACTCTTGCATAAATTTGGAATATTGCCGGTGCAAATCAGGATTATTTCGGAACCGACGCTCCATCGAATAGAGCCGCGAACAGGCTGACTGTAAGGTATCTTCGAATGTTGGTGATTGGCTTTTGAACGGAAGTGAAACAACATATTTTCCATCGGGTGCACGACTAAATGTTTGTTGAAAGTGTTTTTCAGCTGGATCGTTAACGGCGTCAAGAGGTTTGTGAGGAGGAATATGTTCTAGCTCCCAAAAACGCTGGAGAAGAACATCGACATCCAAAGCGGAATGATACGACGATACTTCCAACCTACGATTGGTTGATTCAGCAAATTCTCCGGCGATAACCCAACCAAAAGAAGTGTTTTGGGCGATAGGTTTACCTTGTGGTCCGACGACTTGTTCCGATTTCAAGATTGTCCAAGCTTTATCCGCACCAAGAATAACGTCAACCGCACTCGAGACATTGAAAAAAGGATCTGCTAGATCTAGCTTGCAAAGATAGCCCCAAGTTGATTTATCGAATGACTTTGATGGTAAATCTGAAGTCAATTTGGTCAATACGAATGCATCAACTGTTAAATGACACGAGCTATACCGCGACATAAGCTTCAAAGACACCAAACCTTTGGTGTGTCCAGCCTCGGTTGAACCTAATCCTAACACTGGTATTCGAGCATGAGCCCGACGAAGTCCGAGTTTCTGAACACATGATTCAGATATAAACGATGATTGGGACCCTGTGTCCAATAAAACACGAACATCAATGAGCTGGCTTTGGTTATTTTTAATTTTAGCAAGAATTGTCGGTAAAACTGTATGTTTCCGAAGGCTAAAATCACGCGAATGATTACCAACCAAGGGTGCAACAGCATCGGAATTAGAGCTCCAAGAGGGCTGAGTTTGACACGAATCTGATGGCGACGACAATTGATCTAATGACGAAGGAGCAACTGAAGATGACGAAACGTTCGAATTCTCTTCATGAACCAAATAGTGATGACGCGCCTTACATACACGACACCGAAACGTCGAACGGCATTTTTTTACGGAATGACCTGATCGAAGGCAATTAAAGCAAATCAAATTAGTTTTAGTAAAGTTTCTGCGAGATGGCATGTCTAAAGCAAGAAATTTAGAACACTGATACAAGTTATGATTGCTTTTACACATAGGGCATTGCGAACTACCTTCTGCTGGCTTAGCTACCAATGCTCGGATTGAACTTGTCTGCTTTCCACGCGATGTGGACGAACTATTTAGCGACTGGCATGACTCTAGTGCATCGCACCGTTTCTCAAGAAAGTCAATAAACGCGGTTATTGTCATATCTTCCCGACACCCGACCTCTTCCGCCCATGCATGCTTCGTTTCAATATCTAACTTATTGAGCAAAATAAAAATTAACCACGGATCGCGACTGTTTTTAGATATTGCATTTAAGCCCCGAATCACCTCATCAGCACCGTCCGTTATCTTACGAAGAGTTTGCGTATTTGGAGCATTAATTGAAGGAAGTGATATAAATGTCTGCACGAGGGACTGAACGATTAAATTTACCCGATCGAACCGTTTCTCTAGCCTATCCCAAGCTTCAATATAATTGACCTCCGACACTTTAATATGCTGGATAACGTCGGCTGCAGTTCCGCTCAAAAAAGACTTTAAATACTGGAATTTGTGAATGGACGATAAATTTTTTTTTGAATCCACCGAGCCTATAAATAGATCACGAAAGGATGGCCAGTCCTTATAGTCACCCGAAAATTTCGGAATCACTATTGGCGGCAGTTTGATTTTACCAGGTCTTTCCGAGTCATCTAATGATTTTAAAAACTCGCTTTGTTCATTTGCAATACGTTCTAACACTGAATTATTTGATTTTTGAGCAATTCTTTCCCGTATCGCTTCTGTCAATCCCGCGTGCGCCTGAAAATATTTGTCTTCATATATCCCGAAATCGTTATTAAATTCTTCTGCTTCACTTTCGTCTATAAATTGAAGACATTCATTATGCATGGCAGTGAATTCCTGCCATGCTGCATTCACCCTATCCAAACGAATTTCTAGCATCTCTAACGAAGTCACATGCTCAATGGATGCTATGAATTCAACCGCACGAGTTAAAGTTGCTTTTGCAAGACCACGCTTTAGCTTTAACGCATTCATATTTTACAAATATAAAAAGTTCGAAGGTAAAATATGAAAAGATCAAGCAATCAAAAAAGAAGATTACGCAAAATATCTAACCAACAGTTAATATTGTCACACGATGTTTAAGCACGAGGATCATGCGCACACGCGGTTTTCGGGCTAGCCAAAAATTTAACCCAAAATGTCCGAATTCAATCACAATAAAAATCAACCCGATTCAGTTTATAAATCCCAGCTTGAAGGACCAAATGTTTTTCAATAAAACGAATAAATTCTGTAGAACGTTATAAATATATTTAAACGAAATAGTTCAATGAATTTTGTTAATAATTTAGTATGAGATTTATACTTATCAAACTGAACTGCATCTAGTGGTGAATGATGTGGCGCGTGCAACGATCTCGATCCAAGTGAACGATTAACAAACTCAGAATACTAATTCTTAACTTGCTTACACCCACGCATATTAATGGATTGTTGTTGTGAGTTGTGGAATCTAATGCTTAATGAGAACAAACGCTCTCAGTGTGCACTCACCACATCATTGACCATTACATGTAATACAAAATTTCTAAAGATCAAAGTGATTGATAACACTCATGCCAAGAACAGATTTTTGGTAAGAAATTAAGCCCAAAGCAAACATGAAAAAAGAGAGCATGAACTTCATAATTAAGTTCCAACTATTAAATTGTACAATTGTAATCGATTAAGTAATTAATTGATTAAATGCATTTAATGGAACCTTTGCATTCAAATTATTTAATTTTAAAGAATAAATATAAAAATTTCAAGTTAGGTTGTTGAATCTTAAACAGTCATAGTTGTACACCGGTTCCATTTGTTTTGTCAGATTGTTGGGTAAGCTACATTGCCTTCCGAATGTCAACTCGAATGGTGTGTAACCCGTTTCTGAGTGTACGGAAGTGTTATAACAGAAAACGTAATATGGCAACCAAGTGCTCCAGTCTGAGACGTAACTTCTAAGATATGCTCCTAAAACCTTATGTGAATTTTCTAAAGCTCCTATGCTCTCATTATGGTACGCTGTAGATTGTAATTGTTTTATTCTCAAAAGCTTACAGATACTTTTGAAAACCGGGTTTAGAAATTCGGTTCCCTGATCAGATGCTATTGTATGTGGTACTCCGTACCTATAATATTATATAATAAGGTACTCCGTACCTTAGAATAAAACCTTCTACTAGAGCTTTAGCTACAGTGCCTGATTCTTTATTTGGGAGTGGCATAGCTTCGATAAACTTGGTAAGCTCAACTTGAATGGTGAGTATGTATTTAGATCCATCTTCTGATTCGGCTGTTGATGTGATAGTCATTGGTTGTTTCTTCGGTTGGTTATATTTGTTTCGTTGGCATACTGGGCAGCGCTTAACGAATGTCGTCACATCGTTTTGCATTCCTGTCCAAAAGTATTTTTTCTTTATATTTTGAATCATACGGTTCATACCTGCATGTCCACTGGTTGGAAGTATGTGAAAGTCGTTTAGTATTAATTTCTTCTTACAAGGATCAGTAATTTCAATAACATTATCTATGAGGTATACCTTTATATTACTTTCTTTAAACATTTCTCCTAATATATTTTTTAATTCATTAATTTTATATTCTCGACGGCCCTCCGAGAGTTTCTTTATTTCATTTTTAGTAATATAATATATTTTCTCTTAATTGATTTGGGGCCGCAGAATTTTTGCACATCCCTCGACAATATTTTGCCAAATAATGTCGATTGGGTTGTAGTGCTGTCCTTGGGCTTCTTTAGGAGTAAACTATTCCCTTTTGGAATATACGCCAAAACTTTGTTTGGTCCTATAATTATGTCGTCCTTGAAATTAACTAAATCTTCCGTAAAATTGTCAACGATTTTTAATTCAATAACTTTTAATACACTTTCGGGTGGCTTCAGAAGTTCTGTTATCATTTGTTCATTGGCTTGTATCTTATTATCTTTAGGTGTATTTTTATCTTTATTATCTACTTTCGACTGGGCTCTTGTTACTAAACAGATATATAATTGTTTTAATTCTTCAGACTCTACTTTAATGCGACTAAGCGCGTCAGCGGTACAGTTGTCTTTACCGGGTGAATATTCTACGTAAAATTGTATTCTTCTAATAATAGTAATAATTAGTAGAATTTAGTTAGTCTACTACCAGGTTCTTTTAGTGAGAACAAGTAACTAGGGGTCTGTGGTCTGTCAAGATTTTGAACTTTCTTCCGAACAAGTATGGCCGATAGTGTTTTACTGCCCAAACTATAGCAAGTAATTCTTTCTCAATGGTAATATAGTTTTTCTCTGCCTTATAGCGTTTTTCATTGAAATCCGAAAGAACTACTCTCAAATGCAGAACTACTCTTTTCAATGAAACGTTTTTTAACAGTTTTGTCGTAGTATTGGTGACAATTGTCATGAATAGCATTGGGTGCATTCACTTCTGTAGTCACTATGTAGTCAAAATTCAATTAGTTTTGTGAATGCAAAATTGAACTACAAACGCAACAAATCCTTTTTTGTTTTCAATCTTTCGTATTTTTTTCCGAACAGCCGATTGTGAAACGTAAAAATGATTCTAAATTAACTTTACATCTGAAATTTTTACATTACGTGGGGTGAACAATTTTCAACTCATTTCGCAGTTGTTTTTAATGACTTGATTACGTAGTTACTAAAGCAGTGAATGCGCCCACTTGCATCTTTTCAATTTTTTTTTACACTCCAAGTAGGTGATGGATGGAAAGGGATGACGACGAAGAAAATGACAACAAACAATGCAGCGAACTAACAAATTCTAAATTTACATATTTCTGCACGCATATTCAATTACTTTCTTTTTTCTTTTCAATTTTAATAATCATCAAACAAATTTCATAACAATTTTTTTCCATTTGACATTTGATACAACAGATGTTTTTGCATGTGTGTGTAATTTTCAGAGTAGATCTCCCAACCGATTGGGAGTAGATCTTTGGCGTTTAGAGTTACTCCAGAACTACTCTTTTTTCCAATGAAACATCAAAAATGGAAAAAGAGTAGATCTTTTCACAAAAGGAGTAACTCTTTTCGTCAATGAAAAACGATATTATTAAGAATTTTGCTTGCGTAAGCAATTGGCCTGTCATCGGAATTAGACGAAACAGCTCCTAAAGCGAAACCTGAGGCGTCTGTACGTAGAATGAATTCTTCACTAAAATTTGGAAATTGGAGAATTGTAGGACTTATTGAATGATTTTTCGCAATCTTTATTAAAATTGAATTCAACATCTTTTTTCAATAACCGATTTAATGGGATGCAAATGGTAGCAAAATTTTTAATGAATTTTCGAGATAATAATTTGCGAATGCTACGAATCTTCTTACTTCATCCGCGTTAGTAAGAGTTGGATAATTTTTCATTGCAGCAGATTTGGTGGGGTCCGATATAAGGTGTCCGAGGTATAATACTTCTTTTCGCAAGAAAGAACATTTTCTCGGGTGTATTTTGAGATTTACTTCTCTCAGACGTTCAAAGACTTGGATCAGGTTTTTGTTGTGGTCCATTAAATTTTTACCAAAAATTATAAGATCGTCAAGATAGAATATGTGAACATGTTAGTCCTGACATGGCTATAGACATCATTCTTGAAAACTTACTGGGTGAGATCTTTAAATCCATTGGTAGACGTTTTAACTGGTAGTGACCATCCTCTGTTGAGAATGTCGTTATTGGTCTACTATTGGCATCTAGCTCCATTTGGTAATATCCTTGACTTAGATCTATACATGAGAAGTAAGTTGCTCCTCAGATCATATCATAGATGTCCGTTATGTTTGGCAGTGGAAATTTATCATCTTCGATTCGATCGTTAACGTGACGATAGTCGATCACCACTCGGAATTTCTGTAGACCGGTAACTGGGTCTTTCTTTTTCGGCACAATAAGTATTGGAGAATTCCAAGGGGAGATGGATGGTTCTTTTATGTCATCTGACAACATTTTTTTTATTTCCTCCTTTATATCTTCCTTCTGAGTATGTGGTAATCGATACGGCTGGGTATATTTCGGTCAAGATTCATTTTTAAGTTTAATGTCTGCCTTTCCAATATGGGTATACGTGAGTTTGCCACCCTCTAGGTGAAAAATATCTTGGAATTTTGTACATATTGCTTCAATCTCGGTTTTTTCTTCGCTATTTAATGTCTCAAAATTTATTTCATTTAGAATTTCCTGAACTCGTTTGTTAATTGATTTATCTATATGGTTATTGTAGAAGAGAATAATCATTATTATATACTTAAGAGATTATCACTCAATTGTCACTCAATATCTACGATCTCTTATCTAGAGCGAGTCATTATTTAATATTATAGAAGGCAGTTATAAAGTACTCTTCAATGTAAGCGGTTGTCTTCTTGATTCTTGTCTTTCATATGCTACATGGCGCAGTCGGTCAAGTGATTGAACGTAAAGTAGGAAATGTGGCTAAGATCACAAAAGAGTATTAAAATGGACGATACATTAGAAACTAGTGCCACAGAAGAAGAAACTAAAGAAAAAAGTACGAAAGCAGAATCAACAGGCAATTCTACAAATCTAAAAAGGAAAATGGATTTCGTTAAAAAATTAGAAGACTTGGATTTAACAAATAACCCAACACAAAATTGGGAAGAATTTAAAGACAGTTTCCAGATATTTCTTATTGCTGCAGGTTTAAATGAGGAGGAGGACACAATGAAGTGCAGTACTATTAAATCAAATCGGTGAAGCAGCGAGAAGAACGTTCAAAACATTGAGTTATGATGATTTAAAATCTTATGAAAAAGTGATTGGTGCATTTGACAGTTACTGTGCTTTGAAATCAAATACACTTTGTGACGTGAAATAATACCAAACGAAATAAAGCCAAATTCCAAAAATTTGGCTTTATTTCGGTTTGAGAAACGAAATAAGCCCAAATTCTCAGTTTGGCTTTATTTCGCTTTAGAAAACGAAATAAAGCCAATTTGGTGTTATTTCGATTTAAATTTTTGCAGAATCACGAAAATAAACCTAAGCAAAACACAAGTTAGATTCATCCATCTTTTATCTTTGATGTAAATTATCATTCACCTGATATTCAAATAAGTTCATTATAGTTTAAAAAGATCAATGTTTTTCATTTCGGATTCTTCGCTAGTGGTTCGTAGGTATGGCTTTTCAATGGACAGCTATCGTTGTTAATGTTTCCTATAATTGATATTTTATTGGTTGTTATATATTACGTTGTAGAGGTATGAATAGTTTTGCAAGCCTAGTTTTTAGAAAGTGTAATTGTTTGATTTGAGTTGCATGGGAGTCCAGAGTTTGAAATTCGACTGGATGGATAAACAAATAAACATAGATATTTTTAACCATTTAACATAATGAAAAATTGCATAAAGAAAGTAAAAGGATAATAACTAGAAAAAATCCAAACTGACGATCAGATATGGAGAGTGAAAAAAATATTAAGCCATTACGAAAGGGTCGATTTGGGGAATCGAAAAATTCGCGGCGAATTTTTTTATCCTTTTACTTTCTTTATGCAATTTTTCATTATATTAAATGGTTAAAAATATCTATGTTTATTTGTTTATCCATCCAGTCGAATTTCAAACTCTGGACTTCCATGCAACTCAAATCAAACATATTAACATACAAACAAAAAAAATATAACTACCTTTTCATCCATTGTTTTTGAAAGTTTATATATAATTTATGAAAAATTTGGCTTTATATCCATTTTGAAAACGAAGTGCCGCCAAATTTTGTATTTAAACAAATTTGGCGTTATTTCCATTTCTTTTTTGGCACTATGTCGTTTTGGTAATCGAAATAAAGCCAAATTGGTATTATTTCGTTTCGAAAAACGAAATAAGACCAAATTTAAGATTTGGTGTTATTTCTTTTGGTATTATTTCACGTCACCCTTTATGAAAGGTACGTTTTTTATAAAAGAAAGCAAGAGACCGGAGAAGCTTTCGAAGATTTTCTCATCGATCTAAGAAAATTAGTCAAACCATGCAAATTTCTGGAGGAGGAGAACATGATTCGCGATAAAATTGTGATGGGCATAGCAGATGGGAAATTACGAGACAAATTAATTAAGAAAGAAGATTTGGATTATGATAAAGCAGTTATGATGGTACGAATGGCAGAGAAGAATCCAGTTACAGAAAAGACACACGAGCATGCAAAAGTATGGGAGTTAGGAGATAGAGACAGATATAGAGGTACTAGGGCACACAAAAATAACCAAAATCAACGGGAGAGGTACAGTAACAAGCAGTCATCTAAACTACCGCAATCCTCGAGCCAATTGCAACAAAATACGGCGGAATATATCAAGAACTGTACGTTTTGCGGTTCTTCACATAAGAAAGGTGTTTGTCCAGCATTTGGTCAAAAATGTGAGGTTTGCCAAAAGTGGAATCATTTTGATGTAGCATGCAGGCAAAATAAAATTATGAATGTTCATTCAATTGAAGAAATAGGTGAACAAGTAGAAAGATTTTGTTTTTCAATTAAAAATTCAGATAATGAAAACTCTTCTAATTCTAGATGGTCAGAGCGAATAAGAGTGATGAATTCTTTTGTAAATTTTAGACTCCACTCAGGTTCGGATTTAAATATAGTTCCAAGACACGTTTTTGAGAAAATCAAAGAGCAAGAGCAAATGAAGTCAACAAAAATAATACTACAGGCATATGGAGGTGAAAATATATACCCTTTAGGATCATGTGATATGGTGTGCATGTTTAGAAATAAAGTAAGTGGAGAATTTTATTATAGTAGAAGGAAATTATAGTTCTATACTTGGATTAAAAGCATGTTTGCATTTAAATATTATACAACGAGTTAACGCTTTGGATAAGAAACATATAACTAAAGAGAGCATAGTTAAAGAAAACAGTGACATTTTTAAGGGAATAGGATGTTTTCCAGAGAAGTATAAGATTGAATTGACGGAAAATGCACATGGATGCATCAGGTCACCGAGGAGAATACCAATAAAGCTAAATGAGCAACTGAAAATTAAACTAGATGAGCTAGTACAACAACAAATTATAACTCCGGTAAATACACCTAGGAAATGGGTGTCAAATATTGTCATCATTAAGAAAAATGATGGTTCTATCAGATTATGTTTATATCCGAGGGCCCTTAATAAATACATAAGAAAAGAAAAGTTTTTGATTCCAACTGTGGATGACATAACAGGAAAAATTTGTAATGCTAAGTATTTTAGTGTATTGGACATCAAAAATGGATTTTGGCATGTGCAGTTAGATACATCCTCAGCGGAATTGTGCACTTTTACAACTCCTTTTGGTAATTTCCAATTTAATCGACTTCCTTTTGGAATTTCTACTGCTCCAGAGGTGTTTCAGCGAATGAACACTCAAATTTTGCGGACTTACCTGGGGTAATGATTTATATAGATGACATTTTGGTTATGGGCCATACAAAAGAAGAGCATGATCTGAATTTACGAAACGTGTTAAAGAGAGCAAAGGAGAGAAACATAAAATTTAACCCAGAAAAATTCCAATATTGTGTAAGAAAAGTTAAATATTTAGGATTGGTTTTTACAGGCAATGGAATTGAAATCGATAAGGACAGGCTAGAAAGCATAGAAAATTTAAAAATACCTAAGAGCAAGGTAGAAATTCAAAAATTTCTGGGGGTTATAAACTATGTTCGCAATTTTATAACTAATTTAGCAGAGCTGAGTGCACCGATTAGGGAACTACTAAAAAAAGACAGAGCCTTCTTATGGACGGAGTCGCACACAGAAGTCTTCAAAAAAATTAAACAGGAAATATGCAAAACGGTGGCCTTAGCACCCTTCAATCCAGAAGAAGAAATATTAGTGCAATGTGATTCAAGTAAAGATGGAATAGGGTGTTGTTTGATACAGAACAAAAGAATTGTTTCATTTGCTAGCAGGGCTTTGTCGGAAAGGGAAAAAAGATATGCTCAAATAGAAAAAGAAGAAAGAACTTCTATCAATTGTTTTTGCTATCAAAAAATTTCATCACTGGATTTATGGACAAACTATTATTGTACAAAACGACCACAAGCCGCTGGCAACATTGATAAAAAAAAGATATACATAAGGTCCCCTCAGGCAAATTACAGAGAATGTTGATGAAATTATGGAACTACAACATTGATTTTGAATGGGTCCCAGGGAAATATATGCACATAGCGGACTACCTATCGAGACACTTTTTGGAATCCGGAGATAGAGAAGAGGACAAAAGTATCGTGGAGACTGTTTTAACTATCGATGTAACGGAAAATTCAGAGAAGGAATTGGAGTTCGAAACCAAAAATGATAAAACGTTATCCAAAATTATGAAATATTGCAGAGAGGGTTGGCCTACAAATAAAGCAAAATGCCCAGATGAGATAAAACCATATTATAAAATAAAAAACTCAATACATACCGATGAAGGGATACTGTTATTCGACAACCGTATAATCATACCTCCTAAAATAATACCTAGTTATAAATGAAAGAAAAGATACTGGTCCTACTTCACGAAAGCCACTTTGGCTTAACAAAAACAAAGCAAAGGGCAAAAGAAATATTGTTTCGGATTGGCATGGATAGAGACATAGAAAAAATAATAGTAAACTGTAATACTTGTCAACAATATCAGAATAAAAGCCAAAAGGAACCAATGTTGTTGCAAGAAGCGCCGTCACTACCCTGGGAAAAAATTGGTTGTGATATAGCAGAATACGGACGAGACAGCTACTTAATTACAATAGACTACTACTCAAAATGGATAGATGTCAGAAAGCTGAAAAATAAATCGGCAGCAGAGATCAAAAAGCATTGGATTGAAATGTTTGGACAGTATGGCATTCCAAAAACAATAATAGCGGATAACAATCCATTTCCAGCAAGAGAATTGATGGAATTTTTAGAAAGGTGGCAAGTAAACTAAAAAACGCGAAGTCCAAGTTACGCTAAAGGCAACGCATTAGCAGAGAGAGCAGTGGGAATTGTGAAATCTATGCTAAAAAAATCACGATGTCAGGAAGAATTCTGTGTTGCATTACTCGAGTATCGAAATTCCCCGATTAAAGACATGACGTATTCACCATCGCAACTACTAAACTGCCGTGCCACGAAAATACCAATTGCAAGCGATTGTGGCTGATATTTTATTCACCTTATCCTCTATTGGCAACGTATCTTCCAAAATGCTAACACCGCATATAAATGAAAATGTACAAGAACAACATGCACATAAAATAAATCAATATATATATATAAATCAATATGCTAATAATAATAAGAATACCAAAAACAAAAGACCATTTCACCAAAATCAGCACATATATATTCAAAAAGAAAATAAATGGATTCCTGGAAGAGTGTTGAACAAGAGTTATACACCTCGCTCGTATATGGTAGAGGATGAAAATCAAAACGTGTATAGAAGAAACAGCAGTTTTATAAGGTCAAAACCTGAGTCGAAGAAGAGAAATTAAATTGACACTGTAATATGTAGATGCGTTAGGTAAAAAGAATTTGATATTTATATTATTTTTTTATAAGGGGGAGATGTAGAAGAGAATAATCATTATTATATACTTAAGAGATTATCACTCAATATCTACGATCTCTTATCTAGAGCGAGTCATTATTTAATATTATAGAAGGCAGTAATAAAGTACTCTTCAATGTAAGCGGTTGTCTTCTTGATTCTTGTCTTTCATGTAGAATAAAATGTTCTGAAATAGAGAATGATATGGGTTCAATCCAATTTAGAGTTACAGCTGAATCACGTGTATTCAGAATTTTTACGGATATTTTTCCCTCTTTAACAGTTGATAGTGAACCTGCCATGAAAATATTTTTAGATAATTCTTGTGGATAAAATATTCGAGAATCAGAATGTTTTGTAGTCATCCAATAAGTTGCTTCACACCGTGGAGGTAAGGCAACAATTTGTATGTTTTGTTGAGTATATATAGGTAGAATGACTGGTTGGCTATCTACTTTTAACTCAAACGAAAATTTCTCCAGATTTATAATGACACTGAATTCTGTTAGGAAATTCTCTCCGATTATACCATCCACTGGGATCGGAAAAGAATCACTTACTACATGAAATTCATATGGAATGGAAAATTCTCCTAGTTGTAATACGTAGATACAGGTCCCTAAAGTTTCTAGATTTCCTGATATCCCTAATAGTGGAGGGCCGTAAGCTTTTTACCTAGGAATCCAGGGCCAGTCCATGGATTTTCATGAAATTTTCGGAAATGTGTTTTAGATGGCCTATAGAAAAAAGTTAAAAAATAAAATTTCACCGCTCTCAATTTTTTAATTATTTTTAAAATTAATTATTAACTTTTAGAATTTTATTTTATTTATTTAGGGTATTTTAGATAAGGTTTTCCAAAGCGTAAGGATGGATAGGTTTGGTTAAGACAAAAAAAAGTTGTATGAGAGGGGGGGTCTATATCCCTCCGTGTAGGCGCGAGGGGCAATTTTATATGAAATTTACTTCATTTTTTAAAAAACTATTAAAAATCAACTAAGTCACTTACTTTCTCATACTTTAGTGTTTTTGAAAGCTATTGCTTTGTTCTTTAATAAAAATTTTAATTTGAGTTCACTTAATGAACAGTTTTGGAGAAATCAATCCTCAAAGTCAAAATTTTGAAAAAAGAAAATATTTTTTTCTTAATTAATTTTTTTTTTCATAATTTTGCCCCACAAAGGCCCATTTTTTCTTTTCATGTTCAATGCTTTTATTAATATTTACTTAGAGCAAAAAACCGAACATAACAATTTTTCTTGGTTTAAGAGAAATTAAAAAAAAACGAAAGATACTTTTTTCCAGAAAACAAAATGTCGTTAATTTCCCGCTAATTGAACTTTTTTCCTGGAAGTGAAATATGAAATGTGTCTTAATTAGCACATAGAAAAAAGTTAAAAAAAAAAATTTGTATGATCTTAATTTTAATATAAATTATAAATAATTATTAAAATTTTAGAGTTATATTTTAATTATATTAGTTTTAAGTTAAATTTTAAAGCTAAGACCTATAAATTGGTCTCAAAGGACACCACATATACTGATTTGTGCTCTAGATGCTATTTCTGGTCAAACGTGTTGATGGATCCAAATAAATATGGTTTTTTGCCAAATAAATACTCGCGAATTTTTCTACGTGCGTTCAGTATGCAAACAAACATATATCAATAAGGGATGCATCAATTCTTATATAAAAGAAAGAACTACACATCAGCATGCTCCCCACCTAAAAAAAAACTTTGAGCCGTTAATTTAACTGATTTAAGTCTCTTTGAATGGTTGAAAATTCAAAATTTGGCCAAAAACCACATTTTTTCGGTTTCATCAACTCGTTTGAGAGGAAACAGCATTTAGAGCACAAATTAGCATATGCGCTGTCCTTTGAGATGAAATTTCAAGTTTGTAACAGGTCTTAGTTTTAAAATTTAACTTAAAACTAATATAATTAAAATATAACTCTAAAATTTTAATAATTATTTATAATTTATATTAAAATTAAGATCATACAAATTTTTTTTTTTTAACTTTTTTCTATGTGCTAATTAAGACACATTTCATATTTCACTTCCAGGAAAAAAGTTCAATTAGCGGGAAATTAACGACATTTTGTTTTCTGGAAAAAAGTATCTTTCGTTTTTTTTTAATTTCTCTTAAACCAAGAAAAATTGTTATGTTCGGTTTTTTGCTCTAAGTAAATATTAATAAAAGCATTGAACATGAAAAGAAAAAATGGGCCTTTGTTGGGCAAAATTATGAAAAAAAAAATTAATTAAGAAAAAAATATTTTCTTTTTTCAAAATTTTGACTTTGAGGATTGATTTCTTCAAAACTGTTCATTAAGTGAACTCAAATTAAAATTTTTATTAAAGAACAAAGCAATAGCTTTCAAAAACACTAAAGTATGAGAAAGTAAGTGACTTAGTTGATTTTTAATAGTTTTTTAAAAAAATGAAGTAAATTTCATATAAAATTGCCCCTCGCGCCTACACGGAGGGATATAGACCCCCCCTCTCATACAACTTTTTTTTGTCTTAACCAAACCTATCCATCCTTACGCTTTGGAAAACCTTATCTAAAATACCCTAAATAAATAAAATAAAATTCTAAAAGTTTATAATTAATTTTAAAAATAATTAAAAAATTGAGAGCGGTGAAATTTTATTTTTTAACTTTTTTCTATACGCCATCCAAAACACATTTCCGAAAATTTCATGAAAATCCATGGACTGGCCTTGGATTCCTAGGTTTTGCCTTTTTTATGTCTAACGGTCCTCCACTATAATACTTTTGTTTTTTTCTTTCATCAATATTAATGTTTTTAGTAAGTGAACATTTTTTTATAACGCATATTGAGGCTCCTGTGTCTAGTAAGAATTGTTTGTTTATGTTGTTTTTTAATGGGATCTGTATGTAAATGCAGCCCCGGATCTAGGGGGGGCAGACCGGGACACATGCCCCGGGCGGCAAGTTTAGGGGGTGGCAAAAACAAGTTCGAAATTCGCTCCCGCTTGCCCACAGGAATCACAGAACGCTGCAGCACTCGTGTCTGCTACAACAAATCATTGCTCCCTAAAACAAACATCACACAAAAAGAGCATCAAAACCTTTTCACTCTACATATTCATTACCAGACCCAGCATATCTTGTGCAGGTAACGAGGGTTGCAAGCGCAAAAAAAAAATTAGCTACTTTTCGGTTCCAAAACAGCAACGGTAGTTGCGACCGAGAAGTACACATACACAGTTTGTCTACCTTTCGGTTTCAAAACAGCATCAGTTGCTGCGACCGAGAAGTGGAAAACTTTTCTTTTCGGTTCCAAAACAGCAACGGCGAATTCTTCGCGAAATCAATCGAGTGAATATTGAGATTCAGAAAGATGATATAATCCTTGCCCGTTCCGTCGCACTAATGGATCTGCTGAAAACTTTACAAAAAATGAGACAAAATCCAATGGAGTATTGGATAAATGAGGCTAGAGAAGTTACTGAAAAAAGTGGTGTTGACACTATCTAGCAAAACAACCGAATTCCGAAACACAAAAAAACATTTCGATGAGATATGTGAAGATGAACTACAAACACTCAAACCTGTTCAACTCTTTTCTAAAGAAATAATGATGGTCGAATCGTATCAGAGATTAAATAGAGGTTTGATTGTGCTACCATGCTGAATTTGAACTTCGCTTTTTTTAATGGCTCTAATATTTTGAAAATGTCAATTGAAGAACTGCAAAAATATGGAGCAGATTTGGCTAAAAAATATGAGCGAGATGTGAGCACCGTTGAATTCTGTCAGGAACTCTTCGTTTTTAAAGAGCAAGCTCCGCTTTTATTTGGTGATATTGAAAAAGCTAACGGTTTTTATCTCTTGCATAAGATCTATGCGCATGATTTGCAGGATGCTTTTCCAAATATTTGTGTTGCCTTGCGAATTTACTCTACGCTTCACACTACATCCGCAAGCTGTGAGCGAAGTTTTAGCAAACTAAAACAAATTAAAAATTATTTGCGATCATCTATGAGCCAGGAACGCTTATCCAGTCTAGCAATCTTAGCGATAGAAAATCGAATCGCACACGAATTAAATTATGATGAGGTCATAGATTTATTTGCTGAACAAAAAGCTCGAAGAGTAAAATTGTAATTGCAAATGATAAATACAATAGTAAACTTGATTTTGTCTTTATTATAAACATTTTTATTTTAAGTCCTATCCTGTGCTGTAAATATACCTATATTCTACATATCTGTAAATAGATAGGATTAAAACAGAAAAAACAGCGGTTTAAGCATTTTTCTGAAAGGCTTGTGTCCAGTTGTCAGTCAATTAGTCAAGATCTGGGCCCTATTGCACCAGTTTACAAATTACAATCACAAATTTGTATTTGTAATCCACAATCACAATTTTTGTACATGAATTTGCGTTGCACGAACTACAAATAAGTTAACTGACAAATTTGTGATGAGAATTACAAATTGTACAGATCACTTATAATTTTCTGTTGCACCATTTATGCTCGGCGCTTGTAATTTACAAATTTAATTCACAATTTTGTTGAACGTTGAAGCGAGCAAAACTATGAATAACACCGGTCGGCAACATTTTTGTGCATGGGTTTTACCTAATATATTTTGATTATACAGGGTGATTCGCATAAGGTGTGACAAAAAGATAGGGTGTGTAGGTTGGACCTAGACAAGCAAAAAATCGTATGGGAGGGGGGGGGGGTTTATTTTCCCCCGTTTAGGCGGGAGGGGCAATTTAAAAAAAAATCACTAAAAATGGGAAAAAAATTATTTAAAAATAACGGTAATACCTACAGAGTCGTGCTATAGCATTTTGAAAAGCCAAAAGCTTAAACATTAATTTAAATTTAAAAATAAGTTGTTCAAATAAATAGTTTTTGAAATATTAATTTTCAAAGTCAAAATTTTGAAAAAAAACATAATTTTTTTTTTAAAAACCACTTTTTTTTTCCAAATTTTACGTAATTAAGTAGTATTTTTCTGGCTTATTTTCAATGCTCTTATTTATTTTTGATCAAACACAAAAAACCGGATGTCAAAATAACCTGTAGTTTTTGAGAAAACCAAAAATTACAAAAACGACTTTTTTAAAAAATTTTTTTTTAAAGTTTTTTTTTTCGTTATTGGGTTCTTAAGTGAACTTAAGAAATAAAGGATGAATTTTTCTTTACTGTTTTTATTGAGAATTCACTTAAAAATCCAATAACGAAAAAAAAACATTTTAAAAAAACAAAATTTAAAAAAGTTGTGTTTGTAATTTTTGGTTTTCTCAAAAACTGCAGGTTATTTTGACATCCGGTTTTTGTGTTTGATCAAAAATAAATAAGAGCATTGAAAATAAGCCAGAAAAATACTACTTAATTACGTAAAATTTGGAAAAAAAAGTGGTTTTTAAAAAAAAAAATTATGTTTTTTTTTTTCAAAATGTTGACTTTGAAAATTAATATTTCAAAAACTATTTATTTGAACAACTTATTTTTAAATTTAAATTAATGTTTAAGTTTTTGGCTTTTCAAAATGCTATAGCACGACTCTGTAGGTATTACCTATTTTTAAATAATTTTTTTCCCATTTTTAGTGGTTTTTTTTAAAATTGCCCCTCCCGCCTAAACGGGGGAAAATGGACCCCCCCTCCCATACGATTTTTTGCTTGTCTAGGTCCAACCTACACACCCTATCTTTTTGTCACACCTTATGCGAATCACCCTGTATAAGCAAATCTGTATAAAAAATTGCTATTACAGTTTACAGAACGTAAATATTTGGTTTTTAAGAAGGTAAGGAGTAAGGTAAGAAAAAAGACATTTTTGTGAATTGAGTAATTTTATTCGGACCTTTTGTACATTATTGAGCATATTTTCGACAATATAGAGTAATTTTTTAAGCCGGTAACAGAGCTTCCTCCAGAACGTCTTGAGAAAAAAAAAAAAAAACAATTTGCGATTTTCACCATAACTTTTTTTTTTGTTGACTGGTGTGAGTTTTGTGGGATTCACGATTGCCTTGCAACTAAATTATTGGCTCGAGCACTCACTACCAATCCAAAGTTAGTGCGGTGTACGCGCCAGTTACCCAACCCAGTCGAGCTATAGTTCAATTTATTAAAGTCTGCAGTTTGTGGGAAATCTTAAGCATCATTGTTGGAAGGAACATAGAAAAACCAGAAGCTTTAACTTTTACACAAAGCATCCATATGAAACACATTTCCCTTACTTCCAACACTCTGTATCCTTTCTTTGAACCAAAAACACCGCAAAATAGTTTTTTTCTCAAGATGTTCTATACTATGCTATGCTAAGCTTATGCTTCAATAATTCTGCATGAAAAAATTACCCTATATTTGGTCGAAAGTATGCTCAATAATGTACAAAAGATCCGAATAAAATTACTCAATCCATATTTAAGGAAAAAAGTCGCAAAAAAGTCTTTTTTCTTACTTTGAAACCCTAGCGCCCCCCCCCCCCCACCCCTTTAACTTCTAAAAAGCCAAATATTTTCGTTCTGTAATCCCAATTTTTTATATAGATTTGCATAATCAAAATATATTGGGTAAAAACCCACGTGCAAAAAAAAATTTTTTTTTGTTGACCAGTGTAATAAAAAAAAAAATTTTGGCCGTCTTGGCGTTAATGCGCAGTTTTTTCTGTTTTTTTTTTTTTTTTTTTTTGTACTCTGCATCCAATAATATTTATAATTTCTTATGCTTTAGAACATCTTAGTCGAAATCTTTCATCAAAATCTATATGGCTCTCTATATTATAATTTTCACGCGGACAGTAAACTTTTTTTCGAACGAAAAAATACGCTTTAGAGTTAATGCTGTGCCTTCTACGCAAAGACATTTTAAATTACTATGAAATACAAATTTGTAGAAAAATATACACACAGTCTTTCACCTGTAGAATTCTTTCACAAATTGAAACAAATTTGTGATTCTCTTTCATATGGTGCAACAGAAACTTACAATAAAGTAGGATTTTCAACATTTTTTTGATTGTAATCTACAACTACGAACTTATTTTCGTGCAACAGAAAATGATATTTTTTAACAAATTAATATTTTGTAATTCACAACTACAATTTTGTAACCACAAAATTCTTAGGAAATACAAAATACATTTTTTTTACAAATTTGTGATAAAAACGTTTGTAATTTACAATATTGTAAGGTGGTGCAATAGGCCACTGATAGCTGAAATAATAAAGATTATAAAGGTAAAAGCACATATAAATTTGTGGGGGCGGCATTTTTCAGTATTTGCCCCGCCTTTAAAAAATTAAAGATCCGGGGCTGTGTAAATGCCGTTTGATATTCCAACAGTACAAATGGCATCTCTTGTCTGTGGATTTAACAAATTCCCTCCGATGGTTCGGCTTCCCCTTCGGTGGGTTGCTCGTTTCCCATTACCAACACCTGATTATGATTTCTATTATTATTAGGTTGACTTACATTATTCGACCTATTGGTATTATTGTTGTTGTTACTGTGATTATTACTGTTATTTTTATTATATCTTTGTCTATCATTATTGCTTGTATATCTGGACCTGTTGTCGTTGTTATAATAGTTATTATTATTATTTCTATAGTTATTACGATTCCTAGAGTTTTGTTGGTTCTGATATGAAGGCCTAGTTGAGTTGTTATTCTGTGGGTGCGAATTTCTAGCTTGGTTATTGGAATTAGTATGCGAGAATCTAGCTCGAGAGTTGTTAGAATTATTATGTCCATGATAGTTTATACCTCTATTATTCATGAACCTTACAGTGCTTGATGTGGATGCAGAGGTTTGATCTAATTCCACTATATGCCGGATAGCGTCTTGATGATTAATGTGTCTGGCGCTATCTAATACTATTTTTAACCTATCGTTTACCCCCTTTTTTATAAATACCAAACCTCTTCTCTCGTTAGTTTTTGTTAGGATTTCCCTTGCTTCTTCACCATGGCAAGAAACTTCTAGTTCTGTCATTTTTGTAATAAGTGTTTCGATGTCTGTTACGAATTCTCGCACAGATCGATTACCCTGATATGTCTTACTAAGTTTGGTTTGTATCGTTTCTATTGTTTCTTTTGGTCCACATTTTTCTATAAAATTTTTATTTTAATGAAACAAAATTCTCTGGTTTTTGATTACCTAGCTCAGTAAGAGCTTTACCTTGAATTTTGCACTTTAATATAAATTTTATTAGTGTGGGTTTTGAGGTCTCATTAAGGGTGTCATGGTAGAATTCTACGCTGTTTATAAAATCCCTAATGTGTTCAGTTCTCTTGGCCTCCTCATCACAGTTGAGGGTAGGCAATTTCTGAGCTATACTGAAATTGAATATTTCTGCCAAGTTTTCAACTACTTCTAACTCTTCGGCTTCTTTATCTTCTTCTTCTCCTATGTTTTCTTCGCCTAGCAATTTCTCTTCGGCTTCTTTATCTTCTTCTTTTCCTATGTTTTCTTCGCCTTGAAATTTAGTTTTTTCCTCTAATATTTGATTCAGTCTGACTAATAAGTTATCTATAATTGTTTTTTAAAGTTTGTTGGTTTGTATCCTTTTCTAATTTTTCATATTTTTCATTAAACTCTTTTTCTAATTTAAATATTTCGTGTCTTTTTTCAGTAATATATTTTTCGGAATATTTTCATTTTGGGGTTGTATTGAAATTTGCAAGTATTTCTTTTAATGTTTTTACTATGTTTAACATATTTTTAAGTATTTATTTATATTTTTCTTTTTTGTACATTGTTTAACATTGAAAATTTTTTTTTTGTTAGTAAAAATTTTAAACTGCTACATTTTTAATTTCATTAGTAATAATTTTTTGGACATTTTGTTTAAAATAAAATTTTAAAATTTTTGTGGCTAAATAAACTATAAAGATTATCAAAATTATGATGACAATGTCCATGATTACAAGATTTAAAGTTAACACATTATTATTATTGTTATTATTGGTTACAACGACCTCTTCTTTGGAGGTTTTTCCTCCCATTATAAATTTTTTTTTTTTTATACAGAATTGTTTTTTTTTTTTTTTAATGAAAGGAAAAAATTAATTTACTTTTTAAAATTATTTTCTTTTTGTTAATGTTTTGCTTGTTGCAAAAAATTTTTCTTTGTATTCCCACTGCTTAGACTTGCTAATCTGTATAGGCTGCCGATCTCTTGCCTTAGTTTAACCTTTCTTCCAGCACGTTTACTTTTAATTGTTTGTGATGGTACTTGCTGTTGTTGTATCGGTTTTCTCCCTTTCAGATACTCCTCGATAGTTAGAGGCTTAAGTCCAGCGGTTTTTGGTGTGGGCACGTATACGGGTGCCTCAATTGTTGGTTGTCCGGGATTATAGGGACAATTCAATGATTCGAAGAGTTCGTCTAAAGCTTCCTTTTGATATGATATTGGTACGTCCAAACGTGGCACCTTGTATTTATCGAATTTATGAACGAATTCAAGAATTTCAGCCAACTGCTTAACTAGCTGTTAACTGGCAGGATCGCCATGTAACGAGGGCCTATGTACTGTGGGTCGTCTACCTCACCTACTTAGCTATGGGGGATATGGGATGGCTTCCCCAAGCCGAATATGGTTGATGGCTAGGAAGCCTATCTGTTCTAAGTAAAAACGAGGCTGAAGAGCCAAAGTGTTCTGTTCTACATCCAAACTGAAAGTGAATTTATTCAACTGAACTTAAGCTATTTATTCAAAATAATCAACTTACACACTAACATCTTAAACCTATATCAAATATACATATTATAACTTAAACATATAAATATTTTGTACTCCGAATTCTGTGGGAAATTAACGAACAACGGAACCAGGCAGCATACTTGCTATGTCACCAAATTAATAGTCGATACCAATATGCATAGCCCTTCTAATACAATGCACAAATGTATCCAAATACATCCAGCCATATGCACTACACAGTATGCAGTGCATTGAACCTTAGTGAGTAGGTAGATACACTTGACCAAAGTAATCTGAAGCGTCGCGTCCCGTCATCGTCAGTGGCATTGAAATTATTACTTAATAATTTAGTGCATGAGGTTGATACTCATGACCATGAATGAAATACGAGTGCACTATTCAAAATGGGAAATTAATGTGAGTGCATTAAAATAAAGGTTGGCTATTGTGAAGCGTAATGTGGATTAAAGTCAATGACCGAAATTAAATGTATAATGAAGTGGTCGCTAGTTGTGATCCCTTCACAGAGGTAAGAGAAAGAAATTGTGACGCTTTTTCACAGATCCCTCTTTCTTCGAAAGACGAGAACCCTCTCGTCTCAGCGTCCTCTGGTACTGACTGGAGGAGTCTTGTATGCTTTTCTGTTTCGAGGGACTTAAATTAATTTTTTTTTTTTAATTTTTTATATACGTGTATATTTTTCTATCTTTTTTTTTTTGTTTCGTGTTTTTTCCCTTTTTTTATATTTTTTTTTTTTAACTTATAACGTTATAAGTAAATAAATGAACCAAAATAAGCTAAACACCTATCCTGAGAGAAACAAAAAGAAAACAACGATCGTTCTACGATCATAACAAAAAAAAAAACTTAATGCAATCGTCCTGTAATCGTCCTTGAGTGCGACTTCATCCCTTCAGCTTCATTGGAACCACTTTGCTCCTTCCCTGGAATGACAGCATCGCCTCGGTCGTGGTATTGTTTGGAGTCCCATCGATGATTCCGCACCCCTTTTGAATGGTAAATGGTTGTGTGTCCCTTCGGAACACGGAATCGATGCCTCGAAATGGGTCCGCTGTGTGGCTCCTCTGTCGGTCGGCTCTCCTCCACTGGGTTTCCTGTAGGCTGGGGCTCTGGATTTCGGGCATCACCGTTGGTTCCTCCTTCGGTGGGTAGAGTCGGTGATCTTTCCGGAACAAATGTCCGGATGCTGGATCTCTCAGAATTTCACGATCGGTCAGGCGATGACCTTCGGCCAGCGCTTTCTGGTGCTCGTCCCAAAGAAAGCTCGCCCTGTCCCTCACTGGTTGAACATGCACCATTTGAACTTCGGGGCTCGGCGGAGTTCGGATAAGCACGGCTGGTGGATGCACGTTCTTGCGGCTCACTCGGCGGGTAGTTCAGCCGGCTGGTTCAGCTCTTATCATCCGTGCGACGACCGGACGGGCTCCAGGATGTGGTTGACGGGGTTGCGTTGTTCGTCTCTTACAGGGATTGTTCGGAGAGACGGGACATGGTCTTTTGGCCGTGGACGTCGACGTGACGGTTCGGTTTTAAGAGCTTGCATCGATATCACGTTTCCTATCTTCGGTAACCGTTGCACCTAATTATTTTTAAAAAAGGTCTTTGCCTCATTACGGTCGGTGATCGACTGAGGTCTTCTTTCTTTGCAATCGCCTGCGCAATACCGGCTGAGCGATTGTTGGTATGTATATGACATGACTTTGATGTTGCTGTTGTCCATTTCGGATCTCGTATATGTGCTCGGGTCGTAGCAGCTCTGTGCATAGCATGTCTGCGGCCTTCTAGTATTATCGTGCATCCAGCCTCTTCTAAAAGGTCCATGCCTAATATGGCGTCTTCTACCAAGCTGGGTAGGAAAATAGTTTCTCCCTGCACTATTCTGCCATTAAAATTTAGAGACAGGACGTAATGCTCGCACGGTTTGGCTGTTCGACCGTCAGCGAATTCTACGACATGCGGCTGGTCTCTTCTAGCTGCTCCTTGTTGGCGGCATTCTTTCCGTAAGCCAGGGCCGATAAAAGATCGCGAAGAACCGGTGTCGATTAAAGCATAATATACTCGATCCCCAACCTCGATGTGTACGAACGGTCGAGAGTCGGTTGGACTGGTTGGGCCAGGTTGTTGGAGAACGGCGTTATAATTCCGGTGACAAGGACAATCTTTGGTGAGGCGACAGTACGAGCAGAACAATCTGAAGGGGCGTCGGCAGTCTTTTTTATTGTGCCCCCTTTGCTTGCATTGCCAACAATGAGTGTTTCGGTCGTACGGAACGGCTTGGTGATAGAAGGCGGGTGAAGGCGACTGTACTTGTAGTCGAGGAACAGGTGCGGTTGGGTACTGGTATTGCTGATGAATCGAGGCAGGACGAGAGTCTCGATCTTCTTGGCGTATAAACTCGTATTCCTCCGCAAGATCCATCAACTCATTCAAAGTCGTAAATTACATACGCTTAATGTAAAGTCGGTACTCGGGCCGTAATCCATCATAAATGCGGTCTATGTTATCCTCGATCGTCATGCGTGGATGTTGTCCTAAACCATTCTAGGGCGGTATTGCGGAAGATCTCGGAAAGTGTCCAGAGCATATCGTTCAATGGTATTTCGTAGCATACCAGGTCCTCGATTTTTTCTAAAAATTCCAATGGTTTTCCGGAGCCATCGAATCGGAATCCCCATTTTCGAACGGTGTTCATCAACTCTGCTTCAAAACTGCGTCCGAATCGGCTGGGTGTGGGATATGTGGCTGCGGTCTGGTATGTATGAGGACTGGCGTGTGGTTCGACCTGCGGAGGAGCAGAGACTGCTCAGACCTAAATACCGGTCCATTGTACTACCAGATAGCAACCTTCTATTTGTTATAGCTTTCCAGATGTTCGGAGAAAAGCCAAAAGACGCTGCCATGATAAGGAGCCTAAGTTACCAGCTCTCACCATGTCTGCGCCGAGTATCTCTAACCTCATGCCAGAAAAAGCAGGACATTCACAGAGGAAGTGCTCTGCGGTGTCCTCATCTTCTCCACAAGATTCAGAGAGTGTAGTATCACTTAAGCCTAACACAATTAAATGCTTGGCAAAAGAAAAGTGCCCGCTGGCAACGCCAATAAGCTTTCTACAGTCTTTTCTGCTACGAGCTAGCAAAAATGTTGCAGTCTTCTTACTAACGTTGGGGAGCATATGCTGCATCCAATGGAGGCATGCCATCTACGGTTTCGCTCTTCACAGATCCAATCGTTGATTGAAGCCCTCACTGAGGACGCTGGCAAACCTTGCGACGGTTCAGGTCCTGAGAAAGCTGTCTGAGATCCCTGCCTAACGAGTTCATCGGCGATCTCGTTTCCAGTTATGCCGTGATGGCCCGGAACCCAAATGAGACTCAAGGAATTTAATCTTCCGATCGCATTCAGAGAGCTCTTGCATTCCTGGATCACTTTCGAAGTGGTTAGAGGGCTGAGAAGGGCCTTAAGCACAGCTTGGCTATCGCTGCAAACAAAGATACATATCCATTAGACGTGAGTCAAAAAATATGCTGCTTGCGAGTTCCTCAAAGCTCCAGTGCAAATTGTGCCAGAGACCGCATCGTTTTAAGCGAGAAATGGTCTTGAGATAACACCCCATGATATAGGTATCAAGGGGAGGAAGATTCAACAGTGCGTCGAGAGCAGCTCCCGGTGTGCTGGAGAAGGCCCCCGTAACACGTGAGGTTTTACGAATGTAAATCTCAACCATTCTTTCCATCGTCTTAAGCAGAAAGGAGGTAAGACTAATGGGTCTAAAGCTCTTGGCGAGTGAGTAGTCTTGTTTACCAATTTTTGGTATGAAGGCGACTCTAACACTCTGCCATGGAGTTGGTATATACGCTAGGGCTAAGCTACAGGGAAAATATTTTTCAAAGTGGGAAGCAAAAGGTTTTTACTTTCCTGCAACATAGCTGGGTAAACACCGTCAGCGCCAGGTGACTTGAAGCTGTTAAAAGATGCCACGGCATATTTGATGGCTTCGTCGGTAACAACTAACGATGACGTGTACCAGCTTAGTCGAGTGGATTTATCGGATTCACCTGATCTAAGGGAAATAGATTGCTGTGGTCCGATTGATATCTGGTTTCCTGGAAAATGAGTTTCCAGCATAAGACTGAGTGTCTCTGCTTTGGACTCGGTATAGGAACCGTCTGATTTCCTGAGCGTTTCTAGTTTGTTTACCTTGCTCCTTTTAAGGGTTTTAGTAAGTCGACTAGTTTCACTGAGTGTTTCTATACTTTCACAGAATTCTTTGTAAGAGGCATTCTTTGATCTTCGAATTAACTTTTTAAAGTCCTTCTGTTTAGATCAATACAGGTTCGAGTCGAGATCTGATTTGGTCTTGAGGGACCTATTCAGAATACTTCTGGTTTCCCTGCGAAGTTTCTGTAGTTCATTGTTCCACCACGGAACCATTGATCTAATCGGTAATTGTCTAACTGGACATGCCAGCTCGAAGCTACTTGTAAGGGCACAATTCACTTCTAGAACGGCATCTTCCACTTTTTGTGATGTTGAGAGCTTAGGTAGAGTTTGGACGAAATTACCGAGTTCATCGTTGAAAAGTGTCCAGTTAGTTTTTCTGGGATTTCTTGTAACTAAAGGAGTGGGAACCACATTTGCTACATGGAATTGAATGTATCCGTGGTCTGAGAGTGACACACCCAGCAACACTTTCCAGTTGGTAATCTCCTTGGCATATCTGTTAGATAGTGTCAAGTCAATTACGTCCTGTCGTATAGCCGTAACAAAAGTTGGCCTATTACCAACATTGTTAATGTCTAAGTCAGAAGACAGAATGTAATTAACACCCCTATTACAGACGACAACCCAACTGAAAATTGGGTTGTGTGCCCTTGTTATATATATGAAAAGACAACCCAATTTCAGTTGAGTTGTCATCCATAATAGGGGTATATGAAGATGGTTGCCTCTCATGTTGCATTTGACGCTGCCCCAAACTGTGTTTTGAGCGTTAGCATCACAACACTTGATAAGCCCCAACTTCCGGTTTTCACAAAACTCCACCAAATCCACAACCTGTCTTGAGGGAGGGGGTAGAATGGAGTTCCAGGGAAAGTAAACTGACGCAACGACGAAAGTTTTGCACTCACCGTTCGTTTCGTAGTTTATCATAGCCGCAACCAGGTCTTGGCCACAGAAGTGATCAAGTTTAGTTGCTGCAAAAGAGCTCGGTATGATGAGACAGGTCCGGGGTAAGTCAGACCGTTCGTCATAGAGAATATTGAACCCTCGTAGCCCATGGCTCTTGGATTGCTACGAGGTGAGTTTTTGTATTCAACACGGAAAGCCTGCTATATAGGAGTGCAGTAGCAGCCTTAGAATGTTGAAGGTTTACCTGAGTTATTATTATTGATAAATACTAGTAATCCATCCATCACTTTCACCGATTGAAATTAAATTGGAAATAAATCCTTCCAAGATGAAAATGCAGACGGGAGTCGTACCTAGCCTTGATGATAGCCACAGAAGCTTGATCTACTCCCACAACAAGGTAAGAACCGTCTTCACCATCCCGATTCCTTGCCTTGTTGTGGTAGTGAACTTTCCACTTCGTAGTGTCGATACCATCATTCTGGGTAACGAGGCGTTGTAGCACATCTTCAGTTTTCCTGAGTTGCCCCGGGATAATTTCAAAAGAGGAATTTAGGAGGGGTGGAATTTTAGGCACAGAGGCACGTAGCCAGACAGCGGTCTGCTGAACACTCGACCAAAAAGGTTCCGTCCTCCAAACAACATCCCTCAGATTGGATCTGCGTACTCTCTGCCATAGCCAGCTCCCACAGATGATCTTCACAGTGCTTGCGCTCTGTGATGGTCATGCTGTTGTCATTGCCAGCCTTACAGATACGCACTTTGAAAAGCGAGACAGCCGCTCTTTTATAGGGCAGCCGTCTTTTATTTCGCTGTGCGACGGATTTGCTCCTTTCGAGGCTTTATCCCGTCCGGTCAGTGTCCGTACCAGACTGACTATCAGTCACGGTTTCATTCACCAACGTTTCGGTTGGACCTTCAGGAGTTTTAACCATGCTGGCTTCATCCCTTCCAGCCAGTGTCCGTGTACCGAATTTGCAAGCCTTGCGACCTGTTCTTCAGTTTCATTCACCGACTTTCCAGTTAGACCAACAGGAAGATTTGCAGAGCTTCCGGAAACCTTCTTCCTTTCTACCCTGTTCGCGTTTGCAGAAGTTGAGGTGACTTCGGTTACAGGAGACCGTCCTGAATTGGTGGGTGAGACCTCTTCCGACCTGTCCTTTTCGCCGCCGTCACCAATGGTTTGCAACTTAATTCAGTGCCTTCGGCCACCCTGGTGTCCTCTTTGCACTGAGCCTTTGCCGCTCGCCTTCTCTCCAGCTTCTGTTGGCGCTTGGAAAGCTGTTCTCCAGAGGATGTCATCGTTGGAGTGGGATCCACCAGCTTCACTTAGTCCGGTGATAGCACCGCTCTGGTCAACAGCTAAGCCTGGTTGAGAGATTAGCTTTGGAGGTAATACCTCCGAGCTGCCTTCTTCATCTTTCCAGCTCAGACCACGAAGAGCTTCATGGAGAGAACAGCAGGAGTCATCGGTTACGGTACCTTCGACTCGCGTGTATCCACCAGTAAAGGTGTGCGTTTGTACGTCAGATGGGGTCTCCAGAATCCGTGCCTCTGCCGTAGTGAAGACTACGGGTGGATTTTCGCTTTTACGATTACCACCTGGAGAATAAAAATCCTTTGGGTTATCTTCCATACTGTTTTTTGATCAATTCTTGGTTTTCATTCATTTTCCCCATCCTTCGACCACCTTTCGGCATCGAGCTCGGTTCAAATAAACTACTTAAGCCCCCCCACCGCGACAAGGTGACACCGTTCCACTGGTGTCTTGTCCACGTTCGGTAAGCGTCTCTATTAACTCGGCCTTCTTTAGGAAATAGATGAATCCTAGGTTCTGGTACGGATTTGGGTTCTCCTCGAATTGCTGCGCATCGTCTTCAGGTACTTTGGGGTCGGTATCGGTGGGCATCTTGGAAGCTGGTTAGTCATGTTTCGGTGTCGGTCGGTGGACTCTGCGTCAGTTCCTGGACAGGTAGGGTAAACGATTGAACTTTCTGCAGGTCCCTGCTCGGGCGCCAATTTGTGATGCTTCTTTTGCGAGGCTGGGGTATGTGTGTCCAGGGTCTACCCAACTCGGCGGTCCAACTTCTCAAAAATGAATACGAGGAGACGGTCGGTTTAATTCTAATTAGTTCTTATTTTATTTTAAAGCGGGAAATACACGATACAATTATCGTACATACTTGGGTCGTACCGATATCGCTAACGATATCGCAAGATAGCACACACACTATACGATTTACAATACGATAAGTTGAAGTGTCATGTGTCAAAATGTAGGTACCTCTACCTATTCATTTAGTATTTCCATGCGTTTCTTCTTTCTTCGAGCTCGTTAGTTTTTTGGTAAATAAAATTAAATTAAAATATGAGTGAAACGAATAGAAAAAAATGGATTATAATATGTGCCGGAGTATTATTGAGTGAAGATATAGAGATAATTAAAAGTAAAATAAAAAGAAAGTGGGTCAAGGAGTGGCTTTAAGAAAGATCAGAAAGATCTGATATTTTCCTTGTGAACAAATTGAAGCTGACTGCACGCGACGATTATAAATGCTATCTACGAATGAAGGATGAGCATTTTCAACATCTTTTGGAGTTGGTGAAGCCTCACATAACCAAGCAAGACACATTAATGAGGTCACCAATATCAGCTGAAGAGCGTTTAATTGTGACATTGCGATATTTAGCTACGGGGAATGATTACAGCGATCTGAAATTTAGTTCGAGAATATCAGCTCAAGCTATTGGAAGAATAATTCCAGAAACTTGCTTTGCAATTTACAAAACATTACGGAGGAAGTATTTAAAAGTAAGTTTATTTCATGTTAAATTTTTTGTTGAAGTAAAACACTTTAATTTGTTTTTCAGTTTCTATCATCCGAAAATGATTGGAAGGCTATTGCTGAAGGGTTTAGAACACAGTGGGATTTCGAAAATTGTCTGGGTGCTATGGATGGAAAGCACGTTCTAATCACTAAGCCGCCAAAAAGTGGTTCTAACTATTTCAACTATTAAGGCACGCATAGTGTCGTTTTGTTTGCCATAGTCAATGCAAACTATGAGTTGATTTATGTTCATGAAGGCACAAATGGTAGAATTTCTGACGGAGGAATACTACGAGCTCCTCCACCGGAAAAACTAAAAAATTGCTCCTATGTTTACCCATATGGATTTATTGGCGACGAAGCGTTCTCTCTGTCCGAAAACATATGGAAACCTTATTCTCAAAGTGGAATTTCGAAGGAAGAACGAATTTTCAACTATAGACTGAGTCGTGCTCGTCGAATCGTTGAAAACGTTTTCGGCATATTATGTTCGCGTTTTAAAATATTTCAAAAGCCTATAAAAACCCAACTTAAAAACGCAGATGCAGCTATTTTAGCTTGCTGCGCTTTCCATAATTTCTTAAGAGCGGAATCGGCAGATTATATAACACAAAGATGTGTTGATCGAGAAGAAATTGAAAGTGGCACCATATCTCCTGGAATTTGGCGTCAAGATGAGCAACTGTTATCATTGGAAACATATAATCCCGGAAGAGCATCTGATTCAGCAAATGACATCAGAAACAAACTAAAGGACTACTACAACAATGAAGGAAAAGTCTCATTTCAAAATAAAATGTGTGGTTTTTCTGATAACTAATAATTTTTATTAATATGTACAATGTACATGTATATACACATATGTATTAAAATAGCGCTTTTTTATTTTTTATTTGCGTTGCTGTAAATCAATTACTGCTGGTTTTGTCTTGCATATTTGGATGGTTCTGTTGAATGATGAATTTGTGGCACAAAAGTATTTCCATCAATTACAAAAGTTTGTTCTGATTCATGAAATTCTGGTTCATCTGGATATGGGACAAATGTAGAGCTCATTGTCAACTGACCTAACCTGCCAGTGATGAGTACATCCGAAACAATCTTTTCTGCAATGAGGCGTTGTTGAAGCTCCATATTTCTGAAATGTTCAGCAAATCTTTTTCCAAGAATATCGAACTCGTCATCTTTCTTTTCATTATTTTGACACATAAATTCGCTAGCCTTTTGGAAATTTTTTTTTTTTGTTGGTCCATAGACAATTTCTTCCTTTTTACAACTTTTGAAGACTGGGAGTCGGTGCCGCTAACTCACCAGGTGTCAAGAAGGTCGGAGTGGAACAATCCTGAAGAGAAGAATATTTATTAAGCAAATGGATAAAGGAAAGGTAGAAGTAGAAATGTTTACATCTGAAGCAATTTCCAGTTCACAGTAGTCCTCATCTGCAGAATAGTTTGACATTGATGAGTTCCCTTCTCTTGCCTTTTCGCTGTCCTTTAAAAACAGAAGTTCATTGTAGTACCACAAAGTAGGTACATACAAATCATCTGCTCCACTGCCAGTGCCCTTTGATTTGACAATTTTTTTGAATTCTCGTCCAAACGCAGTTCAAATTAGCAATTTTTTTTCTGACAAAGTCTTTAGTAGCATTTGGGTTAGTTTTTTTACATTTTTCTGTTAATTGCTGCAATGCATCTTCTCTTAACTGTTTGTTACTGTAATCTGAAATGTAGACATTCCACAAACACGGAAAACCGCGATATTTTTCAATAAACTCAAGCCAAAATTCTTTATCTGCAATGGAAACCATTTCTGTGTTTTGTTTTGAACCCTAATAAAATGAATGAAAGTCGGTACGATTATCGTCACAACGCAAAGCAACTGCTTTTGGGTCGATGGCATTCGACCATGCGACATCGGTACAGCGGTTCACTTCATGCACAAACCATACAATCATCGCATACAATCCAACTTTTGTGCGATAATCGGTACGATGATTTTATCGTATATTTCCCGCTTATCTCAGGAATAAGTTTACAATTTGACGAGTTTTTTTATATTCAAGATTACAAACAAAAGCAACATTTTACGTTTTCTTGAGTTGGGTCTGCTTCTGGTACTAGTCCACGGAATGGCTGGCTTTGATCCTTACTGGTGTACCGGCGATGGTTCCTCTGGAGCTGCGGTTGTATATTGCAGCGGCTATTTCCTTGGCTTCGCGGCGGCGAACTCTTATCTGGCTCTGCCTTAGGCAGGGCGCTCTACCGGCAGCAGCGGATTTCGTAGCAAAGGTCTGCGTTGCTTGAAAGGCAGAGTAATTGATCGTCTGGTCAGGTATGGGGTTATCTGCAGTATGATGAAGTGGAAAAACTACTGAGATATTTTATCAAAAGGATGTTCTGGTTACCAGAAAATACTCCCACATATATGCTACACTTGGAGACCGGTATATCACCACTCTACATTTTTACACTTAAATTACACTTAAGCTGTGTGAAGAAAACGATGGCTCTACCAAACCACAGGCTACCAAAATCATTGCAAGCTACTTGCAGCAACGAAAATCCCAGTTCTTCGCGGAGTGGTCACTACTGGAACGACAACATGGCATCGAGTTGATGGAAAGAAACATCGAAGTATGGAATGATGCTATACCTGCACTTTTGGGGAGAGTTGAAGACAGTATATTCTCCAATTTCACGGAAGCAGCGCAGCGGAGCGAGACGCGTAATATGTATAGGGACCTTCAACACAACCTTGGTGAAGTAAATATTTCAACGACCGATACTCTATTAATACGATATCTCTAATTTTCAAAACCAGAGGAGAGTTACTACGTTTAAATTACCAGCCATATGGACCTGACGGAAACACGGAATGCACTTTATGTAATCATCGTGCCACAGAAAATGTTTTTCACTTTTTAACAACATGCCCCATCCTGCAGACAATACGACATGCGCATTGGGGAAAAAATTACTTAACTATCGATGAAGCGAAAGAAGTTCTAAATGGTCAAGATTGGATGATTTTAGCCAGTTATGTTAAATCTGCATTTGATTATCGAAATACAATTTTAAACGAGGCTTTTTAAAACAAAAAACAAAAAAACTATGAATTATGTAAAATAACTTTTTGATTTAGGCCCGTTTGCTGATTCGAGTCATAAATTTAAGTTCTACATAAAGTTTTCATTTTTGTATGAGACGTTCCGGAATTCTTATGTAGAACTTAAGAATTCCGGAACGTCTCATACAAAAATGAAAACTTTATGTAGAACTTAAATTTATGACTCGAATCAGCAAACGGGCCTTATACAATTAATCTTATAAATACTCTTTTTTTTCTGGCTGACGGCAAAAGCCAATGCTATATTAGTGAAATTGTAAACATGTTTATAAATCAATTCCATTTTTTGATTAAATCACAATACTACTACTACTACTACTACTACTACTACTGGTAATGATCCATTTTCTGCGATTTCAACCGTGAATTGAATACGGTTGTTGAAAGAATTAAGAGCTGTCAAAGTTGACTCGATTTCATTCCTCTTCAGAATAGCGAACAAATCATCCACATATTTGGTAATAACCTTGGGTTTGAAGGCTAATTTACCAATGACGTCTTCCAACAAGGCCTCCATTGCTATGTCAGCTAAAATGGGTGACACCGGACTGCCCATAGGTACACCTCGTTTTTGTTGATAAATTTTATTTTCAAACTCCACATAATTGCATTCTATCATACAGAAACGAAGCATCTCCATAAAATGTGATTTTTTGATGTTGGTGTGTTGCTTAATGTCGTTCCATTTTTTCTCAGTAACCTCTATTATCAAACGAATGGGTACATTTGTAAATAAAGATACAACATCAAACGATACAAACACCTCATCTTCTTCCAACTTTAATGGAGTTACTATTTCTATAAACTTTTTCGAGTTTGTAACATTGTATATGGGGTATTCCATACCAAATCGACCACTTTTGAACCCGACCCCTTTAGATTTTGCTGAAACTTTACCATTCTTTTCTACCCTTTGAAAAACATTTTTGAGAATTTTTTCAAATTTTTTTGTCCAATCTCAAAAAAGTTATGAATTTTTTAAAAAAATGGCTTTCTTATTTTTCAAACAGCTTCAAACAGCCATAACTTTTTTAAAAATTGACTTTTCGGAACATTTTTTTTTTCAAATTGTTTGTTTTTGAATGAACTTTTCGGAAAAATACACGAAAAAAATTTAGCATGATCAATTATATAAAATAATCGGTTTTTTTGAGTAAAATCGTCATTTTTTTGAAGTTTGCCATATTTTATTTTCTTCATTTTTTTCTCAAAAAAAAATTTCAATCAATTTGACAACTATTGTCACCAATTTCGGAGTGGGCCGACTTTTTTCACATTTTTTTTATTTATTTAAAAAAAATCAAAATTAAAAAAAAGTTTTTTCTTAAACTTTACTCGGCACTAGTACGATAACTTTGGTGACAAAAAATTATAACGGTTTTTGATGGAGGGGTTCAATACAATCATTATTTACTACAGGAGGGGGTCTTTCTCCCCCCGCTTAGGCGGTAGGGGCAATTTTATAAAAATTGACTTCAAAAAATATTGTTAAAGAACGGGAACATTTACAGATACAAATTATACTTTTTATGAAAGCCAGAAATCTGCACTTCATAATAAATTTTTAATGAAGTGGTTTCAATTTATAGTTTTTGAAATAACTGACTTCAAAGTCAAAATTTACGAAAAAAGTAAAAAAATTACTTTGAGTATTATGTTCCTCATGATTACAAATGAAAATAAAAAAAAAATAGATGTAGTAAGTTGCTTCAATAAATTTTTCATCAAACGCTGTAAACTACTTTTTTCTATGTCTTGTAGTTTTTGAGATAATTGAAAAATAGTAAAAACTACTAAACTAAAAAAACTACTTACATGCTATCAAAAATGTTTAAACTAGCTTACATAATAACTTACATAATTAACTTACTGACCCTAGGCGGGTACTCTAAATTAAACAGTAACTTATTTTTAATGCCTTTCGGCCTAAAGATACAGTATATCTATTTAAACTAAGAACTAATATTAATGACTAAGAAAGTTTAAAAAACTGAGTTTCATGGATCAAATTTTTTCTTTTTCTTAAAATTACTTACAACTAATTAAAACTACTTAAAACTAATTAAAACTACTTAAAACTAGAGCAGCCACAGTAGTTTTTGTACAAAATTTTTGTTTTTTTTTGTTTTTTGGATTTTTGTTTGTATTTTTTCTATGTTTTTGGATTTTCGACGCAGCTAATTTATTTTTACATTTTTTTTTTGATTTTGATTTGTTCGATTTTTTTTTTTTTTTTGGTTTTCGACGCAGCTTTCAGTTTTTTTTTTTTTTGATTTTTGTGTTTTTTAAATTTTTTTTTTGTTTTGTTGGTTTTTAATATTTTTTTTACTGTGCCTACCCCCTATACCCTAAGTCTTACACACTAAACCTTTGTAAGCCAGCCATAGGCGACTCGCTATTAGTAACATTTACATTTTGTTGCTCACACAACCACCAGAACATTTTCGACATTTTAATAACGTCCCGTCGATCGCGATCTGATACCGCCCTACTGAACCAGAGGAGCTCTTCAACTTCTCCGCCTACTGCGGCGACGTCCCGGCCATAAAGGAGCCGTCGTTCTACGGACTTACGGCAGACGTGGTAGATTAACGGAACCGCCAATCTGTCCTCTATCAAACCTATCATGTCAAAATAGAGGAAAGCCTCCGGTGGAACAAATCCACTGAAACGTGTTCTCTCCATATATTCTATGTTGGGGTAGTAAGCCCCAAATATCAGGCCATTGTTCGAAGTCATCGCCCTTGCAGTGTGACCCCGAGTCAGTTTTATCATGAAGTTGTCGATCCTGTTTATTTGAGCCCCGTTGTAAAGGACCTCATTAGGATAATATTTTCTGTACTCCGACTCTGGTGTTCTGTGCAATCCAAGACAGGTACGCAGACACTGTCTCTCAAACACCCGAATCTTTTCCATTTGAGACGCTGTAACATTGGACCACACGGGGCACCCATAGACAATCATTGGCCATGTAGCAAATCACCTTCACTCTGCTATCAAGTTGTCTGCTGTGAAACAGTCGCCTTGTCAAAGCAAAAGCACCTCTAGCCCTGGCCAGAGCCGCATCCATATGTTTGTTAAAATATAGATACTGATCTAGCCAGATGCCGAGGTACTTGACTACTACTTTGCTTGGCAGTGGGTGGCCATGTAGATCAACGATCACCAGCTTTCGCCAGTTCTTTCTCGTATCCCATGAGGCCCGAGCCAACGGGGTTCTAAACACAATTGTTTCTGACTTCTAATCTGATGACCTCGATCTTTGGACCTGTTCTGTACGCGATTAGGTCGTCGGCGTACGCTATAGCATGGTGAAGGGAACCAATTAGATCGCCGGTGAAAATGCTAAACAAAATAGGGGAATTCACCGCACCCTGTTGTAGACCGTTCTGTATTTTGAAAGTTCTGGTAGAAGTTATATTGCAGCTTTTGACAACAAACGTTCTACCATGAAGCATGTCATTTAGAATATATATAGCAGTGGTTTACTCATGCCATACCTGATCAACTTATAGAAAAGACCGTCTAACCAAACGGTATCGAAAGCCTTCTCCAAGTCAACCAGGCATGCACCCGTACACTGCTTTGTTCCATTGAATATCAGATACTAGTTTAGACGCCGCATGTATGCATGTATGGTATCATGACCCGCCTTAAAACCGAACTGATTTTCGGGAATAATATTTTTGTCCTCAGCCCATGTGGACAGAGCTCTATTGAGAACTTTCTCGAATACCTTGCTGATTCTCGGAAGAAGACTAATTGACCGGAGATTTGCTGGATTGGAACCATCCTTACCTTTTTTAAGGAGAGGATGGACCACTGCCGTCTTCCAACGCACTGGATAATATGCATTATTCAGTGCATTGTTGAACAACGTGGTGTATATGTCCACCCCTTCCGCAGGGAGGTTTCGCAGCACAACATTGGGTATGCCGTCGACTCCTGCTGACTTCTTTTTCTTTATTTTGTGAAAGATGTCCAAGAGGTCCATCTTAGAAACGAACAGGGTGTTATCCCCGTTTCGCTGGGCGATGACTGCATTTGCAAGTCGGTCGTCATTGAATTTAGTGAAACCAGGATTCTCAGATCGCCAATGCGAGATCTCGTCTCTAAGATAGAAGTGTCCAACGAAGGATCTGTTCTCAAGGTCGTAATTCGGTCGAATGCACTCATTCACCTTATATACTCGCTCGAAAACAGCACCCACCGTCTCTACCTTCTCTTGAGCATCTTCCACTATAAAGTGGTCATCATCCAAGATGGCCTCATCCGGATCTATTCCTATTGTCAGTAGTAAGTCTTTGTTCTCTGTCGTCCTTTGGAGTTTAATACCCTGAAGGTCATTTTGATCTTTTCTCCTAAAGATTTTGTTTATTTCCGGAAACAAACTCGGGTTGTTGGACTGCACACACAGCCCGAATTTTGTTGTTCCAGAAAAGAGATATAGATATTCTGTAGTTTTCTTTTATTAACTGTTGGAGATTTTTGATCTTTGACTTCAGAGTTCTGTGGTACCCGTGGTGTGATGGATAGCATGTCCGCCTGTTAATCCAGAGGTTCGAGTTCGAATCCCAACAGAGGCAAAAATGTTTTTTCCACGGGTATCGCCTTTCGCGAGGAATTGGCAAGTCCTCCGCTAGTATTCATTGCCATGAAAAGCTCTTTCTCGATTAGCCGTTCGGAACCGGCAGAAAATTGTAGGTCCTTTCCATTCCCTTACAAGGCATGGTTGTGAGAAATGCGCTAGGCCCAGGGGCTCCTCGCTCTGTTGCGCCACCCTATTTATTTATTTATTTTTACTTCAGAGTTCTAATCGCCAAATCGTGTCCGTCAGTAAACCTCCTGTGCAAGAGTTTGAGTCTTGACAGGAGTCTACTTTTTTTTTTTGTAAAGTGCGTCTATTGTCGCGTTTCTGTACATGTTCGTAGAGTCATGTTGCCTATATTTAGGAATTTTCCTGTCCATTGTAATACGGATTGCATCCTCCATACGTTGCAGGTATCCATCGATCTCAACGTTCGACAGATTCCTGTTGCATGGTGGGGCAATACCGTTCGAACGAAGTTCCCTTGAGACGGCACCGAAAAAGCGCGGCCAACGTGTCTTACCGCAGTTGTAAGAGTGCGTCGGCACGTACTCCTCCAGTTCCACAAGGTCGTTCGGAAGCAGTATGTTGGCGGCAAGTCCACAGTGGTCACCGTCGTACTCAACCGTCGTCAAACAATTTTTCGTCCGTCGAAGAATGTCGTCGGTCAGTTTAAGTCTTGAGTCTAAAAGCAATAGATCCAAATAAGAGCCACTTCGAGGATATGAAGGCCTGTCAGTAGCCAGCAGATCGACTTTACACTCAATGCTGTGGAGCCCCAGCCAATTGAATAGCTGGGTCCCCCTTGGATTGGCTAATTGATTTCCCCAATCTTGGTGTTTAGCATTGTAATCACCAGCCATAAGGAAATAGTTTTCTCCTGAGTTCAGTTTCAGAGTTCGAAAAAGTGATTCGAGCTCTGTTATAAAACATGAGGGTTGAGAAGCCTCCGGCGCATAGATCGCGATCACATACAACCGCCTCCCCTGTTGGAGAGGGATGCATACGATACACGCTTCAAGCAACTGGAATCGGCGTACTTCACCGATATATATTACCTTATGAGCTATGCCCTAACGTAAGAAGATCGCAACCCCACCCGCGAAAGTCGAGTTGGGTCGGTCCCTCCTTACGATAATGTAATTGTTATCCGTCAATTTGTGATGCTGGTTTAGCCTAGTTTCGCTAACCATACATACATCTGGACGTTGGTCTTTTAACAACTCAAGGAAGTTGGCTCGTCGTTCTATCCTAACTAGCGAGTTCACATTCACGGCTAGGATCTTGAAAGGCCTCTCCGGCAGCGCGCCCGTTAAGCTAAAAATTGCGCAAGCGACGGCACTGCACGGTAAATCAAGTCCATCCTACGCGCCTGCTCACTTATTTGCCGCGATAGTTCGCTCATTTGTGCCTGAATGACACGCAGAGCGACCATCACCTCTGACTCCCCAGTAGCTGCCTTAGACACAGATGGCTGTGTGGCCGCTTTCTGAGGAGGCTGTACCGTTTTCCCAGCTCCACCCGCCATTTGGGCGTAGGAAACTTGGGGAACGACGGCCATTGGAGTTGGTCTGGCTGTATGCCTTCCCTCGTCCTTAGTTACTGTTGGAGCAGCTTTTATTGACTTTTTAATAACCTGGTATCGAGGACATCCCCGATAGTTTGCAGGGTGTCCATCTCCACCACAGAGAACACATTTCAGTTGGGTCTTATCTTCGACCCTTTCCTCACCGAGCTTACACTCTTTTTCTTTGTGGTTCTCTCCACACTTTACGCACCTCGACTGCATTTGGCAGTTGAATGCGGCGTGCCCGAACCGTTGGCAACGAAGACATTGTAAAATGTCCCCGTGCCTGCTTATTTTTTCCCATCTTACCATCTGGTAGTCCAGGACGGAGATTTTCCTTAGACTCTCTAGACGGCTACTGGGTGATAGGGTGACGAGGAACATCGGCAATAGCCGCCTCTCCCGTCTAGCCTTAGCCGTGGTGAACGACTTGACCCCGATAAACTCAAGATCGTCGCTCGCCAACCTGCGGAGTTCCGCTAAGAGCTCCTCTGGGTCAGAGGTAGGCTCTACCCCTTTCAAGAGCATACTTTTTGTCTTCTCCTCTTTGGGAGTGTAACTTAAATATTCGGTGGTTGTCTTAGCTATCAACTCCCGAACGATCTTGTGGTCACCAATGTTTTCACATTGCAACGCATGTCGATCTTGTCCTAAACGCTTAATAACAAATTTATCGCCTATGGCGGACTTATATAGGTTTAGTGTTGCTTTCAGCTCAATTTTGTGGGTCTTTATTGGGGGCACCCTGCTCTTAGTAGCTGTCTTCTTTGGCTGCTGCTTTTGTTGTGTTGGCTGTTGTTGTTGTTGTTGTTGTCTCTGCTGCTGCTGCTGCTGCTTTGGCACCGTCACTCCTGGCTGCTTCGATGGCGCGGCTTTTTTAGCCGCGGTCCCCCGTTGCTGCTCTTGGGTAGCAGTTTTCTTTCTATTATTTTGCTCCACAGCTATTTTATTAGCTGTCGTGCCTTGTTGTTGCACGGGAGCATTTTTCACATTTGTTTTTAATGTTGTTGGTTGTTGCTGTTTGGCCTTGTCTGACTTTGCAAACAGTTGTTGTTTTGCCTCGCTATCTGCTTTCCTGCGGGCCACCTGTTTTTCTTTGATGTCTTCAATCTCCTTGTACAATTTCTCCAAGATGATAGATATCGTACGAAGTCTCTTGTCTTCTACATCTTTCCGCTCCTCGTCCACACCGTCGCCTTCGTCTGCCAATGCAGCGAACGAATTCCCACTACCGGTGTAACGGCCCTCACCACCGTTGGACTCGTATTCGTAAGTCGAATTTATGCTCACGATACTTTCGCTGCTGGCCGACATCCCGTTATCGTCGACCTCCTTATCAGTTGGTTTTGTTTTTTGGCTACGGGACACCAAATTCGGCTTAACTTTTAAGCGCCGCCTTTTCTTTGCAGTTGGTGTTGCTGCTGTTGCTGCGGTTGCTGGCACCGCAATTTGCTTTGCGGTTGTTGCTGCTGCTTTGCTAGTTGTTGTTGTTGTTTTTAGTGTTGGATTTATATCCAACACTTTTTCTGATGTTGATGGACCGCTATGGTCCATCACAAACGACTGTGTCGCTTTTTTTCCTCTTCCTTACGAATTTTTTCCTTAATTTACGCAATTTGCTTCAGAGCAAGAATAAAAATTGGTATCCCCGGGTGGGAGTTGAACCCACGTTCCTCCACGCTGGGTACCTACTGCGCTACTCGTTCGGCTACTGCCGCAATTTAAATCCACTGACTTTAAACTCCACTAAAGCACTCCACTTGAAAATATACTCACAGCTAAAGTCGTCAACACGTCTACACACGATAGCTGTTGCTGAACGACTGGGCAATTTGCTCTTCGCTATTGGCAATGCAAACTTCGGTCCCAGCGACAATTGGCACAGGGTGACCAAGAAAATGCTCGTGCAAATTTTACACAAATTTTACAAAGCCATCTACGTTCTTCACGAACCCCTTTTTCTGATAAATTCATTAATAGAATTTGTTGTAAAACAGTGAAATTTAAAAAGACACATACAGAAATCTATATTGTTCCTGCAGATAAAGGTAATGTCACGGTTGCATTATATAGAAATGAGTATGTAAGCAAAATGAGAGACTTGATGGCAGATAGAAGTACGTATAGGATACTCAGGAATAATCCTACGTTGAAACTTCAAACTACGAACAACACACTCATAAAAACTCTGTTTAATGAAAATATTCTTAACGAATACGAGAAGAAGCGCATGATGACATACACGGCAAACAGTCCTCGAATTTATGGATTGCCGAAAATCCATAAAGTTTACATGCCGTTAAGACCGATTTGCGCATCAACTTCTGTGCCGTGTTATGAATTATCCAAATATTTGGTTAAAATTCTCCAAAAAATAAGTGAGAACTCCTTATACAATGTTACAAACTCGAAAAAGTTTATAGAAATAATAACTCCATTAAAGTTGGAAGAAGATGAGGTATTTGTATCGTTTGATGTTGTATCTTTATTTACAAATGTACCCATTCGTTTGATAATAGAGGTTACTGAGAAAAAATGGAACGACATTAAGCAACACACCAACATCAAAAAATCACATTTTATGGAGATGCTTCGTTTCTGTATGATAGAATGCAATTATGTGGAGTTTGAAAATAAAATTTATCAACAAAAACGAGGTGTACCTATGGGCAGTCCGGTGTCACCCATTTTAGCTGACATAGCAATGGAGGCCTTGTTGGAAGACGTCATTGGTAAATTAGCCTTCAAACCCAAGGTTATTACCAAATATGTGGATGATTTGTTCGCTATTCTGAAGAGGAATGAAATCGAGTCAACTTTGACAGCTCTTAATTCTTTCAACAACCGTATTCAATTCACGGTTGAAATCGAAGAAAATGGATCATTACCATATCTTGATGTCAGGGTTGTTAGACATAATGGAGGTATGATTTTTGATTGGTATAAGAAACCAACCTCATCAGGCAGACTTATTAACTACCTTTCAAAACAACCCAAACAGTTTATATTTAGTACTGCGCAAAATTTTATCGATCGAGTTCTAAATACCTACAACAACAATTTTCGTCAAAAAAAACGTCGACATCATTAAAAACACCCTGTTCTCGAATTCTTTCCCCATTACAATAATCAACAGATTGATTACCATTTGCGGAAAAAAGACAACGATGGAACAACCTACTGATCCCCCTCCAACGATTAACAAAAGTGCTTTCTTTATCCCGTCTCTGTCAACACGTATGAAAGCAGCACCTATACGTGACAAAAACACAACAAAAATAGCGTTTAAGTCTACCAACACGCCCAAGTCATTAGTGTTTACCAACACTAAGGGAAGTATTGATAAGTTGGACAAGTGCGATGTAGTCTACAAAATTAATTGTTTGGGTGGTAGAAATAACACCTCTTGCCCGTCGGTGTATGTAGGCACATCAAAACAAAAATTGAGAAACCGACTCTCCGGCCACCGTTCTGACATCAACAATGGGGGAGCACAAAAAACTGCACTGGTATTACATTGTATTGAAGAATCACACAAGCCAGACTTTGATAACGTTACAATACTAGACACAGAGAGAAACTACAACAAGAGAATGTTGCTGTAGAGATAGATAGATAGATAACTTCTTTATTAACAAAAAATTTTGATTATCAATATTTCTTTTCTTAAGAATAATGACATGGCTTATTCTGCCGTCTGCCTGATATGACATTTCATTTAGTGTTATAAAGAATAAAAATAAAATAAAATAAATAAAAATAAAAAGTTTTTTTTTTTTTTTTTTTTTTTTTTTTTTTTTTTTTTTTTTTCAAATACGAAATTAAAGTGTATACAAACTCAAAAAAGCATATAGTGACTCAAAATCAGATTTACACAATTCAATTAAGAAATTTAACAATTTTAATATGATTTGAAACACAAAAAGATACCAATTTTGAAAGGATTTGAAACAGAAATATATTTACAATATGTTTTCAATTTTAAAGTGATTTGAAACACAAAAGATATCAACAACGATGTTGGTGCTTGAACTGCAGCAACTGTTGTTTAAGTAACATAACTATTGCGATATGCTAAGGCGTGTTTGCAGTACTTATAGAGGGTAGACCATCCTAGCGCTCCATTGAGTATTTCATAGAGTTGATTTAGGGTGAGATGACTTGATTCGAAATACAATCGTCATATTTCCTGCAGTATTGGACAGATCGCAACGAATGTTGCTGTAAATGTTGCACATTCTCAACACTGAGAACACAGTAAATAGAAGATCTGATTGTGAAAATCTCAGCAACATGTACAGCCAGCTGATCTTCAGAATAAACAAAGATTTCCCTACGTAGTTGGTTGATATAGTTTAAACTTTTTTGTTTGCCAAATAATTTTTAATTTTAAATAGCCATGTAAATGTTTTTGACTAAATGACAGTCCTTGAGTTCTTGCCTATTATTCATTGTGAAAACTAATTTCATGTATTATTGTAAGTTTTTGTTTTAACCATTATGTTCTTGTTGAACATTTTAATTGACGATTGTTTTATTTATTTCCTAATAAACAGACCTGATGAAGGGCGTATCCATGCTCGAAACGTCGTTAACAACCATATAACAACATTGTTTTTATTGACCTTGAGCCTGCTCAAAAACAAATTTATTATATCTTCATTTGTTATTATTACTTCACCCCACCAGTGGTAATGAAGAATTAATAGATAATAACTACAAAAATACTCCAGCACACAAAGCTACAAGAACCTTTTGTATTGCCATCTTCGGTCTGGTAAAGGTTTATGTACCCTGTCCAGTCAGTCGGTGCAAATTAGTGCCGACTTTAACAGATACGTTCTATTTGGATATCATTATCGGTATTTGCTGATACTGTTAATACAGACTTCATCTTTCGGCGTTCTGGAATGTCCAATGAAGGCCTTGTTTTCAACAATATCTCATCCATTGAAAGAAAATCTGGGCCGCTAAACCAAGTTGATGTATTTAGAAGTGTTTGTAGATCAAGTCCTCTAGATACATTATATTCCGGGTTGATACTTCCCTTAACAAAATGCCATCGTTGTATCTCTGTGTTCGCTTGAATTTGGGCCACCCGGTTCGCAACGTAAATATCCCATGTGTAGGAAGGCGATCTTATCAACATCTTCAGCGAGCCTTAAGCATCTAGTGGCCAGATGTGACGCTGACGCTGTACCATAAGTTACTGTGTTCAGCTGGTACAATTGGAGTGGACTGCTGCGTTCCGATCTCCACAAACTTAGCTACAACGTTCTATCACAAGGATCTACTAAAACTTGTTGGCACATTTTGCTAATGTCACCCGTGAAAACATTTTTGTGCATTCGAAACTTGGTTTTTGGTTATAATGGAAAATAAATCTGGTTGAACTGTTCGACCATTAAACTGTCATTAAGTGAATATCCAGAGGTACTTTTAGCCGATGCATCAAATACCACTTTTAGCTTGTTGATGTGCTTTCGGGTTTTATAAGTTTTGCACAGTTTGCTTTCATCAATTGGACTTATATGACCGAGAGCTTCGTACTCTCGCATAAAGCCTGCGTGTAACAAGTTTAGCTCTTGATTTTTGTCTAGTTTCCGCTTAAGCCCCAGGAAGCGCTTTTAAGCTTTTTCGAGCGAGTCTCCCAAAACAACTCTTGGATCCTCTTTACATGGTAACTGCATAACAAACTGATGGGTATCATTTGCTCTTACGTAAATCTCCCAAAATAACTCTTGGATCCTCTTTACATGGTAACTGCATAACAAACTGATGGGTATCATTTACTCTTACGTTTTTCTTGAAATGTTCTTCACAGTCATGTTCCTCTTTGCTCGTGGTATTTGCTGGAATATCATGATTTTCCGTTTCCCAGAATCTCCGCATCAGTTTGTCTAAAGAAGATAGCGTAGGGCCTGTAGCTATGTGGCAATGAGCGGAAGTTGATGTGTCTGTTTGTATTGGTATGCTTCCAGCCAATATCCAACCAAGCTTTGTATTTCGTAACAAAGGAAGATCATTTGATATATTGACTTCTCCTGGCAAGAATGGCTCAAAAAATATGCCGGCCTCTATCAACATGTCTATACGTTGATTCTTAAAGCTTGAAGGATCTGCCAGTAGTATATTGGGTGGAATTTTCCAGCGAGACATGTCGATTTGCGCATATGAATTATAGTCACCAGTGCGACGCATAATACTTGCCTCTATAGTTGCCTGGAATCCGGATGTTCTTGACTCAAACGTTACATTTGTGACGAAATCTGTCTTATATTCTTTACCCCCTATTCCTGTAATTGGCACACTCTTACGTTGACGTTGCTTGAGGCCCAACTCAGTGGCAAGGGATTGCGTTAAGAAATGTAGTTGTGAGCCTGAATATAGCATTGCACGCCAAGGGATTCTCGTTCCGTTGGATGAAATGCAGTTTATGATTTTTATGTTTTAAGAAATTTTTATAACTTTTACCAACTGTGGATGAAGAAGTGTGTTATGTCTTCCTTCGGATTTTTGGCATCGTCGTGACTGGCATGATTTAGCGAAATGTCCTTTCTTCAGGCAGTTCTTGCACCATGCCATGCTTACTTGAACTGCACCTGGCGCAATCGATACTAGTGGTGGTGGCAGCGACTATCGCTGATGTTTTTTTCTTTCCTCACGACTGCAAATCGCTTCCAATGTTTGGAAGCGTGATTCTAAAAATTTGAAGAAACCATCTAAGCTGGGACTGCTTCTGGGATCCTCTAAGGTTTGCTTGAATAGCGTCCAGCTCTCCTTGTCCAACTTTTGGAGCATTAGATAGAACACTATAGGGTCCCAATTGGTGATTTTGTATCCAAGATTGGAGATTGTCTGCGTTCCCTCCTTTGCTGTATCATGCAAGCGTCTCAGACTGGAAGCTGTTCCAATTTCTGGTGATTGTGACAGCAATTTCGACAATTGAGCTGTTAGCAACAACCTTCTATTATCGAACCGATGAACAAGATTATTCCATGCCACATCATAATTTTTTTCAGTGGGCTGGAAATGCCTTATTAAACTGTGCGCTTCTCCTGTTACATTTGCACGTAAGAAGTGTAGCTTTTGCGCAGCAGGAATCGGTTGGTCATGTAACAGATCATAAAATTGCCGCCAGTTGAGATAGTTCCCATCGAAATTTGGCAGCTCAATTTTGAACAATTTTATAGTTGGAGCGACTGGTGACTGTGATGGTTTGTTGATAGGTTTGGGATTGTTTACTCGATCACACAGATCCACCGACTCCATCTCAACTGGGTCTTGCAGGTAGAAATAACGTTCGACCTTGTGAATGGATATGTTTTGCTCGAGTCTCCTGAAGAGTTCCACAACAACGCCTCAGCTCCGCTCAATAGACCTTGATTTTACCTTGCAGTAACCCTCGCTTTGTCCCATAGCCAGCTCGGTGGAAATTCTCTCCACCGTCTTCTCCAGGTTGCTTACGAGCAGTAGAAAGATCTCCTTCGTGGTCATTATGGAATGCTGATTATTAGTTGCAGCTGCATATATTTGTGGGCTTACTTCTGTGTCAATGTGCACAGCAAGCAGGTGTCTTACTCTTGGGAACATTCTGAGTTCGTGGTTTCCCATCGACAGAAGGACAGAAGTTTCCTGAAGCCCGTTATCCATTTCGTCTATGCCACGGTCATGATTACTTAACAGCAGGTGTTTCTTTGGTGGAATTTTTTTGTTTGTTAAAGGATGAAAAAGGATCAAACTTAATTCTTGTCGGCGATTTTAACATCGCTATTCTGGTATCTACTTTTGTATCTGATTCCTTTTTAAATTTGACGGCCGATAATGGTATGTTAAGTTTCATAAATGAACCTATTAGACCGATTTCTGGTTCATGTTTGGACCATGTTTTTGCTAGATTTGCGAAGTTATCAGTTAAGAGGTATGTTGGAATTAATTTTGATTTCGGTATTACTGATCATTGTATGGCTGGAATTGTCTTAGGTTAGGTTAAAATGGCTGCCAGGAAAACAACTGACACACTTAGACCAGTATTAGGTCCATTGTGATACCATAATAAGTTAAGTGAGGAAAAACCACACTTAACAGAACCATTTGGAGCTTTTGATAAAGCGAAAAAGATGCAGGATTTCTGTGTTTGCCAGATCGTTTAGATCATCGAGGAAATATTTTCCTAGATGCCGTTTTCTTTTTGAGGAGAGTGTAGGACATGAGCAGAGGAGGTGTTGAATAGTCTCCTCCTCCTCCTCATCTAGGCAACTTCTGCAGAAGTCATTTGAGGGAACGCCGAGTCTTATGGCGTGTCTTCCTATCAGACAATGTCCGGTGATGACATTGATTACGGAGCTAAAGTGCAATCTGGTTATGGATAGCAAATGTCTTGTGCGTTTTGGATCTAGTCCTGGCCATAATTGTTTTGTTGCCACACACGTGGTGATACTGTTCCACCAATGATTTGTTCTATCCATTGCCTCTTGCTTTAGCATAAGTTTACATGTAGCGATTGGTATACCAATATTCAACCTGCTGGTTGAGAGCGGTAGAACGGTTCCTTTTCTGGCGAGTTCATCGGCTTTGCAGTTTCCCATGATATCTCTGTGCCCCGGCACCCAAAGAAGGTGAATATTGAACTGTTCAGCCATCTCCTTAAGAGATAGGCGACAGTTAAGGGCGGTTACTGAGTTCGTGGAAACGGCACCGAGTGATTTGAGGGCTGCTTGACTGTCAGAGAAAATCCGGATATTCGTTGAGGATATCACGTTTTCTTTTAGCCATGATAGGACCTCCTTGATCGCCAGAATTTCCGCTTGGAACACGCTACAATGGTTAGGGAGGCGGAATGAGAGACTTACATTAAGTCGGTTTGAGTACACTCCGTAGCCGACCCCTTCTTCTGTCTTTGACCCATCTGTATAGAAGTGAATTGAATCATCTCTCAAAAGTTCTTCGTCTTCCCAGGCCATTCTTGGTGGGATTGAGACTTGGAACTTATTATCAAAAACCAGTTGGGGGACGGTGTAGTCGGAGTGGCATGGGATTGATCTGAATAAACTCAAGATTGAAGCGTGACCGATGTTGTTATCGGTCCATTGGGAGATAGCTCTCATACGAATGGCTGCATTAGCGGCCATTTGTTTGCTGAAGATATCTAGTGGTATGAGATTAAGGAGTATGTTTAGGGCAGCTGAGGGTGTTGATCTCAGTGCTCCGCTAATACATAAACAAGCTGTACGTTGGACCTTGCTTAAATTATCGCAGTAGGTCCTTTTATCCAGAGCGGTCCACCATACCCCTACTCCGTATGTGAGTATTGGTCTGATGACCGCGGTTTAGAGCCAGTGGGTGATTTGGGGGGAGAAACCCCATTTAGTGCCAATGGCTTTTTTGCAGGAAAACAGGGCTACGGTAGATTTCCTGATTCTTTCCTCTATATTGGCTTTCCAGTTTAGCTTTTTGTCTAGGATAATACCTAGATATCTAGCTTCGTTGGAGAGTTGAAGTGGGATTCCATTTATTGATGGAGTTGTTAGTTGAGGAATTTTGTATTTCCTGGTGAAGAGAACGAGTTCGGTTTTCTGAGGGTTGACCCCTAGATCACTTTTTCTCGCCCATTTTACTAGTTTGTTTAGAGCGGTTTGCATCAGATCCATAAGGACGTGAGCATATTTGCCGGATACCGCAATGGAGACGTCATCTGCATAAGCAATCACTTTGAATCCCTCAGCTTCTAGGTCAACTAGAAGTTCATTGACGACTAGATTCCATAGAAGAGGGGATAGGACTCCGCCTTGCGGTGTTCCTCTACTGACAGATCTCTTTGCAGAGAAGTTACCTAGAGTAGAGTTGATTCTCCTGCTTTTTAGCATTAGATTTATCAACTCCACTATAGAACCATCTACTTTGAGCTTCGTCAGTGCCTTTGTAATTGCAGAGTTGCTGACGTTATTGAAGGCGCCCTCTATGTCGAGGAAAGCGACCAGAGTGAATTCTTTGTGATGGAGGGAATATTCTATAGTACGAACCAAGGTGTGTAAGGCCGTTTCTACAGATTTTCCCTTACAGTAGGCGTGTTGTGCTGTAGATAGCAATTTTGGATCTATAGCTATACGCAGGTGGATATCGATCAGTCGTTCTAAAGTTTTAAGAAGGAAAGATGATAGACTTATTGGTCGGAAATCTTTCGGATTTACGTGGGATGATTTCCCAGCCTTGGGTATAAACACAACCTTGACCTCTCGCCACTGCGTGGGGATATAGTTCAAGGTGATACAGCCGATAAGAATTACTTCGAGGACAGGGATAATAATGTCCGCAGCCTTTTGAAGTTCGGCTGGAATTATACCATCAGGACCAGGGGATTTGTATGGGTCAAAGCTGTTAATGGCCCAAGTTAGTTTTTCCCTTGTAATCAGATCGGGGGTGTTAGTTATTATGCTACCTGATTCTGTGAAATCATAGTTACATAAGTTCTTGGAGCTACCTGGAAAGTGAGTGTCCAGAAGCAGATTGAGCGTTTCTTCGCAGGATTCTGTCCAGCCGTCAGCTGTTTTCAGACTGCTAGGCATGGTCGGACTTTTTGAGAGGATTTTTCTTAATCTAGAAGCTTCTGAAGTATCTTCTATTTTTCCACAGAAGTTTCTCCAGGAAGTTCTTTTATTTTTCCTCAGTTGATATTTATAAGTTTTGAGGGATTCCTTGTAGGAGTCCCAGTCTTTTAAACTTTTAGATTGTTTAGCTCGGTTGAAGAATTTTCTACATTCTTTCCTAAGCGGTTCTAGCCCCGAGCTCCACCACAGTGGTTTCTGTTTTCCTCTTATTTTTATAAGAGGACAGGATTTCTGCAGTGAATAGTTAAGGGCAGTGGTAAGATCATTGACTTTTTTGTCTAGATCATGTTTGTTCGTAGGGTTTTGTAAAAGTTCAGGTTCGCGTTGGTAACCCTATCGTATCACTTCGCCTACTACATTGTGCTCCCGAGTTTTTATCGGTTTTCTTTCAATCTATTGATTGTGTTTTCTTTTAAAGTGGTATAAACAATATATGAACTGCGTACGCATCATAAAACATTAATAGTGTATAGGATTTTGTGCTAGTGTGATAGTTTGAATAGTTAATTCGCTGTCGATAAAAATCAAACACATTACAATAAAGTGTACCGTAATTTTTCTTTAAATCTGTTGCATTATTCGTTTTTTATTCGGCACAATTTTACAATCCAATTCTACCAGATATTTGTGAGAACGATCTTAAGCTACACAAAAAGTGGTTATAATTATCTGTGGGATTTATATATCCAAAGTTATTTAACTTCAACTTAAATTTCCAGTATTTACTAGGCTGACAGTCCAAAGTTAAGGGCTGCCATCACGTCGTTTTCGGAAATCTTTTACTAAAACAATTTTTTTTTGTGTAGCTCACTTTAAACGCCCATCTGCCCATTTTTAAAATTCGTGAAAATGAGTGATCTGAATTGTCTGATTTGCAAAAAAGATTCCAATGATATTACGGTGGCTTGTGCTATATGCTTGCAACAAGTCCATGCAAAATGTATTGGAATAAAAGGAAAGGATGCAGATAAACTATTCTCTGTTCCTGGTCTTAAATTTTATTGCAAATTGCATGAAAAAATTTCAATCGATACAATTTATTGGAAAATAGTGAAACTAAAAAAACTTTTTAATAGTGCTCACTCCATTTTTGGTGAACTTAAAGATGTTTTCGATTTTGACATCACGAATAGTGAAATTATGTCAAAAGCCTTCAATAATATTGAAACTGATGTTTTTACTCCTAGTATATTTTTACAAGAACCCTTAATACATCTAACCCCTTCTCCGAAACCTATCTTCCGAAATCAACATTGCCAACGACAACAACAACACCAACAACAACAACAACAACAACATCAACAGCAACAGAAGCAGTCTCACCAGCAGCAACAGCAGCAACCCCAACAACAGCAACAAGAACAACAACAACATCCACATCATCAACAACAACAACAACAAGAACAACAACAACAAAAACAACAACAACAACAACAACAACAACAACAACAACAACAACAACAACAACAACAACAACAACAACAACAACAACAACAACAACAACAACAACAACAACAACAACAACAACAACAACAACAACAACAACAACAACAACAACAACAACAACAACAACAACAACAACAACAACAACAACAACAACAACAACAACAACAACAACAACAACAACAACAGCAGCAACAGCAGCAGCAGCCTCAACAGCAACAACTAAAACAACAAGAGGAACAACAACAACAGCACCAGCAGCAGCCTCAACAACATCAACTAAAACAACAAGAGGAACAACAACAACATCAACAGCATCAACACCAACAAAAACAACAACAACAACAACAACAACAACAGCCTCAACAACAGCAGCAGCCTCAACAGCAACAGCAGCCTCAACAGCAACGACAAAAACAACAAGAAAAACAACAAAAACAACAACAACAACAACAACAACAACAACAACAACAACAACAACAACAACAAAAGAAGGTCAAACAACAAATTCAACAACCTCAACTACCTTCATCCTTAGTTACAAGAGTACTACGTTCTGGAGCAAGCAGATGCCTGGATATTCAACAGCATGTAAGTGACTCTTCTTCTATAAGGCCCAACACTTCCAGTGAATTTAGTGCTATAGAGCCACTGGATACCCCAACAGCTTCCATCACGGATGAGGGGTGCTCCAACTCAATAGCAACTATGTCCACTGTACACAACCACAACTCTATATCAAACCAACCGAATATCGAAGAACTCACTGCTTTACCACCTGTGAGGAGTATATTTGTTTCTCGCCTTTCTCCATCAACGTCTGAAGATTTAGTACACAATTATATTCAAAAAAATTGTTCATCATTTTGTGTATCTAATATTACCATTCGAAAATTCATCATGACCCCAGAAAAGGAATATTCTTCTTTCGAAATTAAAGTTGGAAGAAACCTCGAGCTCTACAATTTACTATGCAATAAGTCTTTTTGGCCTTTGCATACGGTGGTACATGATTTTTTTCGCAGCAAGAAGCGACGACCTAACAACAGCTGAAAGGGCTTCGTTGATAAAAATCTATTATCATAATGCAAGTGGAATTCGAACTAAACTACCTGCCTTATATCACTCATCTACCCACGTAGACTACGACATTATTGTTATTGTGGAAACCTGGCTTTGGAGTGGAATCTCCGATTCTGAAATTGTGAACGGCGGTTCATATATTGTCTTCCGACGAGATCGATGTGTTACTGCTGAAGATCGCGGAGGTGGTCTACTATTGGCGGTTCGTTCATGCTTCCCATCCCACATAATATCGCTGCCAAACATCGACATCGAACAATTATGCGTGTCACTTCGTCTTGGAACAGGTATTTCCGTGTATATCATTACCAGCTACATACCACCTAGAAGTCCCATTGATATCTATGAAAAGCACCTTGCTAACATTGATTTTGTAAGTAATTTGAATGACTGTCCGCAGAAGGTTTTTGTAATCGGTGATTTTAATTCTAACTGATGTGAAATGGTCTTATTCTTCAAATGAAAATATGCTTATTCCCTGTAACTTAAAAAGTGCTATCGAAATAACTTTTGTTGACCATTTATTTGCTCTTAACTTATGTCAAATCAGTAGCGTTGTCAATAGTTTAAATAATATTCTTGATCTTGTTTTCATACCACATGATGAATTCAAGGGTTCTGTGTATGATACGCTTCCTTTTTCATTATTAAATGATTCTATCAATCATAAGGAACTGTATATTGAAATTCAATTGTACACTTATTTAAAAATTAATAGTAACAATTCATTAACATTTAACTTTTTAAAGGCAAATTTTATTGAACTTGATAATTATCTTGAAAGTATTGACTGGAAAACTGAATTTTTAAACTTAGATCTACAAAATATGTTTGATCGCTTTTCGCAAATTTTAAATAATGCTTTCAATCAATTAGTGCCACACAAAAAGAAAAAGAATATTTCCAAACCTCCATGGTATAATAACAGGCTGACACACCTTAAAAATTTAAAAAACAAATCTTTCGCTAAGTTTAAGAAATCAAATGATTTGGCTGACCAAATACAGTTTTGTAATCTTCGCAGGGAGTTCAATGTGTTAAGTAAATTCTCGCACAGAAATTATATTATGCAGGTTGAATCCCATTTAAAAAACGACCCAAAAAGTTTTTGGTCTTTTATAAACTCAAAACGAAAATCGCTCGGGATTCCGAATTCTATGTTTTTTAAAAATCAAGAGTCTGATGAAATTGAAAACACGGTTGAGCTATTTGCTCAATTTTTTGAATCGGTCTATTCTAACTCACATGAAAATCTAGTTCACCTTTCTGGCTATAATCCTAAAGTAAGTATAGGGTCCTTACATTTAGATCTCAAAAATGTCTTAGAAGGATTGCATGAACTTAAGCCAAACGCTAAACCTGGCGTTGATGGTATTCCTGCGATAATTTTGAAAAGATGTTCCAGTTCTCTGGCTCTTCCATTACTAATCATTTTTAATTCTTCATTGTCATCTGGACTGTTCTTAGATGAATGGAAATCCTCTTTCTTGATTCCAATTTTTAAATCGGGTTCCAAAAACAATGTAGAGAATTACAGAGGAATTTGTAAACTATCTGCAATTCCTAAGTTTTTTGAAAGCCTTGTCAAAAAAAAAACTTGATTTCCTAGTGAAGGAACATATAAGTGATGCCCAACATGGGTTCATCTCGGGAAGATCAACAATCACCAATTTAACATGTTTCTCTTCTTTCGTTGTTGACGCTATTGAAAATAAAGACCAAGTGGATGTTATTTATACCGATTTTAGCAAAGCGTTTGATTCGGTTTGTCACAAATTACTACTTCAAAAATTGGAATCATTTGGTTTCCACTCAAGCCTCCTTCAATGGATCTGTTCCTTTCTCATAAAAAGGGTTCAAAAAGTCAAAATTGACGAGTTCACCTCAAGGCAGATAAATTGTACCTCTGGTGTTCCACAGGGTAGTCATCTAGGTCCTCTACTTTTTATCATATTTATTAATGACATTGTTAACTGTGTCAACTTCAGCAAATGCCTCATATACGCCGACGATCTGAAACTTTTTCTGAAAGTAACCTCTATTAGTGATTGCCAAAAACTCCAATTGGATCTTGATAATCTATCTCGCTGGTGTGTGTTAAACCGCTTAAATCTTAACGCAAAAAAATGTTTTGTGATTTCTCTCTCGAGAAAAATTCATATGCAAGAGTTCTCATATTATCTTGATTGCAACCCTCTTCAGAGAACTGAAAAATTTAAGGATTTAGGCGTACTTTTTGACTCCAAATTCACTTTTACACCACATATAGAAGCTATTGTATCAAAAGCTAACTCAATGTTCGGATTCATCAAAAGAAATTCAACAGACTTTACTAACCCCTACACCCTTGTGTCTCTTTATACCTCACTTGTAAGACCCAACCTAGAGTATGCAGACATCATCTGGAACCCTCACCAACAATATCTTTCCGATCGGATTCAGAAAGTTCAGAATAGGTTTACGAAGTATGCATTTTACAAAATGCGATGGTACTTTCATCCAAATTCCACAGCTAGGCAGAGTCTTCTAGGTTTGCAGTCGCTCAAATCACGTAGAACTAGTCATGACATAGTTTTTGTGCGAGACATTTTATGTTATCATATAAAGTGTCCTTCCTTGTTGTCGTTAATTTGTATTTATGCTCCAGAGAGGCCGTTGAGGGATAGAAATCTTCTTTTTCAATCAAGGCACAGGACTAATTATAGCATGAGTGAACCAATTTCAAGATCAATTAGAGAATTTAATGAAATTTGTGGTCACATTGATTTAGCCTTCTCTAGAGATAAATTTCGAAATAAATTGTACTACTTATTTTTAAGAAATTGAAACCTATTTTGTAATAATGTGTAATCTGTTGAGCTCATTGCTCGTAGGTGAATTAAATAAATAAATAAATAAAATAAGCTTTTTCAAAGTTACCCGATATTTTTCCCAATCAGTTTTCCTGTAATTTCGGAAGATTGGTTGCTTAGGAGGCTCCTCATTAAGATCAAATTGAATGTATCTATGATCCGAAAAGGAGTGTTCAGTCGATACTTTCCAATTAGTGATCCTATGATGAACCGAGTCGGAGACAAGAGTTATATCTAGAACTTCTTGTCTATTTCTGGTAATGAATGTTGGTTCATTGCCAGTGTTGCTTACTATAAGGTTAGTACTTAAAATAAAATCAAAAAGTGACTCACCCCTTTCATTTATGTCAGTACTTCCCCATACTGTATGATGCGCGTTTGCGTCACATCCAATGATGAGGCAGATCTTCTGCCGTACTGCTGCAGCGACAATCTTTTTCATTAATTCGCCTGGAGGAGAGCCAGGCTGGTCATGGCCGAGATATGCTGATACCAACCAGTAGGTGTTATCACTGGTTTGATATCTTGCAGTGGTTACATCACAATTGCTGTAATCAGGGAGTAAAAATACATTAGTGCTACTTCTTACCAATATGCAGGATCTGGGTTCACCTTTGTCCTTAACATATAGTTGAGTATATCCAGGAGCCCTTAGTCCATGAACGATAGATTTGTTGATCCATAGCTCTTGGATAAGGACAACATCTTCCCCTCTTTTGTTCAGGCGGAGAAGAAGGGAGGCCGAGGCCTGTTTGGAGTGTTGGAGATTAATCTGTGTTAACTGCACCATCTTGGCAACAGCTAAGCAGACTAACCCCCACCACGGTTCGGTTTAGGTCGTCTTCGGACTCACTTCCTGAAGTTGATCGTAACAGATCATCTTCCATTAGGCCGTTTTCGGACATTGAGTCGGTTTCATCCTCTTCGGATGTTACGGAGGAAGCACTAGAGGGATCCACTTCCATCTCAGGGAGTTTTTCACCTTCGGAACTTTCCATACTTATTGTGTTTGGAGGAGCGTTTGCGCTTTCCTCATCTTTTTTGTATATTTTGAGAGGGATGGTTGCCCATCCGAACCTAATCTTTCCTTGGGTTGCAGCTAGAGGGGCCATCGACTCTTTATTGATGACTATAATAGCCGATCTGTGGGGGCCGTCAGGTTCCTCTAACTTTGCTACCTTCCAGTCATGAGTCGGTAGGGATGGGTTGCCAAATTGGATCATCTTGAGGATGATTTCTTTGTCGGAAAGTTCTGCTGGTAGTCTGATACGAGCTCTTGGTCTGCACGGGATTTCCTCCTTAGCAACAACCTCGAGCTTTGCACCAGGCCAGAGATCTACTAGGCGGCTGACTGCAAGCTTATACAGATTGCACGATCTCTCTCCCTCAAAGGCAATAAGTTTGACTCGCCCCTGGTACCACCCTGCGTCCTCAAAGGTTGCAGGTTCCCCTGGATTCTCCATCATGAGAGTCCAATAGGAGGCCTGGAGCTTGTTCATGACCATTGTCCACTGGTCAAAAGAGATCGCGCCATCTGCATTGCTCCTATCAATTATGGCTACTATAGTTTTGTCCTTTAACACTTCGCTAAAGGACAAGTCTTTTCTGGTGGAGGTGCTGGTCTGCACCTTGGTACGCTTAGGTTCCGGAATGGTTCCTTCGCAGGATCGATTTCTTTTAGAGGAATCGTTGGGGGGGATTTTGGCAATAATGCTCTTAGCCCACGAGAGTTTGGCGTCAGCATCAGAAGCCCTCTTGCTCATTGGAGTTTCACCAATGACCTTGACGAGCCTCAATGCATTCCGTCGTTCTCTACGACTTGGGTGTGGGAGCTTCTCTTCCCCACTGTTAGCAGAGCATATTTCAGCGCCACTCTCAGAGGGAAGGGAAATTGCCTTCATGCTCGTGAGGGGGGGGGGGGTTCTTCCTCTCCGTCGGATCGTAATTCACGGCGCCGTGAGTTGGAACAGACCCCTCCGTGCACTCAGGAAGGTGGGGTTGGGTTGTGGGATTGGGAGTGCAACAGAGATTCACTGTTACACGGTCAGTTTTACGGGCACTTGTTTCCGCGTTCGGTGAAGTGCTGGCGTGGCAATCAGAGCGTACACAGTAATTCACTGCTTCTTCTTTGTTCGCCACGGGCAGTTCCACCAAATTTGGAGGTCGTGTACTACCAGTGTAGGCGATTGCACCTTTTTCACTGGCTGTAGCGTCTAGGATAGTGGATGTTCCCCCTTCCCCGGATGGTTTTTCAACCCTTCCAGTGAGTGAGGTCGATCCACAGTCCCCACCGCTCTTCGCTTCTTTTTTATTCTCGTTAATAAAATTTGTCACTGGCGACTTATCCTCTTTCGAGGCCAAGCCATCGCCGGCAGTCGCGACTCCTGCCGACTTTTGGACGTATATCCCCGTCCGTTTTTTATTTCTTTTTATTAACTTTTCCATTATTTCAGTGTCAAGTTTTCTAACATTGAGGTTATTTTTGAGTTACTTTAGTTGAGAGGATTCCGCAGCTGGATTGCTGGAGATCCCCTCGTAAGCACCCTCACCACGACAAGGTCAACTCATGGAGGGCGTGGAATTGTCTTAGTTGACGTGAAAGATACTGTTCCTAAAAGAGTTGAGAATGCTCTAGTTAAAAAAATTAATTTTGAAGGGCTAAATAGTACACTTTTATTTGAAGATTGTTCTGCTTTGTATGCCCAAGAAAAAAAAAAAAAGTTTGTGTAATAGGGATCATAAACATCCGTCAAATAGAAGTCTAAGAAATCGTTATACAACTTTGAATAGGGAAGTTAAACGTGAAATAAAAAAATGCCGTGAAGCTTATTTTCAGAATAAATTTCGAAGCGCTCAAGGTAATTCTAGAAAGGAGTGGGAAGTAATAAATTCAATCACCAATAGAAAATCTAAAGCTAAGCAAAATTCTTTTATTGTACTATATAGTGATTATAATGATGTTACGGATCCTTATTTAGTTAGAGCCAATATTTTAAATAATTATTTTTCTTTTGTTGGTGTTGATTCCCTAACTAATAATAAAATATATGTATGGGCTGTCCACCCTTTTATTTAGCCAGAAGACAGAACTATTCCCAGAAGCCTATTTTTTTGAACCCATCACTGACTGGATCAAACGAGAGAGGGGGGAGAGGTGTTCCACTAAGTCACCTCTTCTTTCATCCAGACGGCAGCGTTGAACTACTTAGTGAACACATTATAGGGCTACTACAACATATTTGGAGCTCAGGCCTATAAGGAACGGTTTATCCGGCTCCCCATCTTTGAGTTATACAAGGATCTGGCCCTCCAGGTTGGGGGTCGTGCTGTCTGGGTGACTTCCCGGCCACGTAAAGCAATTCTTAGTTGCGAAGCACGAACAAGCCTCGGATACGGACGGATTAACTGATGACGAACCAAGCAAACGAAAAACGGACAACGAACTTCGGATCTGTACTTGGAATGTAAGGTCCCTTAATAGACCACGTGCAGCCGAACAGTTAGCGGAAGCCATAAACTGCTACAAAGCAGATTTAACGCTATCCAAGAAATGCGATGGGATAGACCAGGTAGACGCAAATTAAAAGAATGCGATATCTTCTAAGGCGATTGCTACCGAGTACAAAAGCAGCGACTGTTTGGATGTGGATTTGTTGTTGGAACTATACTCAGGCAAAAGGTCTTGAGTTTCAACTATGTGAACGAGCGCATAGCAACAATCCGCATCAAGGCTAAATTCGTCAACATAAGCCTCATTTGCGCACACGGCCCCACAGAGGAAAAGGATGAAGACACCAAAGACGTATTCTGCTAGCTCCTGGACAAAACATATGAGCAATGCCCTAGCTATGACATTAAGATTGTTCTAGGAGATTTTAATGCCAAGCTAGGAAGAGAGGATATCTTTGGGGGAATAATCGGAGGATACAGCCTGTACGACAACACCTCCGATAACGAATTTAGGCTGATCGATTTCACTGCGGGGCGAGACGTTCTGGTAGCTAGTACGCGGTTCCAGCAGCTCAATGTCCACAAAGGGACATGAAAATCTCCTGATCAATCAACCGTCAACCAGATTGACCACATTTCGATCGACGCACGACACTTCTCCAGTATAGAGGATGTCCGAAAATTCCGAGGGGCCAACATTGACTCGGACCACTACCTTGTACGACTGCTGATATCCCCACTGCAGCACTGCCAATCAGCCATCAGAGATGCCGCCTCTGAAGAGCAGAATTACACACGGACCACAACTAAACCCCTGGTTTGACGACGAATGCCGGCAAGCACATGCAGGTAAACAGGAAGCATACAAAGCGGCGCTGCACAAAAAGACTAGAACTGCTTACGAGCTCTACAAGCAGAAGAGGAGAGACGAGCATATGTCACGATAGACAGCTATAACTTTGAGGTAGTTAAGGACTTTGTCTACCTAGGCGCCGCTATTAATTCAGACAACGACACCAGCGCTGAAATCAAACGAAGAATAAATAACTCTTGCCAATCGCTGTTTCTTCGGACTAAGAAGGTAATTGAGTAGTAAACTCCTCTCTCGAGCAACTAAAGTGTCCCTGTATAAGACACTTATCATCCCGGTTCTTATATATGGCGCAGAGGCATGGACCTTGTCAAAGGTAGACGAGAACGCTTTAGGATGCTTCGAGAGAAAAATTCTTCCGGTGATTTTTGATCCCGTCTGCATAGACGGAGAGTGGAGAAGAAGATTTAACCACGAACTATGCGGGCTGTACAATGACACTGACCTTGTCAAACGAGTCAAGGTCCAGCGGCTTAGATGGCTGGGTCATGTAGAGCGAATAGGCAGTGTCGATCTGCCATCAAACGTAGCAACACTCGCTGCGCTAAGTGTCCGAAAAACTCTCCTGTGCCACTTCCCACAACCCAATCAATTAAAATCAAAACAAAGAAAAAAAGCAAAACAAAAAAAAAAAAATTTCTCCAACGCAAAACAAATCAACAACTATAATTCCTCCAGCCCCGCCGCGAAAAAAAAACACTTGTGTAAATTTACTCAGTGCTGTGAAAGTGAAAAAAAAAAGAAAAAAAAAAACAATAGCCCTAACACAAAGTGCGCTACAGTACATCGTCTCCTCCCCACATCACTCTCGCAGTCCCAGTGACTGCACACAATTCTTCGATTTGATAATCTCTTATCTTATCTAAACAGTGTGTGCAGTCAATGAGGCTGTGGGGTTGTTAGGTGAATAGTCAATCAACGGTGTTGATCCCGTTGGTAAACTAAAATCAAGTTGCTAGCTGAGCATAACACCGCTGGCTGGTAATTTGATTTGATTTTCCAATAAGATATAGACTTGTTGATTCGACTTAGTTAGCGTCTACGTTTGATATTTTGTTTTATGTCTTTTTGTGAATTGTAATGTCGGTAAGATTTCGCGTCGATTTTAGCAACATTAGGCCGAGGCCACGCAGTCAGCGATAAGCGAGCGAGCGAGCGACTGAACGACATGAAAAAATTAAAACAAATGAAATTGCATTAAACTGGCCATGCATTGAGCGAGCGATGAGCGATTTTTTTAAGCGACTGAACGACGTCGCTCTGTCACCAAACTTGTTCTAATTTTTAGTTTATCGCTTAGCGTCAAGAGCAACAGATGGTTAAAGTAAATATAGAAATTTTGATCTCTGCTGTGTCTCTGTGTGAAATGTCGCTCACGAAAAGGCCACTCGTCGCCCGACTTTGTCGCTTAATCGCTGATCGTTCAATCGCTCGCTCGCTTTCGCTGACTGCGTGGCCTTAGCCTTAGGGGGCTAAGATCGAATTTCTTTGCTGTGTACGCTCACACTGCAAAATACAGGCCAGCTGTTTTGGCACTGAGTGAAACACAGGTAGGTGTTGATTCTGATCCCTCAGAGTTTAAGCTGCCTGGATATAGCTTAGTGCCATTATTCTTCTCCTCCCATGGCCTCGCCGTATATGTCCGAAATGATATTGCTTACCAACTTCTACCACATTACGGCCTTTGTTCTAATACGAACTTCAATTTCATGTTGTTAAAATTCACTGTCCGTAAGCAAATCATTCATTATTTTTTTATCTATAGAAGCCCCAATTTAGATAGCAATTCAACCTCTAACGAGTTTGATGCGCTATCTGAGTCCATAATAAGAATTGTCTCCCTTTATCCTCACACTGAAATCGCAATTGCGGGCGATTTTAATGTACACAATTCTGGTTGGCTTCGACATTCTGGTCAGACAACACCCGAAGGAAAATGTGTTGAGATCTTCGCCCAGTTTAACGAATCAACTCAACTTGTTGATAAGCCCACTCGGGTTCCAGATATTGAAGGCCATGCGGCCAACACTCTTGACCTATTTTTAACTTCTCATCCCGAAAAATATAGGATTATAGTATCATCTCCTTTAGGCAAATCGGACCATTGTGTCATATCGGTAGATATTTCGTCTTCTGTCACGGTAAAAAAAGATAAAGTCCCTAAAAGAGCTGTGTGGCAATACGAAAAAGCCAATTGGAACGGCCTGAATAATTTTTTTCGAAATTTCAATTGGTCATTGTGCTTTCTCGACGGAAACGTTGATGCATCAGCTGATATGATATCTAATGTAATTCTCAACGGCATGAGAAATTTTGTTCCTCACAGAACAAAAAGTATCATCCCCAAAAAGCATTCGTGGTTTGATTCAAGCTGTTAAGAGGCGATTAGGGTTAGAGAAAGTAGTTTTCGAAAATTTATAGGCAACCCTTCAGTAGAAAATCGAAATTTGTTCAAACGGGCCAGAAATATCTGTAATGCTCATATACAGGAGGTCAAATTTTTGCATGACGGAAAAGTAAGGCAAAAAATACTGTTGTGTCCAAAAGGAAGCAACAATTTTTGGTCTTTTGTTAAGAACGTTAAGAACTCGACCACGTCATCGATCCCAACGCTCGTTTTCAATGACTCTCCATATGTCAGTTCCATCGATAAAGCCAATTTGTTAACAGCTCAATTTGCTGCAAACTCAATACTACCTGATAGCATATTGGCTCCACCTGAGCTTGTGTCTGTAGATTCTGTGATGAAACAGATTTTTTTTCGAACTCGCTCGGTTGCGAGAGTCCTCAAAGATCTCAACACACATAAATCCGCTGGTCCAGATGGTATCCCCGCCATTATTCTGAAGATCTTTCCTATTCTGCTGGGATTTTTCCTAGCAGATGGAAAACTGCTTTTGTCAGCCGGTCCCTAAAAAGTCGAATCTTCCTCCCCTTCCAATTACCGTCCAATTGCACTAACGTCCCTTCTTTCCAAGGTCATGGAAACGTTATGATAAACCGTCAACTTATGAAATATCTTGAAGAACGAGAGCTTCTTAATGACCGACAGTACGGCTTTCGTGGCAAACGTTCCACTGGTGATTTGATGGCTTATCTCACCGAAAAGTGGAACCAATCTTTACATTGTTTTGGAGAAAGTAAGATTATTGCGCTTGATATTTCTAAAGCATTTGATAGAGTTTGGCATCAGGCTCTTTTATCGAAAATGCGTGCTTTTGGTATCGATGAGTCTCTTCTTCGTTGGATTAGAAATTTCCGATTCCGACCGTTCAATACAAGTTGTATTGAATGGCTTCAAGTCTGATACCCACTTCATAAATGCTGGTGTGCCCCAGGGCTCCGTTTTATCTCCGACTCTCTTCATCATTTTTATAAATGATCTCTTGTCTGAAACTTCTAATGCTCTCAACTGTTTTGCCGACGACTCGACCCTCAGCTTTTCATATTCGTTTCCAAATTCACGTCCCTGCTCTTCGGATGTGGAACTGGAACGGCTGCTCATTGAATTCTGACCTTGACAGCATTGTTACATGGGGTCATAAAAACCAAGTAGAATTCAATGCTTCAAAAACTCAATGCTGTCTCTTGTCGTTGAAGCTTAACATTCCCCCATTGCCATTATCCATGAATTGTTTAGATTTAGATTGTTTATTTCTTTTCATCAAACAGAGAAATATTCTCTTACAGACTAATACAAGATTTCTTAAATTTTTAGAATTTAAAGTAAAATGAATATAATAATAAGAAAAATATAAATTTATCTAATGTAGATTAACACTTACAATATTAGACACACATATTTTAAAGGCATCTCTAGAGCAATTATCAAAAATATCTATTCTGCTAAAAACAAAGTTAGTATCTCTGATGCAACGTGTAAGTGGCTCGTTAAGGCCATAATTAGTACTATGAAAGTATTCTTTAAATAACTTAATATTTCGAAAATTTCTTTGAGAAACGTTAAAGCTTATCAAAGCGAGTAAAGGTGGACATTTTATATGAAATGTTATAATATCTCTAATGAACATAATAGAGAAGCATGTTCGTCGATTTGCAAGAGTTTTAATATCGAAAAGCAAGCATCTTGATTTATAAGCAGGCATGTATGTACGCCAGTTTAGTTTAAAAATTAGATATCTGGTAAATCTTCTTTGAACTTTCTCAATTCTTTCGCAAGAGTTATTATAATAGGGGTTCCATACAATACTACAATACTCGAGAACTGACCGTACTAATGAGTTATATAGTATCTTGACTGTATATGGGTCTGTGAATTCCCTTGTATTCCTACGAATAAATCCAAGCATTTGGTTAGCTTTATTCACCATATAGTCAATGTGGGGTACGAATGACAGTTTAGTGTCAAGAACAACTCCAAGATCTTTTTTTCTTTCAACGCGTTGAAGGTTGGTTGAATTTATTTCATAATTGAAAATGATAGGAGAAGTAATTCTGTAGCAGGACATAATTTGGCATTTAGATACATTTAAATGAAGATAATTCACAGAACACCATCTTGTCAAATTTTCCAAATCTTGCTGAAGCAGATAGCAATCGGATGGACTTTTTATTTCTCGGTATAGTTTGAGATCATCTGCGAATAACAGGGAGGATGAAGACAAGAACACATCCGGAATATCGTTAATAAATATTAGGAAAAGCAAAGGTCCCAAATGGCTACCCTGTGGGACGCCTGATGAAACATTAATATTAGTTGAAAAACTGTTACTAATCTTAACAATTTGGATTCTTTCTGTAAGGTAAGAATTCAACCAACGCAAAACTTTAGAGTGGAATCCAAAAGCTGACAATTTATTTAATAATACTCTATGGTTTACCCTGTCAAATGCTTTCGCAAAGTCAGTGAAGATTATATCTGTCTGCGAAAAATTTTCAAATTTGTTTATTATGTAGTTGGTAAAAAGAGACAAGTTAGTTGCTGTAGATCTACCGGATATAAATCCGTGCTGTAACTCCGATATATGTTCTTTAACTTCGAAGGAAAGTCTATTACAAATAATTTTTTCAAATAGTTTTGGCAAGGCTGAAATTTTACTTATGGGTCTATAATTTGTTACATCCTGTTTAGACCCTGATTTATGAACTGGAGTTAAGAAGGAGACTTTCCAGCTTTCTAGAAATTTTCCTTCAGAAAGTGATATATTAAACATTAAAGTTAGTGGTTCAGCTAAAGAAGATGCACATTTCAGAAGAAGAACTGGCGGAATACCATCCGGTCCTTCTTTTTTTGTTGGATCAAGATTCAATAAAGCTTTCTTAACCTCATCGATATTGAGTACCATAGAACCCACATTGACAGCTTGTGTAATAACTGGAATACTGATATCAGAACGAGAATCTAAAGAATATACCGATTGAAAATATTTAGCAAAAAGATTACATATCGCATGAATATCACAAGTCGTTGTATCTAAGTATTTCATAGAGTTTGGATACCCACTAGACTTTCGTTTTGAATTGATGAAGTTCCAGAAACATTTACTATTATTTTTTACATTTGATTCAATAGAAAACATATAGGAATGATATAAAAATTTATTTAAAACATCAAATTCATGTTGAATAGAGTTGTAAGCAGAACGTAGAACACTGCAACTACGGTTCATTTTATAACGCTTAAAAGCCTTGTTTTTCTTATTTTTAAGATTACTAAGTCTTCTATTGAACCAAGCCGGGTTTGAATTTAGTTTAGATTTTTTCTTAGGAACAAATCGATTCACCGCTTCTCCAACGACTGGAAAAAATGTTAGATTAGCGTTATCCAGTGATGTATGGTTCAATAAAGTTACCCATGGAATAGACGAAAGGTAGGTATTCATTGCATCAAAGTTTCCTTTACTGTAATTTGCAACAGAAATGCTATCTACAAAATCATTCTTAATATAGTCATAAAAATGAAAATTTCCTTCTAGTGCAACATGGTGCATTACATTTCTCACAAAAGGGAATTCAGACTTTTCAATATAAATATCAAAATCCTTGTCAACAAACATAAGATCAAGTATTCTTGACAATTCATTTTCAATATCATTTATTTGAGTTAAATCAAATTGACTAAAGAAATCGATAACTTTAACTTCAGTTTCCGATACAACATTATAAGGAATAAGATATTTATCTTTCAAGTCTAAACTCCATTTAATGTCACCTAAGTTAAAATCACCAATGCAAATAACATGTTGTGAGCCATTTAGATCTTCTAGAATAGATTTACAATTCTGTAAGTGAGCACAATAATAGTCTAGAGAACTCCTGGGAGGAATATAACTTAGCATAATAAATATTTCTGTATTATTTTTTAATGAAATTGAAACAATTAGCTGATCTATATCGAAATTAAGATAAGAATTACTAGACTCTGAGTTCAATACAATTTGCTTACATGATAATGACGAACGAATGGCAATTAAAACACCTCCACCAATTTCCATACCAGTTAATAAGTTATTTCTGTCCTTTCTAAAAACTGTATAATTTGTCATATTGAATAACTCTGAGCTTAATTGATTCTCTGTTAACCATGTTTCTGTTAAAAGGATAATGTCATATACACAAGACGATAAAGTAACATACAAATTATGCAATTTAGACCTAATGCCTCCAACATTCTGATAATAAATTGATAGACTATTTAAAGCTGAACAGTTTCTTGAAAAGTTGTTTGTGTCGATTCTTAGCGGAGCTGCGCCAATTGTCGGTGGGGATATGAATGTTATCTGCATCGAAGAAACCGAAGAGCTGTCAGTACTTGGTATGTGTGTAAACGATGATCTTCGTTGGAATGACCACATATTTGAAATCACCAAAAATTCTGCTAAATGCTTCGGTTTCTTAAAACGATAAAGGAAGTTCTTCACCCCTTCTGATCTGGCTACATATTCCGCCCAAAACTGGAGTATAACTCCATATCTGGTCAGGTGCATCTCAAACATCTTTGCGCCTACTTGATAGGGTACAAAATAAAGCGTTCAAATTGATAGGTGATAGTTCAATTGTAGAATCGGTTGATTCTCTTGAACATCGTCGAAATGTTACCTGTTTCTCTCTCTTTTATCGCTTTTTTTACAAACAGTGCTCTAGTGAAATAGTCAGTTGCATTCCTCCCCTGAAACAATTTAGCAGCAACACCCGCTAGGAATGCTCATCAGTTTTATCTTGAGCCCAATCTCGGGCGTACAGTCAAGTATAGAGATTCATATCTTAGTCGCACCACCCGTATGTGGAATGCTCTACCTGGCCCTATTTTCCCCCTTCATTACGGTTCACAAAGGTTCAAAAGCAACGTGCATCGATGTCTTCTTCTTTTCAAATTCTTCCTTTCAAATCCTCTCCTGTTTTCCTAAATACTCGCATTGTGTTCTACAACATTATACGGGTAGTCATAACTTGATGTGCGCGTTAATTAAATATATAGAAAAAAAAAATGGACACCAACGATTCGGCCCCCAAAGTCTTCGAATCCAATCCCGAGGGACGGCGCAGTAGAGGAAGACTGCGACTCAGGTGGCACACGCAAGTAGGTGAGGCGTGCAAAACTGGAGGCAGCTAGCTAAGGACCGAGCTGGCTGGAGAAGTATGTTGGTTGAGGCCCTAGTTCGACCCGGACTGCCACCTTAAGTCAGTAAGTAAGTATCACTGACTGGATCAGAAATTTTGAAAATAATTTATAGCGTAGATAATTCTAACTCTTGTGGCTGCGATGGAGTTTCTAATATCACATTAAAAAAAATTTCTTTAGATCTTGTTGATATGTTAACTTATCTTTTTCATTTGAGTGTTTATAAAGGAGTTTTTCCAGACAAAATAAAATGCACCCACGTTAAAAACAACTACAGGATTTCTTTGCTCTCTTCTATAGCAAAAACTTTTGAAAAAAACTATTAAAATAAGGGTATTTAGTTACATAAAAAAATGCAATTTTTCAACAACGCCCAGTCTGGTTTTCATGGAGGGTATCTCAACTGAAGATGCTCTTTTGGCTTTCAGTTATTGTATTTACAAAGGGTTAGCCGATAAGGAATTTTGTGCAGGACTCTTCGTCGATATTACAAAAGCCTTCGATATGGTAGACCACGACATTCTCGTTGATAAATTATATCATGCGGAAATTCGTGGCTTCATGTTTTGCTGGTTTAGTTCTTACCTCAAGAATAGATCGCAAAATGTCAAAATAAACGAGCATCTAAGTGATTATGTGTTCATAAATAAAGGAGTACCCCAAGGATCAGTCCTCCTTATCTTTGTCGATTCTCTGTTCTCCCAAAGGTCCAGAGGAAATCTTACAGCTTTTGCAGATGACCTTGGGATTGCTTATAACTCTTCTTCTTCTTCTAAATTTTAACCATGATGAAATTGTAAATGCCCTCTTATACCTTTCATAAATGTAGTTTAAACATCGAAAATAATATAAATAATTTTTTTTTCGGATTAATGCTTATTATTAAATTTATTAAAGAACTAATTCTGCTTACGTATAAAATTAAAAAAAACTGTTCACCCCACAGTAATACTTAAAACTTATTATAATATCAAACAAAACATATTTGATTGTATTTTCAACTAAGTTATACATACTTTTGATGTGATTTTCATACTAATTTTTTTTTTGTTAATTATATCACTACTTATTCACTGTATATTTATTTGAGTTTAACTTCATATTTTTGTATAAATTTGAATAAAGAATTACCTACTACTCCTACTACATTCGCTCTTTGTACTGATGGTCAAGCTGTTCAGCGAATTTATCCCCGATAATGCTATCCGTCTAATCGAAGCTTTGTCAATTTGTTTCTAACTCTACCAAATACCTTAAGGTTTTCCTTGCTTCGGAATCCTCTGCATAAATGCGGCTTATGCGGCAAATTTCATCTCCCAAATTTTCTTGGTTTTCAGAGTAATACTCCAATTACAATTGCTCCATTACACTGGCACATTCTGCTTGACTCATTTTTTTAGAGTTCTATAGTTCACACAACACTTAACCACGTAAACAACAAAAAAAAAAAAAAAAAACAAAATAAAACAGGCAACTAAACTTTTTTAGTTATGTCCTATCACATTCGCCAAAATGTAAAAAAATGGAAGCAACTACGAACAAGAAATAAAGCAACGACTTCGGAGGTTTACTAACGACTCACTCAGTCCACACATTTATTTTTTAATAGTCTATACATTAGAGTTTGGCGATACACAAGAATAGCAAGCATGCAAAACTGTGTTTCCAGACTGTGCGACCAGACATTTATAATTGATATTATGGACACACGATATGCGTGAGCCAGAATTCATTGAATTGTTCCCACAGTTGATGTATAATCATCGCGCCAGCTGATAAAGGCAATACAACTGTTGCATTGAACAGAAAAGAGTACGATGATAAGATGACAGAATTATTGCTCGCGTTCTCCGCACCGGGACTTCGAAAACTACTGTCAGTTTTCGTCGCTCTGATCTGATTGATCAAAAGTTTCAGAAATTTCAGCTGACAGTAAGATTTTTCAGATTTTCGAACATAGATTTTCAGATGGAAAAAACAGTCTGAAAATTGTTAAGAAAAAGTTCTAGTTGTCGAAACAAGGAAAACAACATATATGACAATCGGACTTTACTAGGGTTAGTTTTTTGTTTTACTAGTTTTCGGTTACTTGTTGAATTGAAATTGATTATTATTGATGTTCGGAATTTGTGTTTTGTAAATTGATATTCAAAAAGAATTTATCAACAACGAAAATATATCTTTCAGTGCACATGATTTTAATTTTTTTTTATCAAAATTGATTGAAGTGAATTTAATTTGCATACTACCTTACACAATTACTTGGAAATCAAATTCCTTAATTGTCATCTGTATGTTTTCCAATTGCGTTTACCACTAACTATGTAGAGCCGAGAGGTGAATCACAGTATGTACCATTTTATATCTGACACAGAGCTTAAATTGCGTTCTTCTACTGACAGATTGAACTTCGAAGATTCGAAACTGCGACGAACCGTCTGACCGCTCTACCTACAGACTGACAAGAGGAACCCCTCTCAGTTCTCTTCAGAACAAAAACAATGAGTTGGTTAAATGGCTAAACGCCAACAAGATCATCGATGATAGGGAAAAGGCAAAAATTACAACATACACGGCGCAAATCCCCGCTATATGTAGTGCCGTGCTATGAGCATGCAAAGTACCTTGGCAAAATACTACAGTGTGTCACACAAGAATCGCCCTACTCTGTTAAAAACTCATTTGTGTTTAAAGATAAGGCCAAAAAATAGTTCTCGACTCAAATGAAGTTCTAGTCTCTTTTGATGTTGTTTCTTTGTTCACTAATGTTCCTATTCAACTTGCAACAACAATAATTAAGAAGAAAATGGAAACTATAAGCAACAACACAAAACTTAATCAGAACAAAGGAGGTGGTGCATACTTCTATGGAGCTTGGGCCCAGGGCGTACACCTATGAGACTAGTACCAAAGCTTACGTTCAGCCCAATCAGCCTGCCAAATATTTTTGAATTCGGTCTTGGTGATTTTGAGATAATTAGATTTGAAGTTGAGTGCCGGAAATGGGAAAAATCTGACATTTCTGCAAATAATTACGAATATCTCGAAAAGCATAGCACGTGGGACAATGATTTTGGTATCATATGAAAGATCATAAAAATATCTTTCATTTCATTCAAAATACAGTTTTCAAAATGCCTTATATTTCGAAAAAACAGACCAAAAAATTGTTTAAAAAAAAACATTTTCGTTGACGTTTGACAGCCAATATCTCGAAAAAATCAGTGATGACCTATAATTTTTTTTGCACCACTTTAATCCTTAATTGGTAAGCTTGAATTTGATATACAATTACGCTATCATACATAAAGCATATCACGTACATTATACACAATTCCTAAAAAAAATTAAACAAAAAATATGTTCCACAGGAAATGCATTTTTCATTTAATTCTTCGCAGTTACTACTTTGTTTTTTACTAAACATAAAAACAAAATACATTTTAATGCTGCAAATGAGAAAAAAAATGACTAATCTTCTTTTAGATCTATCAAAATACCATCCAAAAACAAATCTAAAAAAACTGGTTGCTAGGTACCAAGCTTAAACATACAAGTCCGCGACCGTTAGGCCTAATTCATTGATAACTGATTGTTGGCTTGTGAGTAAATTATGTAATGACACAAAAACAAGTAATTCACAATGGATCACACGACTGTAGGACGGTACTCAACAGCTGCAAGAACAGCATTGATGGATTATTTTGTGCCATTTAACTTGGGTTTTCAGCATATAACTGTTCAGGAAGTATCTAGAAGGAACAGACTTATTCCCAACGGACTGTTTGGAAACATCAATTTAAATGAAAATGATCGTCCATCTATAGTCATTTGCGATGGAACATATGTGTACCTTCAAAAAAGTTCAAACTACGGCTTCCAGAAACAATCATACAGCCTACATAAGTATCAAAATCTGGTTAAGCCTTTTGTGATCACATGCTGTGATGGGTATATCCTGGACGTTATAGGACCTTATGCTGCAACTGTATCTGATGCTAACATAATGAAACATCTGTTCAGAGACGATTATGGAACGTTCAGGCAATACTTTAGACAAAACGATGTTTTTATTTTGGACAGAGGATTCAGAGACGCAATCCCACATCTTGAATCTCAAGGATATAAGACTTACATGCCTGAATCCGTTGCTGAAGGTAACTTTCAACTTACCACAGAGCAGGCTAATAGATCCAGGTGTGTAACTATGGTCAGATGGGTCGTTGAAGTCGTGAACGGACGATTTAAAAGGGATTTTAAACTATTTCGGCAAGATTTTTTTAATCTAGCTGCTGGTCATTTGATGGACGACTTCAAAGTTGCAGCTGCAATTCTTAATAAGTTTCATCCAACCATTGAAGATAGTGCTGATGCGAACGTTCTGCTAGAACTGGCTTTAAATCGTTTTAATACTCCTAATTATTTAGGTGCCTTTGTAAGAGAAAATAATCTTAACAGAACCAGAGCCATGTTCAGCCGCATCGATGGTAATATCCCGAATTTAAGTAATTTCCCACAACTCTCTATTCAAGAACTTCGTATGATATCATTGGGGAATTACCAAATAAACCAGGCTCGATCCTACTGTGGTGAACATTTAAAAGACCAGGGAACCTATACAATCGAAGTCTGCGAAGATCGGATGCGAATTACCTCTACTGCTCATAATAGTCTTATAGGCAACAATAACTTTTTATTACGAGGGCGAATCAAATCCAGGCATGTAAGTAGAAAAGTGTATCTCACTTACATCTTGGTGAATAGCGATGCAAACGTAGCACATAGTTCGAACGCAATAAAAGCTTACTATTGTAACTGTCTCGTTGGAATGAGGACTGTTGGTTGTTGCGCTCATGTCATGAGTATTTTATGGTATTTGGGTTACGCAAGACACCAGGAAGCAATGAATATAGCACCAGCTTTGTTTTTGGATGGTATTTTGATAGATCTAAACGAAGATTAGTCATTTTTTTTCTCATTTGCAGCATTAAAATGTATTTTGTTTTTATGTTTAGTAAAAAACAAAGTAGTAACTGCGAAGAATTAAATGAAAAATGCATTTCCTGTGGAACATATTTTTTGTTTAATTTTTTTTAGGAATTGTGTATAATGTACGTGATATGCTTTATGTATGATAGCGTAATTGTATATCAAATTCAAGCTTACCAATTAATTATTAAAGTGGTGCAAAAAAAATTATAGGTCATCACTGATTTTTTCGAGATATTGGCTGTCAAACGTCAACGAAAATGTTTTTTTTTAAACAATTTTTTGGTCTGTTTTTTCGAAATATAAGGCATTTTGAAAACTGTATTTTGAATGAAATGAAAGATATTTTTATGATCTTTCATATGATACCAAAATCATTGTCCTACGTGCTATGCTTTTCGAGATATTCGTAATTATTTGCAGAAATGTCAGATTTTTCCCATTTCCGGCACTCAACTTCAAGTCTAATTATCTCAAAATCACCAAGACCAAAAATATTTGGCAAGAATTCAAAAATATTTGGCAGGCTGATTGGGCTGAACGTAAGCTTTCATTTGGTACTAGTCTCATAGGTGTACGCTTTGGGCCCAAGTATGCACCACCTCCTTTCTAGAGTTGTTAGATTTCTATTTGAAAGAAAACAACTTGCTTCAATTCAAAAACAATTTGTACAAACAGATTTATGGAATGCCTATGGCTAATCCACTTTCGCCAACCATTGCAGATTATTTTATATGTAAAAATGTAAAAATAAATATGTATATGTTGGATGAAACTTTCAAAAAGCTTGACAAACCGAAGTTTCCTGTGAAATATGTCGATGACATTTTTGTTGTCATTAACCAGAATGAAATTGACAATGTACTGGGATGCCTCATTTCCAATCATAAATCTTATATTAAATCAAAAAATTCGGGGTAGACAGCACTGGCTCTTTAGGTTAGGTTAGGTTAGGTTGAATGGGGGGTGCAGCCACAAGTGGCAACACCTCACTCGGATCTCGAGGATCCATTGTGCTCCCCGGGAAATCATAGGATGAGGAAATGGGAGGATTGGAGAGGTGGATGGTTATTGTGGTAGGGAACTCCCACTGAACCATTTGGAGCCCTGAGTAAATTTCAGGACGTTGCTCAGTGGGAGGTTAGAGATGTCGCCCAGTTCGTCGAAGAAGTATTCTCTTAGGGTTTTTTTCCGAGTGTGGGCTAAGCTAGGACACTCACAGAGGAAGTGGAAAGATCCCTCCTCTGCCACCTCATCTTGGCATCCTCTACATAAGTCGGATGTGCTAATGCCCATTCTCATCATGTGGGTACCCAACGAGTTGTGACCCGTGAGAATGCCAATCAACAGAGAGAGCCGAGGTCTGCTTAGCTGGAGTAGAAATTCTGTTTTTTTCTTGGAAATATCTGGCCAAAGGTTTCTAGAGACTCGGCATGTTTCTAAAGATGACCACCTGTCATTGGCGATTTTTAGAAAATTGTGTTTGATTCTGCTTTTTTCTTGCTCTAGTGGCTTTAGAACTGAAGTGTTCGCTTCGCTGGATTCGAGTGCTGACCCGATTTTTGCCAGCTTATCCGCCATTTCATTTCCGATAATGTCACGATGTCCAGGAACCCAGGTTAAACTAACTGTGTTTGTCTCACTGAGCAGTCTAAGGTTACTGCGACAGCTGTCTACTAGCCTGGATTTTGTGATAATGGATGAGATAGCTTTAATGGCCGCCTGGCTGTCTATGAAGAAGTCAATATTTTTGTTGATCAAGTTTTGCGTAGCAAGGTGCTTCGCGGCTTCGCACACTGCGAGTACTTCTGCTTGAAAGACACTGCAGAAGTCGGGAAGCTTTATTGATCTATTCATGTTAGGGTAGTCTGAGAAGATACCTGATCCTACCCCTTCGTCCGTTTTGGAACCATCTGTGAAGACGGAAATGTGATTTTCTTTTATAACCCTGTTTTCCTCCCAGCTTTCTCTAGTCGGAAAGACTGTTAGGGCCACTGGATTGAAATCAATATGCGGGGGGGTATAGTCTGTTTGGATGTCTATATCTGTATGGTTCATGATGGTTCTATGGCCTGATATGCCTGTTTTCCAATTGTTGCATTGTTTGAGTCGCAGTGCGCTTTTGGCCGCCATCTCCTTAGTAAAGAGATCTAGGGGGGCTAGCGATAGGAAGGTTTCCAGAGCTGCAGTTGGTGTTGTTCTCATGGCACTGGTTGAACCAATGCATGCAAGCCTTTGGATTTTGGTCATGGTCTTAAGGTTTGAAGCCTTCTCTAATGATGGCCACCAGACTAGACAGGCATATGTGAGGATTGGTCTTATTATGGATGTATACATCCAGTGAATGGTTTTGGGACCAGGTCCCCATTTTTTACCAAAAATTCTACTACAAGTGTAGAAAGCGATTTGAGCTTTCCTTTCTCTTTCTTTTAAATTTTCTTTCCAGTTAAGTTTACGATCAAGGACGTAATTCGGCTGTTGCTGATGCTAAAGCAATATACTCCGCTTCAGTTGATGAAAGTGAAACCGAATTCTGTCTTTTAGTGGTCCAAGAGATAAGATTACTGCAAATCTTGACAAGAAAACCAGATGTTGATTTGCGGTCCTTTTCACTTCCAAAATCTGCATCAACATAACATGTTAGATACTCCTCTTCTCCTTCTTTCTTTTTTTCATAAAGTAAACCAAAGTCGATTGTTCCTTTGATGTATCGCAGTATTCTTTTGAGACCTTTCCAAAGCGTTTCATTTTGTTCGTGTTGATATCTGCTGAAGTAGTTTACAGCTATGCTTAAATCTGGTCTTGTAGCCAGCATCCCAAACATAAGACATCCAACAAGTTCACGGTAAGGTTTTTTATCTTGAAATTTTTCGTCATTATTGGTAGACATAAATGTGGTTTCCATAGGTGTATTGGTAGGGTTAGAGTCTTGCATATTAAAACGCTCAAGGATTCTGTTGAAATAAACTTGTTGATTTAAATGAAGTCCTCTGTCAGTTCGTTCGATGCTAATTCCTAAAAATGTTTTTGGCTCTCCCAAGTCCTTCATAGCAAATCTATTCTTGAGAGCATCCTTCATTGCATTCAGTTTACTTTCATTGTTTCCTGCAATTAACATGTCGTCAACATAAAGAATAAGAAAAATTCGAATATTATCAGAATTTATCATACATAAACATTTGTCAAATTCTGATCTTTTAAAATTGATATCTGATAAGAAACTGTCTATTTTTTTTATTCCAAGCTCTTGGTGCTTGCTTCAAACCGTATAGCGCTTTCTTGAGTTTACAAACAGATCCATTTTTACTCTCAAAACCATCTGGTACTTTCATAATTATTTCCTCTTCAAGTTCACCGTGTAAAAATGCGTTTTTAACATCCATATGACAAGCTATGAGATCTTCCTGTGCAATCTTTCAATGTTTCCGTTTTCATCCCTTTTCAAACGAAGAACCCACTTGTTATTGATTAATCGTTTATTTTTAGGAATGCTGCAAAGCTCCCATGTTTTGTTCTTTAGCAAAGCTAACATTTCATTTACTGCTTGAAACCATTTTTCTTTATCGCTTCTAGAATTAATTTCTTCATAAGATTCCGGCACATCTTCTCCGAATGCTTCTGCATGAAGTGCCATAATAGCGTAGTCTTCAAGATATCGAGGAGTAGTGATATTTCTAGTGGATCGACCAGGCAAAAATGTATTTTCTTTGTCTGAATCTTGCTTATATATTTCTTCTCATCATAAGAAATGGGGTTTATAGGACCCACGACATCGCTGTGTACAAGTTGCAATGGTCGTGATGCTCTGTTCCTTTCTTGATTGTGTGGTAAGTTACTTTGTTTGCCTTCAATACAAATTTCAAACGGTTCTTTGGGAATATTTAAAAAATTTTATTTCACTCGTATGTTCTTATAGTTTCTTGATGTCACCAGCATTGAGATGGCCCATTCTCTTGTGCCATAACGCATAACAGTGGGAGTGGTGTCGGCTTTTCTGAAGTTTATTTGGTATAATCCGGTTGGACTTCTGTGTGCCACTGCAACTGTTTGATTGTTCTTAGAGATCTCTCCGCATCCGTTTTCAAATTTTACACAAAAACCATTCATTTCAAGTTTTCTTACTGAAAGTAGATTATATTCGAGGTTCGGAACAGAAAGGGCATTTTTTATGGTAATCAAATTGTCTCTATTGTTTGCAAAGCTTGACACCTGAATGTCTCCGACTTTATCAGCAACTAGAAAAGATCCAGACCTTGCAACTTTTATTTTTATGGGTTCACACATTTGTTAAGCATTAGATAAAGAAATATTGCTGTTCATCAGATGTTCTGATGCGCCTGAGTCTAGATAACAATGAACCTGGTGGCTTAGATCTTTTTCGATATATGCTGAGAAACAAAAACTGTCTGTTTTGCTCAGGTTAATGTCTTCTGTTGCTGCATTTGCCCAGTTATAATTTCTATTCTTTGAATCATTTGCTCTTTTCCTGCAAACTGCTATTTTGTGCCCAATTTTTCCACAATAGTTGCATTTGAATGGAAAACGTCCTTGTGTTTCGTTCACTGACTTTCCTGGTTGTGAAACGAAAGCTGTTGAGGATACAGGTTCTTCTCCATTTGATTTTTTTAGTTCGAGTTGTTTTGATTCCTCATCTTGTAGCCTGTTTTTAACAAAAGATATTGTAAGATGCTCACCTGAGAGAGTTTCTATTGCAGTGACTTCATTATTGAATTCTGCCGGCATAGTGAGCAGTAGATGGCACACAATATCGAGTTCCTCCAGTTTAGCTCCAGTTGATCTTTAGTCACGAATTAGTTTGTCAAAACTTACAAAATGATTAGCGAGAATTTAAGTTTTTGCATCAAATTTCATACTGAGTAGAGATTTACGAATCAATAACTGACTGGCTATTCCTTTGCGTTGGAATGTATCACAAAGAGTTTTCCATACGTCGAATGCTGTTTCCTTATCGTTCGCATATTCCAAGTGACTGTCCGCAATTTTTTGAATTATTTGGGATTTGCATTTTCGATCTTTTCTTCTGTGCTCAGCTAGTTCTTTTAATTTTTGTCTTGTTTTGTCTTCATCTTCATCTTCATCGAAATAAACTTTTTCTTAGTATGATTCTTTGGTATAGTCTAATAACTCCAATTCGTCCTATAATGTTTCTATACGGAATTTCCAATTGTTGAAACCATTTCCATCGAAAAGAGGAATTTTGAATCTTTCTGCTTCGTCATTCATGTTGTCGTATATGTTAACCTGCATGTAGGTACTTCTTCTTAAAACTTTTAATTCGATGAATTCCTTTTTTCGGATATGTTAACCTGTATGTACTTTTTAAACGTGGTACCCGTGGCGTAATGGTTAGCATGTCCACCTGCTAACCCAGAGGTTCGAGGTTCGAATCCCAGCAGAGGCAAAATGCAAAAATGTTTTTCCACGGGTATCGCCTTTCGCGAGGAATTGGCAAGTCCTCCGTTAGTAAATTCATTGCCATGAAAAGCGCATTCTCAATTAGCCGTTCGGAACCGGCGAAAAATTGTAGGTCCCCTCCATTCCCTCACAAGGCATGGTTGTGAGAAATGCGCTAGGCCCAGGGGCTCCTCACTCTGTTGCGCCACCCTATTTATTTATTTATTTATTTATGTACTTTTTAAAATTCAGGTTCTGGGCCCATAACCTGTAAAGTTTTGTATGTAATAAGAGAGAAACGACTTGATGGAACGAAAGTTTAATTTTGAATGAAAAATAGTTGAAAAAATAATTACATAGAAAGAAAAAACAAAAAGCAATGAAGAAGTGATTAAATTTGAGCAAGTAAAAGTAGCAAAGAAGAAGTGATTAAATTTGGACAAGTATAAAAGTAAAATAGATTGAGTTGTTATTTCCAACAAACTTGAGCTTAAATTTTTGTATTTGTTAAATTAAATGTAAGTCAAACAATAAGCCTTATTTGTACAACATGTGTGTATATTAATACTTTCGTTTTGTTAATAAAAACTCCCCTGAAGATGGCAACCGCCATGAAAGAAAAGAATGAAATAGAGTTTTTCTACATTATACCATTACGACCAAAAGAGCAGATGAAAAACATTTTTAGTTTTCTTTATATAAAAATTTATATATAAATTATTTTCTTATGAAAGTTCATTTGTATGTTTTAGCGGGATGAAGTATTTTTAAATTTGGTACTTGAGTACATACCGGAAACCGTTTACAAAGTTGCTCGTCAATACGCAAAAACTAAACAAACGATACCCGTTCATTTTATCAGGGTGAGTTGGTCTTGTTTTTATTTTCGATTCTCTGTTATGTCGTTCTTTCAACTTGTTTTCAGCTTTATATGTATCAACTATTTAGAAGTTTGGCGTACATTCATTCACTGGGTATTTGTCATCGTGATATTAAACCTCAGAATTTATTGCTGGATCCGGAAACGGCTGTGCTCAAGCTTTGTGACTTTGGCAGCGCTAAACAATTGCTTCATGGCGAACCGAACGTTTCGTACATATGCTCTAGGTATTATCGTGCTCCCGAGCTGATTTTTGGCGCAATTAATTATACTACAAAGATTGGTAAGAGTACTTATTGTATTGTTTAAATAAAATATCATCTATCTATATGACTGAAACATTAGATTTATTAAATGGTGAAAATTGGAAATTATTGTACTGTTTTCTAAATTCAATTTATAAGTATCGATATCAATTAATGACTGAATTCATTTAAATCAATTTATGTAAATTTAATTATAAAAATGTACAAATGTATAAACTTTGCCAACTGAGCTGACGGCTACGCCAAAGCTTTAAAATTCGTTATGTTTATTCAAACTGTATTTAAATATTGTTAAATAAAATGAATTACTTACTACTTACTTACTACTATCATCTATCCCTCTCTAGATGTTTGGAGTGCCGGATGTGTGCTCGCCGAATTGCTCTTGGGACAGCCAATATTCCCTGGTGATTCCGGGGTCGATCAGTTGGTCGAAGTTATTAAAGTATTGGGAACACCAACACGAGAACAAATTCATGAAATGAATCCAAACTACACTGAGTTTAAATTCCCAAGAATAAAAAGTCATCCATGGCAAAAGGTAATGCTTGCAATTACTAACAAAACTAACGAAAAACTGACAAGGTTGGTTTTTCACCCCTGACTTTGATTTTTAGGCTCCATTTTATTACTTAACCGATTCCTGTAATAAAAATCAACCATTTTTTACCCTCCAAAAGATGGCATTATCAATTGCGTAAAAATAGAATGTTTTAAAGTATACACTGCACAATCCTAAGTCCTATTTTAATGTTTTCAGTAGTTTTCTAAGCAAAACAAACAAGACTTCAAAATATACACACCATTTTGCAAGTCATACTTTTTTTGCATGAGTTGCATACAATTTGCATTCAGTGCTCTTGACTTGAATGGGTAAGAAAGATGAAAACTGTTAATTTCATCGTACATTCTATTTGCTTGTGTTTTGTATGAAGAAAATAATAACTTATTAGTGGAGTGCCGTTTGACATAAAAATGCCAAAACCTAGGAATCCAGGGCCAGTCCATGGATTTACTTGAAACTTTCGATAATGTGTTTTAAATAGCGTATAGAAACAAGTTAAAGAAAAATTTCATCGCTCTCAATTTTTTTTTTATTATTTTTATAATTAATTATTAGCTTTTAGAATTTTCTTTTATTTTTGTAGGGTGTTTTAGATACGGTTTGCCAAAGGCTCAAGATAGAAAGGTTGGCTCAAGCCAGAAAAAAAAATATGGGAGGAGGCTTATATCCCTCCGTGCAGGCGGGAGGGGCTTACTCACTTACTTAGGTGGGCATTACAGATCGGGTTGAACCTGGGCAGCCTCAACCAACATCCTTCTATAACGACTTCGATTTCGGGCGAGCTCTCTCCAGTTTCGCACTCTAAGTCGGTTGAGGTCTTCATCCACTTGATTGCGCCACTTAAGACGAGGTCTTCCCCTTCTGCAATTTCCCTGTAATGTCTTCGCATACGGGACCAATGATCATTCGGAGAATTTTTCCTTCGAAACGACCAAGGGTTTCCTCATCCGCTTTCGATAGGGTCCATGCTTCCGCGCCGTAAAGCAGGACTGGGATGATTAAGGTCTTATACAAGGTTAACTTGGTTTTTCTGGAGAGGGTTTTTTTTTTTTTTAATTGCCTTCTTAACCCAAAGAAGCAACGGTTGATCTCCGCACTGATGTTGTTTTCCGTGTCTACAGCGAATCCTAGGTAGACGAATTTCTGTACTACCTCGAAGTTATGTCTGTCTATTGTGACGTTTTGTCCAATTCGTCGATGTTATGTGTCCTTGTTTGTTGACAACATATACTTCGTTTTGCCCTCATTAACCATCAAACCCATTTTTGCCGCTTCTGTTTCAATACTCGCAAAAGCACCTATGACATCACGCTTATTTCTTCCCATTACGTCAATATCGTCTGCGCAGGCGAGTAATTGTACAGACTTTTGAAAGATTGTTGCTCTGGTGTTGACGTTTGAGTTTTGTACAATCTTTTCAAGTATGATGTTGAAGAAATCGCATGACAGTTTGTCACCTTGCCCAAAGCCTTTTTCGACATCAAAGGCCTCGGTGAGTTCTATACCGACCTTGACGAAGCAAAGTGAATTCTGCAAAGTCATTCTGCATAGTCGTAAGAGTTTTGCAGGGATGCCGAAACTAGACATGGCTCTGTACAGCTCGTCTCTGTAAATACTGTCATTCATACGCGGCCTTGAAATCGATAAAGAGATGGTGAATATCGATATAATGTTCTCGGTTTTTTCCAAGATCTGCCGTAATATGAAAATTTGGTCTATTGTGGACTTCTCTAGTCTAAAACCACATTGATAAGAACCTGTCAAGTTGTTGACGTGAGGTTTCAGGCGTTCACATATTACAGCAGACAAGATCTCATAGGCGACGTTAAGGATGTTTATCCCTCTATAATTGGATCTTTCCAGATCCTCAGTACCGACTTTGACTCAACAACTATTTTTCCCTGCTGGTCTTTACAGGCTTGAGTTCGGGGTTTGTCACCCTGGCAGGATCTTTTTACCTTTTGGTAAAACTTCAGAATTGCGTTCCTTGCATGGCACCTCTCTATTTCCTCAAACGAGCGCTTCTCATGCTGTTTCTTTTTCTTTATGAGAATTCGGTGTTCTTCCCTTCTTTTCTTCTTTAAATCTCGTTATACTCGGTTTTTGCTTTTGAGTAAAAATTATTATTTTCCATTATTATTTTTATTAACAGAATAATTAAATAGAATTACAAAGTTAATATTATTTTTTAAAGCACTAGCTACAGAGGCTATCGGCTTAATTTCAAATTTGTCCTTATGTACTATGTAGTATAGGGGTTAGATTTAAGATAAGTTATTTAGATAAGAAAATGTCTGAGAGTTTGATTTGTAGGTTACAAGATATTATGAGTCTGTTCGGTCAACGACCGAATAGCCATAGCACGCAGAATGCTGACGACACATTATTTAGACACAAGCCACCCTCACCGCCTACACATCGATATACCTACTTGCCAGCCACCTCTCAGATGACAACATACGACGACCGATCGTGAACAGTCAACCTAGCCGCAGCATAATGTGTATATGGACACACAACCGCACATAGAAAAGTATCTGCCAATGCTTTGGTACGATACTTGTGCCTGAGACGATTGACCCATATCGCCACTACTTGGCTGTGGGTATCGGATAAACATTTGGATTCTCATATGCCATAGGATGGCAGTGTTTATTCTGTATAAATACTGTGGCATCGATGGCAATGGGAAAAAGTATAACCAAAAGACGAGAAATACAATGTCGCCACTTAGGATCGGTGCCATTATCGCTGGAGTCGGCACATTCTATTTCATGTGCCGGTGGATTACTAAGGCATGGAGCTGGTATCAGCTCTTGGACTCCCTGCACGTGTGGGAGTTATGGTGACGCTGCGCATTCTTCATGGACGAATGGCTGGAGGATCAAGTATCGGGGTGGTTTTGGTTTGACGGCTTGGCTTCGTCTTTTCTTCAGTTCAACTTGGATACTCAAACGACGTGGTCATAAACAGTTCAATCTTGGCATTCAACGGACTCAGTTAGATTTTCACATCTCAACCGACGTGGTCGACTCAAAGTTTACATTTTATTCTCAACGCGACGTGTTTGTTTTTGGTTACTTGGTACTTACTTGGTTGTTTGATTAAAAGACATACATTAAAGAAAATTGTAAATCTAAGGTTCCAATAAATATATCTTAAACTAAAGGTGAAGTGTTCGGCAAAGTGCCCTCTTGTTTGGAAAACCCCTTGTATTTCACTTTCAGCTCTCTCCTCCCTCCCCTGACGTACACGGAAGTATAAGTGCCCGTAACATTTGGTGCCTCCTGTGAGGACGAGTGAAAGTAAATAAGTAAATTGTGGATGTGCGTGGCCACATATTGTGTGGTTTGGTGTGCTATCGTAGCACTTGCAAGTTTAATTCGGGCGATAATTGTGGTCTGGGTATCCGCGTGAACCCAACAGACAGCAGAGAACAGTGAACTGGAACAGTGCAAAGTGAAACAAGTGAAAAGTGAACTCAACCGGACGATGTCAAGAGGTGCGGTAAACAAGAGACAGGCGGCATGCATGGGCATCGAGCGCCTCCACGTCAAGGTGCATGACCCAGAGGCTGAAACATGGGATGAGATTCAGCTCCATGCCCATCAGCGATCATTGAACGAGATGTTTTCTCGCTTCGTGGATGCCCACGAAGATCTCATGGATGATGATTTAAGTGAAGAGGATATGAAGTCTCACAACGAGCTGTGGGCTGCAATCGAAGCCCAAGAGATCGAGGCCCAGGTGACGATCGAGAGGCGGTTGGCGCGCCTCAACCTGAGCACCCCGCGAGGAAGTGTAGATGGACATGGGCACTTCCTCCCACAGCACAGCCGGCTCGACATGAAGCTCGACCCGGTGAAGATCCCTAGCTTCGATGGGAAGCTCGAGAACTGGTTGGCATTCCGAGATGCCTTCGAGTCTCTGGTACACACGGCCAGTGTACCAGAGGCGTATAAGCTGCAGAAACTAAGGGCCGCGATCGACTGCCAGACTGTGGGTTTGGTGGGGAATGTATACGGCGGCGGATACGAGCAGCTCTGGAGCGAGCTAAAGACCCGCTTTGACAACCCCAGGAAGCTGTCTAGGGCCCACATCAACCGCATCATCCACCTGCGACCCGAGCCGGTTGAGACGGAAGCGGCCCTACTTAGAATTGTGGACACTGTGAGAGGCACCTACAGGTCTCTCAGGGTGATGAAGATCGATGTCGACAACTTGGATGTCGTCATTACGGCACTCGTCGAGCCAAAGCTGCCTAAGGTCACGGCAGAACATTGGTCCTACAATAGCGACCCCAAGGACCTGCCTACGGTAGAGGCGCTGCTCCAGCACTTGGAGCACCGAGCAGCCAGCCTGACTGGACAGGCCCCAGCAGCCCCAGCAGCCCCAACCACCACAACCAGTAAGAAGCGAGATTGGCCTGTACAGGCTACAACAAGTCGGCCCTCGGTGGTCCGCACCCACGCCGCCGTAACAGCAAGTGACCGAGGGGGTTGCTCCTGCTGCAAGGGCCCCCACACCATTACACGCTGCCGCCACTTTGGAGCCATGACAATCATGGAACGGCTCAAGGAAACCCGGGACAAGCGAGGCTGCTTCAACTGCCTCCGCCCCGGTCACAACGCTCCCGACTGCCCATCAAAGACTTCATGCCGCAACTGCAACGGGAGACACCACACAATGTTGTGCAGAAAGGAATCCTCCGCCGGATCGAGCAACGCGAGGACTGCATCCGCGAACACCGCCGCAGTGGAGCTGCCAGGGCCGAGCACGTCTCCCTGCAAATACCAAGGGCGGCATGGACCACCAGAGCTGTTTGAATCCGAAGAAGAAGAGCGTTGGAATTGACTTATCAATCCCAACAGCACCGTACTCCTAGCCACAGCCCTCGCCTACGTGTACGGTGACATCAAGCACCAGTTGTTGGTTCGCGCACTATGCGATCCTGGATCGCAGGTAAGTTTTGTGACGCAAAATATTGTTCACAGGCTACGCCTCCCACAAACCCGAGTAGAAGTCGCCATCCAGGGCATTGGCGCTTCTCCCAAGATGATGACCCAAGGCCAAGTGACGCTGTCACTTCGGTCCACTCGCTCCAACTTTTGCATCCCGCTGAAGGTACTGGTCCTGCCGACCATCACCGCAAACCTTCCCGGAGCACAGCTTGACACAGCGCAATGGAAGCATTTGGCCGGCCTTGCCTTGGCCGACCGACATTATGGAACTCCTGGCGCCATCGACATGTTGCTCGGCGCCGACATCTGGGGTTCGCTGGTACGAGGAGAGGTGATACATGGAAGACCTCATGAGCCCCATGCGCAACAAACGCACTTGGGCTGGGTGGTGTTCGGCCCAGCCACTTTGACGCAGTCACAACCACTTCGCGCGCTGCACTGCCAACCGGTAGTGGAAGATTTTCCCAACCGGACCTTAGAGGATTTGGTCCAGAAGTTCTGGCACTTGGAAGAAGTGCCCGTTGATGACACCCGAGAAGACGAATGCAGCCGCCATTACCAGAAGACACACTCCCGGACGCCAGACGGTCGATATACAATTCAGATCCCGTTTCGGCAGGATGCCCCCGCTCTTGGAGACTCCTATCGCTCGGCGCTTCGACAGTTCTACAGTTTAGAACGCCGACTACAAACCAATCCAGAGATCCGCACAAAGTACATAGACTTCATGCGAGAGTACGAGAGTCTTGGACACATGAAACGGGTTGGTCAACATGGCGACCACCCCAACTGCTACTACATCCCACACCACGCTGTGACAGCTAAATTCCGCGTGGTGTTCAACGCCTCAGCCAAGACGACCACTGGTGTCTCGCTCAATGACACCCAGCTGGTTGGTCCGACAATCCAGGACTCACTCGTCAATGTGATCCTGCGATTCCGGCGCTACAGGATAGCACTAACCGCCGACATAGAGAAGATGTTCCGGCAAATCCTGGTGGATCCTTCGCATCGGGACTATCAGCGGATTCTTTGGCGTGAATCCCCTACAGACAACCTGGAGGTGTACCAACTTACGACGGTCACCTATGGCATGGCATCAAGTCCCTACACATCCGTTCGCTCCATGGTGCAATGTGCAGAGGACAACTACCGCATCGTCCCAGATCCGGACCGCGCGCAAGCGGCCAAGGAGACCATCGAGAAGGCCTTTTATGTGGACGACCTTCTCACAAGCTGCAACAGCGTCAAGGAAACCGTGGCCTTGGCGAAAGACGTGGATCAGGTGCTCAAGAGTGGGCACTTCACACTGCGCAAATGGAACTCTAATCGCGCAGAGGTAACTAAATTACTCACTAACAATGTCTCTCCTTCTCTTTCCACAGAGCTCGTTATAGAATGTCCGACCGCCACAGTTCTTGGTTTGCGGTGGGATCCAACAGCAGACGAGCTCTTCTTCTTGGTGACCCTGGACCCTCCTAAGTCGGTACCCACCAAGCGGCGTGTGCTCAGCGAGATAGCACAATTGTTCGACCCCACGGGACTGCTTGCTCCTGTAGTCATTGTCGGGAAGATGTTCATCCAGACACTGTGGACATCCGGTATCACGTGGGATACCCCATTGCCAGACGAGCTGCTCAAAACCTGGACCGCGTACCGAGACGCACTTACGACACTCAACCATGTTCGTGTCCCCCGGTGGCTAGGCATGCACAGCCAGCATGTCACCACTCTACATGGGTTCTGCGATGCCAGCGCCCGTGTCTATGCAGCAGTCGTCTATGTAGTTACCAGAGAAGCAGGCGATCGGGTACACGTCTCATTACTGACTGCCCGCACCAGGGTAGCACCAATCAAGGGCGCTACCATCCCTCGACTCGAGCTATGTGCAGCTCACCTCCTGGCCCAAACTTACGACAGCGCCTGCCGCGCTCTAGGACTTCGGACGTCCCCCTATTACCTGTGGTCAGATTCCAGCATTGTCTTGTGCTGGTTGCGCAAAGAGCCCTCCACGCTCAAACCCTATGTTGCCAATAGGGTCCGACAGATCTTGGACATCACTCCTCCCGAACATTGGAACCATGTTCGCACCACGCAGAACCCCGCCGACTGTGCCAGTCGGGGTGTCACGGCAACTGAGCTGATACAGCATCCATTATGGTGGCAGGGTCCCACTTGGTTAACTACTGGTCAACTTCCCCTCAGCCCAACCGGGCAGCTACGAGACCAAGACTTGACGCAGGTCTCAACTGAGGTGAAACCAAACATCTTCGCTGGCGTTGCCATTCGATGCCCAGCACTCACAACTCGTCGTCGCGATGGCGTTGAGATTCCTCTTGTGGAACGCTTCAGTTCTCTCAACAGACTACTACATACCGTGGCCTACATCTTCCGATGGCGGAATCGACAGGCACGGACAACCCGGGTGGTGACAGCGGACGAGCTTCACCAAGCCCAGCAACGACTCATCCTTTTGGAGCAAGCAAGCGCCTTCCCAGACGAAATACGTGCAGTGAGGACTCAGGCTACTTTGGCGAGCACTAGCCCCCTACTCTCACTCAACCCTTACCTGGATCCCAGTGGAGTGCTCCGAGTTGGAGGACGACTCACTCATGCCGCACTCCCACATGAGCAACGGTTCCCGATCGTGCTTCCGAAGGCCGGAGCCCTGGTTTGGCTCCTCATCATGCACACCCACAAGACGACGATGCATGGTGGAGTCCAATTGATGCTGCAAACGCTCAGGCAGCAGTATTGGATCTTGAATGGCCGACAACTGGTCCGGACGGCCCTACACAAATGCGTCATCTGCCGACGCCATCGAGGGAAGTTGATCAAGCAACAGATGGCTCCACTGCCTAGCCATCGAGTCAATGCCACCCGCCCCTTCCTGGCCTCCGGGGTGGACTACTGTGGCCCTTTTACACTTCGAATTGGGACGAAGAGATCTCGCACTACAGTGAAAGGCTACCTGGCTATCTTTATCTGCATGGCCACAAAGGCTGTCCATTTGGAAGCCGTCGAGGACCTCTCCGCACAGGCATTCTTAGATGCGTTTACTCGGTTCATCAGCAGACGTGGTCGCTGCCGAGACTTATACAGTGACAATGGAACCGCATTCGTGGGTGCCAACCGGTACCTACAAGAAGACTTGAAGACGTTTCAGAGCGAACAGAACCAGCAGCACTTGGCTCATGCTGGCACTCGGTGGCACTTCATTACACCGGGTGCTCCTCATCAAGGCGGCCTCTGGGAGGCTGCCGTCAAATCAGCGAAACATCACTTAACTCGCCTGGTGGGTTCGCAAGCACTTTGGTACCACCAGTTCCACACCTTGGCGACCCGGATTGAAGCCTGCCTCAACTCCCGGCCTATTGTTCCTCTACACGATGATCCAGACGAGAAGCTCGCACTCACCCCTGGCGACTTCCTCATTGGGCAACCTCTGTTGGCTATCCCGGAACCGGCCAATACAGAAGTACCACTCAGTCGGCTCAAGCAGCATCAGTGGATCAGGCAGATCCACCAAGAATTCTGGAAGCGTTGGTCTGACGAATACTTGGTAACCCTTCAGACACGCAATAAATGGGCAAAACGGGAGCCAAATCTCCAAATTGGGGACATCGTTCTGGTACGACATGACAACCTACCTCCCACTCACTGGCGAGTCGGTCGAGTCACAGCCGTGCATCCGGGCAGCGATGGGCTGGCCCGGAATGCCACCTTACAAACCGCAAATGGAGAATGTCGACGACCGGTGCAGAAACTTTGCCGGCTCGTTGATACCGAAGCTGACCCATAGTTCCCGTTGGAACTTCATCTATCCGCCTACTACCCCCTACGATGGCGGACCCATCCTACATTCTGCACTAAGGTAACTTGTAGATACCTTTAAGTCCATTGTAGCGACGAACGCATCATCCTCATCAGGGACTTTTCCTTGAACCCAATGGTTCAACCGGGCAGAATGTTCGGTCAACGACCGAATAGCCATAGCACGCAGAATGCTGACGACACATTATTTAGACACAAGCCACCCTCACCGCCTACACATCGATATACCTACTTGCCAGCCACCTCTCAGATGACAACATACGACGACCGATCGTGAACAGTCAACCTAGCCGCAGCATAATGTGTATATGGACACACAACCGCACATAGAAAAGTATCTGCCAATGCTTTGGTACGATACTTGTGCCTGAGACGATTGACCCATATCGCCACTACTTGGCTGTGGGTATCGGATAAACATTTGGATTCTCATATGCCATAGGATGGCAGTGTTTATTCTGTATAAATACTGTGGCATCGATGGCAATGGGAAAAAGTATAACCAAAAGACGAGAAATACAATGTCGCCACTTAGGATCGGTGCCATTATCGCTGGAGTCGGCACATTCTATTTCATGTGCCGGTGGATTACTAAGGCATGGAGCTGGTATCAGCTCTTGGACTCCCTGCACGTGTGGGAGTTATGGTGACGCTGCGCATTCTTCATGGACGAATGGCTGGAGGATCAAGTATCGGGGTGGTTTTGGTTTGACGGCTTGGCTTCGTCTTTTCTTCAGTTCAACTTGGATACTCAAACGACGTGGTCATAAACAGTTCAATCTTGGCATTCAACGGACTCAGTTAGATTTTCACATCTCAACCGACGTGGTCGACTCAAAGTTTACATTTTATTCTCAACGCGACGTGTTTGTTTTTGGTTACTTGGTACTTACTTGGTTGTTTGATTAAAAGACATACATTAAAGAAAATTGTAAATCTAAGGTTCCAATAAATATATCTTAAACTAAAGGTGAAGTGTTCGGCAAAGTGCCCTCTTGTTTGGAAAACCCCTTGTATTTCACTTTCAGCTCTCTCCTCCCTCCCCTGACGTACACGGAAGTATAAGTGCCCGTAACAGAGTCCTTTTATTAATTTTATATTTTTAGCTGTAGGATTTTGTAATATTGATAAAATAGAGTTGTCTTTTAAAATGTTATTTAGAATGGTGGTTGGTAGCGCGCATTGTCCCATGCCAAGAATGTGTTTTATGTCGATCGTGGAGTTGCATTTGCGGCAGTTTGGAGGATTCTCTTTTCGGAGTAGGTGTTGGTGTGTTCCGGATGTGTGTCCTAATCTCAGTCTTACAAAATTTGAGATTTCAATTTTCGGTATGTTTGTCGTGTAGTTTGGTTTGATGCGGTCGGGGTTGATGGTTGTGTAATGATGGGTGTAAGTTTTCCATTTTACTTGGTTGGATTCATAGTCGAGGGTTTTAAATGCGTTGGTACAATCTTTTTGGGTAAATGAGAGGAAGAGAAGAAGTGGCATTTTGTGGGCCATGGCAGCTGCTTTGTCGGCGTACTCGTTACCCTGTATACCCGCGTAACCAGGCACCCACATTATTTTGATTTTACCTTGCGTACGAATGAGGAAGTCCCTTATTTTATTTATGATAGTAGCATTATAACTGTCATTGTAACTGCTATCATGACAGGATAGCGTAGATAACAGATACACTGTCTGTAACTATAACAGTTTTTTTTTTGTAGCGGGTTTATTCTCTTGGTGGCTTGAAGTATTGCATGTGCTTCTGCGGTGAAAACGGATGCTTGTTCTATGAGAAGCCCCGAGCTCAATATGGAACCTTCTTCGAGAGTAACTGCGTATGAAACGCTGTTACTTATTTTCGAGCCGTCTGTGAACATAAAGGACCATCCCTCGGTCTTTAAATCTGATGAGATGTCGTTGTATAGCGAGCAGTAGAATTCATTGCTGGTGTTACTTTTACGGTAAGTGTTAAGTTCCATAATAAACGAAGATTGGTTTATTAACCATGGTGGGTATGTGGGTGTAAATCTGCCCGGCGAACTTATAGGTAACTTCATTTCCATCCCAGTTGCGACTATGAGGTCAATTGCCGACGGTATTCTTTTCGGTTTGTTTTGAAGCATTGATGCTTTAAAGTATTTGAAACTCATAGAGCCTGATGATAAATAAAGTTTGCTGAAGAGTTTTCCTCTTGTTGTTGCTATATGTTCATCGATTGAGGGTAGACCAGCTTCGGCAAGTATGTTGTTGATGGGGGTGGTTGGGAATGCATTTATGCTTCTCCTAACTGCTTGATGATACGTGGGTTTGATGATTCTTAGCGTTGACTTTGGGCAACTACCATAAATACAAAGACCATAATCTATTTTGTTGAGCACAAGCGCTCGCACTACATTGCATAAGGTGTGAATATGTGCACTACTTTTTTTTGACGATAAATAATTTATAAGTTTAGTTCTTTCAGACAATTTTTTTTTTTAAATCTATGAGATGATCATTCCATTTGTATCTTGAGTTAAAATAAGTCCCAAAATTTTAAGTTTATCAACAGATCTAATTGCATTGTTGCTTATACTGATAGTTATTGTTTTTGAACAAGAAGTTTTTCGGCATATGTGTAATATTTTACATTTTTCTATTGAAAGTCTAGCACCAGATGTGTTTGACCATGCTAAAATATCGTTAATAGTGTTAGTAAAAATTTGTGTTGTTTTGACTAGATCATTGCATTTACACAGAATGTAGAAATCATCTGCGTAGATGCAATGGTCTGTTAGTTTATTATTGTTTAAAATTTTAGATATATCTTCAAATGCTATTAAGAACAATATCACCGACTAGGGAGATCCCTGTGGAATACCTTTTCCTGTTTTAATAGCGGTTTGGTTGGGACTTATTAAGTTTCTTGTTTGTGTAAGCCACTGAAGGCGTTTGCAATGACTTTTTCCAATACTTTAGAAAATGGGTATAAGAGATATTGGGCGATAGCTGGCTGTCGAGGTCAATTCTTTTTCAGGTTAGGGAGTGGGATGACACATGAAACTTTCCAACTAAGAGGAATAGCTCCAGTTTCGAAGACGTTGTTGTAAAGTTTTAAGAGTCTAAGTTTGGTGACATTGGATAGGTTTTTCAACATTGGATAAGAAATTCTATCTCTACCGGGTGTTTTACCTTTGAGATTCGTCAGACAACTTTCGAGTTCTCTCATTTCAATAGACTTTTCAATGAGCTGGGCTGTGGTACCTGTTGGGGTCATATTTATCTTATTTTTTAGCGAAAGTGCTTTGAGATTCCTATAGTTTGTGGGAAAATGTATGTCTGCCGATTCTTCTGACCAAGTTTTGGCAAAAAAACTACATATTTCAGTAGGATTTACTAACGGACCTTGCGGTGACATAATGCATTTTATTGTTTTTGGAGAGAAATTACCTGTAAGACATCTAATATTGTTGTCCTTATTTATTGACGATGTAACCTTGTGCAGACTTTGAACTTTACTTAGCATTTGCTTTTTTGTAGCTAATAAGACTTGTTTGGTTCGGTGATTTTTTGAATTGTTTCCAGGCAGTGACCTTGTCCTTGCGGAGTACGGTAAGTACAGGGTTCCACCAAGCAACTATTCGTTTTTTTAAATTAGGATGAGTCTGGGGAATAGAAGTGTTAGCTGAAAACCTAATAGCTCTTTGAATTGTGGCTGCTTCTTTATTTGGGTTTGAATCCGGAGTTTTGTTTACCAGGAAACTTTTTACATTATCACCGAAAGTTGACCAGCTTGCTAGATCAGTTTTATACTTAGATGAAAGTCGTACCTGTCCGTTATACCGGCCAAATTCAATTGCTACTAGAATAGGGAAGTGATCGCCATTGTGAAGGTCGTCTAAGATACACCAAGTAGTTTTTGGTGGCATCTCAGGAGAGCAGCAGCTTATATCAATGTAAGTGAGTGTGTTGTGGGTGGAAAAATGTGTGGGTGACCCATCATTCAAAATTGAAAGGTTTGAAGATAGTAGGAAGTCTTCTATAACAGAGCCCCTGAAATTTGTTTTGGGGGAGCCCCATAACACATTCCAGGCGTTGACGTCTCCAATAAATAAAACTGGTGTATTTATGTAGCTGAGTATATTCATTAGGACGATTTTGGTGAAGACTTGACCGGGCAAGATATAAATGGAAACTATTGTTATTTTAATTGACATCTGTACCTCAATTGCTATTGTTAGCAGATTGGAGTTGATAGTTATTCTTCTGTGAGGGATGTTGTTTTTTATTAAAACACCAATACCTTGAACGTTTGTTGTGTTTGTACAGAAGTTTGAGAATTACCCTAAATAAGTTTTAGCAAAAAATTGTTTAGATTGATAGGCGCAGTGTGTTTCTTGTAAAGAAATAAAACTTGGTGAATAGTCTTTTATAAGGATGGATAGCTCATCATAATTGTTTGAATATTCTTTAATATTCCATTGTAGGATCTTAAAATGAGAGTTTGTTGAAATAATTCTGCTTGTTGTTGTTTTCTGTTGCGGTGTGATATGGGTTGATAAATTTGTGGTGCTTATAAGATCCTGACCCCGCTGAGCGTCAGTCGAGGTGCTTGGATCACCATGGTGGTCCATGCATCTCGACAAGCGGTCAGAGGGGGGTCTATTTGCGGGTAGGTGTTTATAATTCTGGTTCAATTTCATGGTTATCGGAATGAGGATCCGTTAAAAAGTATTTATGTTGCTGTAAAAGAGATTGTGTTATGTTCGAGATGGGTGATGAGATGTTTCTATTCTCATTATCTGTTAAAACTGAATCGTTTGTGTTCATTGCTTCGGGTTTGCTATTATTTCCTGATGAGGAGTAAAGAGGGGCAGTTGAATGCATATTTAAATCGGTTGAAAATTCTTTTGTTTGTGTTGGCGGTAATGGATGTGAGTTGTGAATTGTTGTTTTGGTGGTACTGGCTGCTTGTTTGACAGCAGGCAAACTGGCTTGTGTGTTCGATGTATTCGAGGTGATAAGCGGATTTGCAATGTTGACAGTATTTATATTATTACTGTCTGACGAACGGGATTTTTTTGAATTTGCTTCTTGTGTTGGCTTTTCTTGAGAAGTGGTACTAACCGAACTTTTTTCGTTGCCTTGCTTTGCTAAACTTGTGTAAGATGAAGCAGTGGGCGGTGTTTGCGGTATTGTGAGGCTGTGTAGCCGTCTTGCTTCGGACATGCTACACTTGTTTCTTGTTTTGATGGATAGAATTTCTTTGTTTTTTATGTATTTAGGACACTTTATGGATGAGGATGGATGGGGGACGGCAGTTGGGGGGGCAGTTTGCGCACATTATGCGTGGACAATTTACCGGAGAGTTTTCCTGTGGTGGGAGATTGCAGTTACTGCAAACTTCCTCTCTTGTGCATCTTTTTATGGTATGACCGAGTAATTGGCATCTTCGACAGCGCATCGGATTTGGAATATATACCTTTACTTTTTCTTTATAGAACCCAATTTCAACTGTGGTTGGCGGTTGGTATAGATCAAACGTAAAGATCATTAGACCGGTTGGGCGATGTTTTCCTTCAATAGTTTTAGTAAATTTGTACACATCTGTGACTCCTTGTCCAGACATTTCAGAAACTATTTCAGTTTCGGAAACGTTAATGAGGCATGGAGCAAAGACAATCCCTTTACACGAGTTGAGTCGATCGTGGTATTTCACCGTCACTGGGCATTGATTAGCAATATTTGTAACGGCAATAAATCTATCGGCAATGTGTTTATTTTTTGCGAGGATAAGTATGCTGCCATCACGAAGCTGGGTAATGTTGTCATACTCTTTGCTTATTGCATCGATAGCTTTTTTTAGCACGAATATGCTCACGCTAGAAAGAGGTTTATTTTCATCTTTGGGAGATATTAAATTGAATTTGGGATTTTTAAAGTTGGAACGAGTGGGGATTGGAGGGTAGTTTTCGATATTTGTGTTTGTTTTTTGTTTTTGGGGGGGGGGGGGGGGGGGGGGGGGGATTTGTAGGTACAGAGTTAAGGGGTGTATCCGGAGATAACCCCCTAAATCGGTTCCTATCCATTTTTCCCGTTGGGATAGGGCTTTTAATTTAGCAAAAACTATTTATGTGAAGTGAGGTATGAACGCACTTAACGGAAGAAGAGACGTATAGGAAATTGAAACTGAAAGAGAATTAACCGGTTTGGTAAGCTGTGTAGTACACTTGAAAATGAAAACGATGATAACGATGTCAACGCGATGAAAGCAAGACGGCGACTGTGAGTAAAAATTAATAAAAGCATTGAATATGGAAAAAATGGCCCTCAAAATTTTGTAAAAAAAATAAATAAGATGAAAAAATATTTTCTTTTTTCAAAATTTTGATTTTGAGGCTTGATTTCTCAAAAAATATTCATTCATTAAGTGAACTCAAACTAAATTTTTTTATTTAAGAACAAAGCATAAACTTTCAAAAATATTATATTATGTGGTAGCAACTAACTTAGTAGATTTTTGATAACTTTTTAAAAAAATCTAGTCAATTTTTTTATAAAACTGCCCCTTCCGCCTGCACGGAGGGATATAGGCCCCCTCCCATAATTTTTTTTCTTGTTTGAGCCAACCTTTCTATCTTGAGCCTTTGGCAAACCGTATATAAAATACCCTACATAAATGAAAGAAAATTCTTAAAGTTAATAACTAATTATAAAAATAATAAAAAAATGAGAGCGGTGGAATTTTTCTTTTCAACTTTTTTCTATACGCTATTTAAAACACATTTCCGAAAGTTTCATGTAAATCCATGGACTGGACGTGGATTCCTAGGTATAAAGCATCTACATTTAGGTAAAACTGTTCATGAGCAAAGCAAGTCAATGCTTGCCTTTATAATCGCGATTTAAATCATTCTGTGAAAATTTTTTGAAGTCAAATTATGCGTTTGTGCTTTGAAAATTTGAAAGAAAATTGAGTGCATTATTTTTCACGCAAAAGCTAGAAAGCGAACGAGAAAATCTTTCTTAGTTTTTGGGAAGAAAAAAAAACCTTCTTTTTCCAGAAAACAGAATTTTGTTGATCTTTGCCTGATTTAACTCTTTTCTCGAAACTGAATTGCTCACTATTTTGATAATAACTTTAGTTCAATATGGTGTGGCCAATAGGCCAATAGCGGTCTAACAGATTGACATTTGGATTAATCCTTGATGTAAAAAATAGCTGATTGTTTATTTCAATGGTTTCCTTTGAAGATGAGTTGCCTATATTTGAGTGCGGTGGTAGTATATTTATATAAAATTCCCAGCCTAGCTTTTCATTTAGGACGTCTAACGTATTGCTAAATTCCATAACAGCTAATCCAAAGTACCTCAAGCGAAACTCTTTCAAAATGGGACATCTGGCGATGAAATAAGGTACATCTTCTCTCTCCTTGAGGTTGCAGAGATCACTTAGAATAATAGATTGGATCGGTATGGAATATAATTTAATTTTATAAGTTCACCTCGAAGTTTGAATATTACATTTATCATACTAATGTGATGTCGGTTCATAAAACTTGTTCTTTTTCGTAAATTTACATTTAGTTTTCTGTAAATCTGCCTATATTATGAGAATTAGAATTTTCATGTATGCAGTGACTCAATTTCTCTAAAATTTTGCTTAATTTTTGGACCATGTATGTCTACTGGGATCGTATCGGGCAAAATTTTTAGAGCTTTTCCCTCTTTTCTACTGAATCTCCGCCGGATGATATAACCTCCTGAAGAGCTTGTTTAGGTAATCTTTGCTTATCCGTCCCCATCGCTTTTAATGCGTACTTGAATGGCAGTTTTCGAGTCCTAAAAAACAATGGTGGTTCTTTTGTTTGCAAGTGAAGCATATAATTTGGGGTACCAGTTGGTAACCGAAAAATGCGTTTTGAAAAGTACCTGAGCAACTTTCTATCGGCTGACAGTTCGGTTGGGTTGGGCTGTTAGCGCGCACACTAAGTCAACCAAACAGTTGTGTTGGTGGTGAGTGGGCATACAAGACAACAGTAGGTTGACTATTTGATACTCTTTTAAGTGTTTTTTTTTATAAAGTGCGGGTCTTTTTTCAATTTCTTAAATTAAATTTACGATTGACGTTTCTAGAACCAGCGATTAAGTAGAGTTGGGCACGAGCATCCAGCGCTAAAACTCGGTGCGAAATGAACCGGCGTCGGCCGACTAAACAATCGGTGGGTGTGCGCGCTTGCGAGGAGCTCTATACTAATAGAGCAATCAGCCGATAGTTCGCCGATAGTTTAGTTTGAACGCAGTTGAGAAGCCATCAAACTTATTTATCGGCCGATACCAAATCATTGTAGTATGCGGACTTGAATACATCTTCATAATGATTATAAACTCGACCAAACTTTCGGCCGATAGAAAGCTTCTGGTTTGCAGGGACCCTAAATGTCTTCTCAAATTTAGATTTTCAGTGACTAATACACCTAAATATTTATATTCATGTACTGTTTCGATATTATTGTTATTTGCATCTTTTCCGTTTCCTTATCTGAATATACTAATTAAAGATTTTTGCAAATCAACGAACATGTTCCGATTTCTGCAATATTCTTCCAACCGGTTAATCATACGCTTATTAAAAATAGAAAAGCAACATCATCCGCAAAAATAAACCCTGTGATTCGCATATTTCCGATCGAGATTTCTCCTCTAATCTGCTCCACGATGTCGTTAATAAATAAAATAAAGAGTAGCGTACTCAAGACACAACCTTGCTTTACTCCCATTTCTGTTGAAAACTCTTCGGAAATAATGTCACCATCCCATATCTATGCCTTGTTTTTTCCGCACATCGCTCTTAACAAAGTTAAAACTTCACCAGAAACTCCCAACCTATGCGTTTAGAGTAAAGTGTTTCGCGAGCAATATAATCGCAAACAGCACGAAAATTAGACAAAAAAGGCCTCAAGTTTCTGTTTTTTTTTTTTAAGTGAAACTTCTTATGCGACTTGCAAACATGAAAGCGTTACATGAAAGCGTTACACTCTTGTGTTACATTCCCGTGTTACACTCCCGTGTTAAACGCTGTCATCAATTCCGCACCATTCATCCCAACGATTTCATTGTAGTAAAATGTGTTTTTCGGTGGAAATATTTTGAAGAAAATCATGTCTGTGCGTGCGAAAATTATTTCAATTGCTCAGTGAATAATCGATCAGTGTTGTGTTTTCTTTTCTTCTCCAATGAAATGATAGAAAATATTTAATGCAGTTTCTTTTAATTTGTTTAATATATGTATGTATGATGTACGTAGATAAGTGCTTACAAAATGTGTAAATCGATTAAGTTAAATTATTCTAACATAAAATAATTGAAGTGAAACTTCTTATGCGACTTGCAAACATGCAGCGTTACACTTCCGTGTTACATGCAGCGTTACACTTCCGTGTTAAACATATTCAGTCGTATTTATAAAATTTCCTTAGAACATCCTTAGACAGTTGTCCTGCTAGACGGTGTCTAAAGAGTTGGACAGGCCTTAGCCAATATTGAAGTGAAACTTCTTATGCGACTTGCAAACATGCAGCGTTACACTTCCGTGTTACATGCAGCGTTACACTTCCGTGTTAAACATATTCAGTCGTAAAATGAAAAGTCGATTAGTGTTGAGTTTTACTCTTTTCTCCAATGAAACGATAGAAAATATCTAAAGCACTTTCTTTTAATTTGTATAATATACATAAATGTATGTAAATATGTATGTTGATAAGTGCTTACTAAATGTGTAAATCGATTGAGTTAAATTATTCTAACAAAAAAACCAATTGTTAAGTTTCTCCTCGAATGTGCTGACTGCGGAATTTTATTAGGAAGACAATATACATATGTATGTATGTATGTACAAATCAGAGCTTTTGGTGAGTGGTAACTGTAAGATTTTATTAGAATTTTAATATATGTATTAATGAGTATGTAGTAGTTAGCGGAGGCATAATCATGTATATATAAGCAATTTCCATTTAAGCCCGGCCCAAAAATGTTCGATCATGTCTAAACATGTTTGATCATGTCTAAACGTGCTTGATCATGTCTAAACATGTTTGATCATGTCTAAACATGTTTGATCATGTCTAAACATGTTTGATCATGTCTAAACATGTTTGATTATGTCTAAACATGTTTGATCATGTCTAAACATGTTTGATCATGTCTAAACATGTTTGATCATGTCTAAACATCTTTGATCATGTCTAAACATGTTTGATCATGTCTAAACATGTATGTAAATGTTCTCTTGGGCTTAGGTGTTAAGACTGCGGTCTTCATTGTCAGTCAGCTACCACTGACACTGGCCAATCAACGGTTTCAGAAAGGTTCCTAGTATTGTATTCCATACATAAGTACTATGTATGTACATAGATCCTTAAAATCCTCGTTTTCCTCTTCTAATCTCCACCAAAAAATAAAAAATTGTTCTATGAAATGGTGGTAAGTAGCTATCCCGTGAAAATTAACTCCGATCCATCTCTTTTCTTTTTCTTTTAAAGAAACAATACGAGTTCACTAAAATCAATTTCTACCCCTTCCTATTTTCATATTCATATTAGGAGGTTTCACTTCTTCCGCGCGGAGGGACTCCACGCATTATTTTTTTTTCAATACTCTTAATATTTACTGTTACTGTGGAACAGGTTTTTCTAAATCCAGCTTAAAATCCATTTAGTATTTTCTTATCTTCAATCCGCAGGGCAAGCCTATTGAAAATAAGTGTACTAAAGAGTTTGTTGAAGTATTCAAATCGATACATATAGCATTTGACTTTATCGACAAAAAGCCTTCCAAAACGTCAGTGCTGCGTTCTTTTATTCTTGACATCGGGTAACATTATTACGTCCCTAAATGCAAAAAAGTTACGAAATGTAACATCGATGTCGTTCCTAAATGCAATGTTGAAGTGTCAGAATGTTACGTTTCGTAACTTTTTCCAATTCATCTCTGGGACTTGTGTTTCGATGTTGATCTGTCAAACCCATTGCATTGCTATTAACGCTTTAAAATAGATGGCATTTACATCATCATTTTAAAATTGTCTAGGTGACATAATTAGAAAATAATGAAAAGATAGCTCTACAAATTTTTTATTTAATTTGGCCATATTAACATCAGCCGGAAAACCGAATTTCTTATTCCTAGCAATACCAGTTGCCAACGAGCCTTCAATTAAATCTTTGCTTGTCCCATTGACAAACAAATATATTTAAATGCATAATAGTTAGTTTAGTTAAGTTTATTTAGAATTTTATTTTCCTAAAAAAAAAGTTTTTACAATGTGATTTGTTTATATATTTACTAAGACTATTTGGCTTGGCCTATGGGCGTCTACCAGAATGACAATTTATTTTCCGATGTGTAACGAAATATGTTTCTTTTATTTAAATAAACCTAAATAAAACCACTAAACAAATTATTTCGCGCACGAGTCGGAAAATACTTTATGCCGTTTTCGTTTGGTAAAACTAGAGTACCCTTTTTTTTAGAGTACCCTGATTTTTGACAACTCAAACGAACATGAAATCAGAGTACTCCGTTTTTGTCAATGTATGTGTGCGTTTGACATATAGTTTGCTTTCAATGCAATTGACTACTTTCAGAAACATATCTCTGCGTATTTCATGAGCAATTAAGTAAACAGTTTTTGAATGGAGTAAAAACTGACAAAAAGAACTTATATCTAAAAACGATACGTAATAAACTTCATAAGTGTCCAGATTGATTTTATACAAAGGTAATTTAAGGCAATAAGAAATTTTTTTGAGCTCGGACAACAACAAAAACAGCATGGACAAGTTATGCAAACCAAAACCGATAGGTTTGTGAACGCCCGCGTGAACACAAAATTCGAAATGAGATGCCAAGAATGACAAACAAGAAATGTCATTTATGTTGGTGTGAGTTTACTCTGAAAAAATTTCTAGAGTAGCAAAACTTGCTCTGAGGGTAATTTCAGATTACCCTGAGAGCAGCCAAACGAACACAACGTCACTCTGACAGCAAAAAGAGTACCCTTAGGGTACTCTTTTTTCCCAAACGAAAACGGCATTAGGTAAACAGCACTTATGACAGATGGAGGAAGGTCTTGTCAATTTGACATATAAAAATTCCTTAGTAGGTGGTCAGAAAGTGGTTAGGAAAGAGAAAGATGGTTTACGCATATGCTAAACTCGTTTATATGGTATATGTTATAAATGTTGCTAGGAATGAAGATATGATTTGTTTAGAGCAGGAAAAGGAGAAAAAAAGAACGTTATGACTCAAATAAGCGGTGAAACATAACACTGAGATTCTGAATCCGTAATTTGACATTGTGCTGTTTGCGTCATTAGCAAAGTCAAAGTCAAACGGATCAGAAGGTCCAAGTAAAACAAATTTTATTGTTATTTTGCCGGTTATTTCGTTCTTGTAAGATTTTAAAGTAAATAGTTTTTTTTTGAAGTGTATAAAGTATAATTGTTATAGATAACTAGGATAACATCTTGACACACCTTAAGTAGTGCTGTGGTTCAGTAATGTTTTGGGTGAAAACCTGACTGCATTGCTGTTGTCAGTTTCTTATCCCTTAGATGCGTTTTAATTTGTTCACTCAAAACAACTTCAAAAGCTTTGCTCAGGAAAGGTAGAATAGCAATTGGACGGAACTCATTACTATAACCTTTTGGTATTGGTACGATTTTAGCAATTTTCCAGCATTTAGGATATGAAAGTGTTGTCAAAATTGTATTAAAAACGTAAGTAATATACCGCAAGATGAATGGTAGTATTATTTTAACAAAATCAGGATGAATTTTATCCTTCCACGCTTCTTTGACTCCTACCTAATTGAAGAAAAGTTAAATCATCTAAATGATGAGTATGTTCCTGGCCCCGATGGTATACCTGCCATATTTCTTAAGAAATGCTCCTCCACTCTTTCCCTTCCCCTCTCAAAAATTTTTAGCTTGTCTATATCCCTTGGAGTTTTCCCCCAAGTTTGGAAAACGGCTTTTATAACCCCTATACACAAGAAAGGTCCCAAGTGCGATGTGAAAAATTATCGTCCCATCGCTAAACTATCGCATATACCAAATATTTTCGAAAGCATATTGTATGAAAACTTAAGTTTTCGTTGCAAATCTCTCATTTCGCCTAGACAACACGGGTTCCTCAAAGGCAGGTCAACAACAACAAACCTCGTTGACTTTGTCTCATTTTCCCTCTCAGCCTTGGAGAATGGAAAGGAGGTCGATGTAATTTCAACTGACTTTAGTAAAGCTTTCGATAAAATCTCTCACAAACTTATTCTTTTTAAACTTTCCACCCTCGGCTTTGAACCCATTCTGTTGAGATGGATTTCTTCTTATTTAGAAAACCGTTTTTACAGCGTTCGGTTCAGATCCGCCTTATCCAGCCGCTTTCTAGCTACATCCGGTGTTCCCCAAGGCAGCCATTTAGGCCCTCTCCTCTTCATTCTCAGTATTAACGACATTGAAATGATCATAAAACACTCCTCTATCTCTCTCTATGCGGACGATACTAAGTTTTACCGAGTCATTTCTTCTTCTGAAGACTCTTCCCACCTCCAACATGACCTCGACAATTTTTCAATATGGTGCTCCAAAAACTGCCTGGAGCTAAATGTTTCCAAGTGCCAATCAATAACCTTCTCACGCAAACGCATCAAATCTCCTCCCCGTCTTTATCTTCTAAACGGTCAAATCATTTCCACCGTTGAGGTGATCCGGGACCTTGGGCTTATTTGCGACCGTGAGCTGAATTTCCTCAAGCATATCGACGATATAATCCTTAAGGCTAATTCAGCACTTGGCTTTGTGAAAAGATGGTCCAAAGAATTTGCTGACCCCTACGTAACCCGATCCCTTTACATTTCATTTGTCCGTCCGCTTCTTGAATATGCTTGTCAAGTCTGGTCGCCTTTCCAACAAGTGCACATTGCCAGAATTGAGAGCATTCAACGCCGTTTCCTCCGATTTGCTCTTCGAGGTCTTAATTGGAGTAATCCTTTGATATTACCTCCTTATCAAGACCGAATCAAACTCCTCAACCTCAATACGCTGAAAGATCGAAGAGTAATATTTGACGTTCTCTTCATTCACCGAATCTTCACAGGTACCATTGACTGTCCAGCCCTTAACGAATCCATTTTTCTAAATACTAACCCTCGTAACACCCGGAATCCCCCCGTCTCTTCTATCTTCCCACCCATCGAACCTCTTACGGCTCCAATGAACCCATCTCCCGAATGCTGAGGAATGTCAACTCCCACTCCTCTTGTTTTGACTTCAATATGAGTACTCCCTGCCTAAAACTTCGTTTCCTAAGCCATCCAACTAGTTAGTAAGTCTTAGCTATTAAGTTTCTTAGTTTGTAAGTTAATAGCTTGTATTAAGCTTAACAAATGGGGGTTTTGCCCCCACCAAAATTAAAATTAACGGTTTTTTTCCCAAAACTGACTACTAGAACCGACATCTTGAAATTTACTCTCATAAATACTTTTTTTTTTATTATTTCTGATCAAGGTAGTAAGTTTATTTCGAATTCGTTGGTACTCAATATAAATGCTTGTACATCTACTGCACCTAGAGTAAAGGAGATTTTTAGTTTTGATGAGATCAACTACTTCATTTGTAAACCACTCCTGCCTATTTTTTTGTAATCTTATTGTTTTCTTAGGAACATGTTTATTAAAAAGAGCTAAAAGCGTTAAGGTAATCAACTTGTTTCGACGTATCAGCTGTCGTGTATAATGGTAACCAGTCGATAGTTTGGACTTCATTGAATAAATTTCCCATGTTGATATTCGAAAATTCGTAAAAAATCGTTTTATTTGGCGTAAAAATATTTGGTTGATCCCGATTGGTGAGCACAAAACTAAGTGAATCAATAACCTCAAGAAACTCTGTATTGTTATTTTCTAAAATGTTGAGATTTAGATCCCCACAGATCACAATATCTGTGTAAAGCGGATTTATTTGCTCAATTATGTTCCTTACTATTAAGTGATTGGCGACATGTGGAGCCATATATATACAGATACACCCTATGAAGAATTTCGCTAAAGTGTGCATTATCTCAACAAACGCATATTCGATTTGCTCCGTTGCAATTGAATTCGAATTTGAATTTATTTCATCAATCAGAGAACATGAACTCTTACAGACTAATCAAACTAATTTACATATTGGAAGGTGGGTATATAATGGTGAAAATTAATTTAACAGCATTTGAAAAATAAATAGATAAATAATCAAAAAAGAACAAAATAAATAACAAATGGCGTGAATATAGCCTCATATGAAAAGTTTATACATGTATTTATATTAAATTTAAAATTGCATTTTTAAAAGAATCTCTTGAACATATCATATAAAAGTTTACAGTACAGCATAATGAGTTGGCTTCCCTGATGCAACGGGATATGGGCTCATTGTGCCCGTAATTAGTGCGATGGAAATGCTCATATATTAGGAATCTTTCCCGTGTTATTCTAGGAGGTGCACTCCCTTCAAAAAACAGTGTTGATAGCGGAGGGCACTTAATGCGTCCAGTCAAGATGTCTCTGACGAACATAGCCGAAAGATTTTTACGGCGCTTTTCAAGTGACTTCATCCCGAACAACAGGCATTTGGTATCATAATGATTCTCCAATTTAATTTAAAAAAGCATAACGCATAAAATTCCTTTGAACTTGTTCAATTTTTGCCGAAAATTTGCGTAGTACGGATTCCAAACTGTGCAGCAGTACTCTAGCACGGATCTAACCAAAGAGTTGAATAGCGATATAAGAGTATAGGAATGAGTAAACTCTTTCGTATTCCTCTTGATAAAACCAAGCATCTTTATCATAAAGTCATAATGCGGTCGAAACGACATACTTTGATCAATTATAACCCCTAGGTCCTTTTTCTGAACTACTCTTTCAAGATATATATCATTGATACTATAATTGAACTTTACAGAATCATGGTTTCTAAAACAAGATAACACTTCGCATTTTTTGATATTTAAGTCAAGGTAATTATCTTTGCACCAAGCAGTCAATCTTTGTGAATCTTGGAGAAGAAGGCTACAATCATGGTTGCAAGAAATCTTGCGATAAAGCTTTAGATCATCCGCAAATAGGAGACAGTGCGAATTTTTGAATATATTAGAAATGTCATTTATAAAAATAAGAAATAGCAATGGTCCCAAATGACTGCTTTGTGGAACACCCGATGAAACTAATATGCTTTCTGAGTGACAGTTTTTAATTTTTAACTATTTGTATTCTTTCGGTCAGGTAAGATTCTATCCAATCCATGTTAAGAAGGATGAATTAGACCCGAAATCAAAGAGCTTAGACAGAAGAATAATATGATTCACCCTATCGAAAGCTTTTGCAAAGTCCGTGAAAATAATATCGGTTTGGTTACCATTCTCCATATTAGATACAATAGCAGTAGTCATTATCATTAAATTTGTTGCTGTTGATTTAACCTCCACAAAACCATGTTGAAAAACTGAAATTCTGCTTTGAACATGTCTTGAAATTCTACTATACACAATTTTTTCAAATAGCTTTGGTATGGCAGAGATCTTACATATTGAATTTGAAAATGGGAGATAGAAACGAGATTTTCCACTCGCTAAAAAACAGTCCTTTTGCCAGGGATAGATTGAAAATCTGCGTAAGAGGCTCAGCCAACGCAAGCGAACACTTTTTTAAAACAATGGGTGGAATATTGTCTGGACCTTCGGATTTACTCGGGTCCAAGTTAGATAAAGCTTCTTCGACTTCCGCTTGAAACAAAGTAAGTGAACCGATGTAATTAATTGCATTAGCCACGGGAAATTCATGATTGTTAATATTTACAGATATCGACGAATAAACAGATTTAAATTAATCTGCAAATAAGTTACATATTTCCGAAACTTCACTTGTAGAGGGGTCTAGATATTTCATACAGCTCGGAAGTCCGTATGATTTCCGTTTTCCGATTATAAAATTCCAGAAATGCTTGCTGCTACGTTTAAGATCCGTTTCAATTGAATTTATATAATTTAGATATAAAAATTTGTTCAAAAACTCAAATTTACGTTGACATGCAAAGTAATTGTTACGTAAAACCGGGTTTTCGTTGCTTTGCTTATATTTTTCTGATTTTTAACATTACGTAACCTCCTATTATACCAGATGGGGGAAGAATTCGTCTTCAATCATTTTGTTGGCACATACATTCTTACCGCGCTATTCAAAACTGATTTAAAAACAAGGTAGTTGCTTTCTAAGTCATAACCGGTGAAACTATTTTGCCATGAAAAAGATAGTAAATACGCGGCCATTGCATCAAAGTTAGCCTTACGGAAATCGTAAACAATAGAATAATTAACATTTTCGTTTATGTAATCGTAAAGTAAAATAACACCGTCAATTGCAAAGTGGTGTGTTTTGTTTTCAACTATAAGAAATTCTGATTTTTTAATACAAACATGAAATTCCTTATCCACAAATATTAAATCAAGAATTCGATTAAGTTCATTACATTCAGAGTTCATTTGAACTAAATTATATTGGATTAAGAAGTCAATAACAGAAGATTCAATTTCGGATGAAATATGATAAGGAACTAAATACTTATCCTCAATATCTAATATCCATTTTACTTCCCCTATATTAAAATACCCTGCGAAAATTAAATGTTGATTGTTGTTTAAATTATCCAATATTATTTTAGAATTTATAAGATGAGAGTTATAAATATCTAATGAAATCCTAGGTGGAATATAACTTGAAAGTACAAACCATTCTTATTTGTCTATTTTTATGGCTACGATAAGCTGATCAATTTCTTGGTCAGGAGCTAAGGAGTTTGACTAAGTTGATTTCTCGACACGGCAAAGAAGCACGAACTGCTATCAAAAGTACTCCACCCCTTTCCTTTCCTGTTTTTACTGTACAATGTACATCTATCTTTTCTAAAGACTGTATAATAGTTTGAAAATAATTCTGAAGTTAAATGGTTTACAGCCAACCAAGTTTCAGTTAAGACATTAATATCATATTTACCATCAGAAAAAGAAATAAATACATTGTCAATCCTTGTTCTTAACCCACCTACGTTTTGATAATAAAATTATAAACTCCTATTTCCGAGCCGTACAGATGATATTTGGTTCGATGGGTTTAAAGATGACTGTGGATAGACAGTTGGTTGAATATATTCATTTGATGGATTCTCATTAATGTTCTCAGACTCCTGAGAACAACAGCTTACTGGTTTTTTGGAATGAATACAAAAGGGCGTATTGTTACTCCACTTGGCCAAAAATCAGCGTCAGAACTCAGTTAGGACACATATTTTAAAATTAATAAATTTATTTTGTTTCTCCTTCTTAGTGAGCAGAAAACATGACAATCCCGATGTACTTGAATACTCAGATAAATTCGAAGTCATGTAATTAATGATTGCATGTGATGTAGTATCACGATGGAAACCGGAGATATGAAAACATTTAAATGTTCGCATTACTTTTATGTTTTCACATTGTTTCCTGTTGCCAACCAGACCCCGCGGTCTGAGATTTTGACGCAGCATTGAGTTTTTCAATTCGTTATTCGAATCAACATCCACATTGCCTACACTAGCAGCAACATTAACAGCAACATCAGCAACAGCAGCAACATCAATATTAGCAACAGCAGCAACACCACCACCACCTTCGGAATCAGCAGAAACACCATCATTAGCAACATCATCATCCGCAACAGCAGCAGCACCACCACCGCCTTCAGAAACATGCACAGCATTATCACCATTTGCAAAATTTGCAGCATTAAACTCTCCATCATTATCAATTATATATGGCAATTAGCAGCCGCAGCCATAACACACAATCCGACACCCGCAGCTAAAGATTTGAATGTGTTTACATCATCTTTATTCAAATCGTTCGAATCTTTTTCACTGCAAACATCAGAGCTTTGGTCGATTTTACCACCTAATATGTGTCCTTTGGTTTTGTCTTGAGAGACTTCAGCAGCACACGAAACAACGATAGCAGTCACATTGTTCTCTTCAGTTGAAGCAATTGAATTGCAAGCAGCTTTTGTTATGTTGTCAATCTGCTTTCTAACGGGCTGTTGGTTTCATCGGGGTCGTGCTGGCATGCTGGTCCGGCTCCTGCTCGCCGTTGGGGGTGGGACTTGACCCCTTAAACCCGCTGACAAAAATCATGCCAGACTTTCTTGCTGTAGAGATGGTTATAGCACGCGAGAAATTACGTCCACCCTCCCTACCTTGTCACCTTACTCGCCTCGGTGACCCTTAACTGACATCATCCCCTACCTAAGCGATCATCCTTTTCTCTTATGACTTCTCATCCCATACTGAATAATTTAGTTAAAACACATTTTATTTGAATATTTCTTACTCATACCCAACAATACTGTTTATGTCGTAATTGTGCTTAGTTCTTGTTCGTATTTGTTTGCCTATTGACCTTATTATGTGTATGTATATGTTTATGTTTATATAAGAGAATTATACGATAGGTGTAGAACGTTTAACTTTTATGTAATGTATGTGTTCTTTTAAATGTACTTTGCATTTAATACATATTCAAAGTTCAAACTATCTTTCGTGTAGCGCTAATTAAGACGATCGATCGCGAATAAAAGAACCAATAAAATATTTATTAAATAAAGAATAAAAAGTATTTTCTAAGTATAAGTATTTTCTAAGTATCTGTGGTTTGGTTACCAGAGATTTTGCTTAACCCGTGTTTATGGATCTATGGTTAAGGAATTGCGTCTTTTCACTATTTTTTCGGCCTTGGTTAACAAACCGTAGGTTAACGAGAAATTCCAATATTTTTCCAGTCTATCTGTCAAATTAATCACTAACCTCAATCAATGGTTATCTTTTTTGGTGTTCATAGTGGCAGTTCATAGTGAGTTATTTTATAATTATTCATGTTTTTTTTTTTCTATGTTAGGGGCCAGTTATAGCGATCAGGAAAACGAATCAGGAAAAATTTTCAAATGGAATAATAACTATTTTTTCGTTACAATTGAACAAATAGTTTGCCGTAAAATTGTATTTTTCTATTTTCCTGATGGAATTGGAACAGAAAAATAGAAAAATACACATTAAACTTAAAATATTTGTTCTTTTATATCTTTTTTGGACACAAAAAATTCTTTGAAATATTTGCCATCGATTGGTATAACATTTGTTATTCAATTGCAACGAAAACATAGTTATTATTCCATTTGGAAATTTTTCCTGATTCGTTTTCCTGATCGCTATAACTGGCCCCTTACTCATAATTTTGCAATTTGAAGATAAATTTGTAAATGAAACAGTATTTAAAAAAAAAAGAACTATAACAAGAATAATATTGGAGATAAATATAATGAAAAATTAAAAACAAACGCACTCCATCACACTGAATTAATGTATAGCCAAATGATGAGTCGAAAATAATGCGTAAAGACAGATTAACCAAACGTGAAAAGACGAAATTCCAGTAAATCGATGGTTAAATAGCGTTAACCGACCAAAATCGACTGGTTAACAATTTCTCTGGTTAGTTAACCAAACCATTCATTTGTTAACCAAACCAAGGTTGAAAAGACGCATTCTATGGTAACCACTGGAAATAACCACGGGTTAAAATTAACCAAACTTGAACAGACCGGCCCTAAGTATAGGGTGTACAAAGAAAAGGACGTTTCTCTCTCGTGTGCTTAGTGAGTGGCTGTGCTTTGTATTCGCTCCGGAAAATTCTTTAGCAAGTTTCATAAATAGTGTAATAATTTAAATAACTTGTGGCAGTTATCATTTATAAGAGTGCGGCAACCATATAAAAAGTGAAAAAAGCTACATCTACCATAAAATTCTAAGCACAAAATATAAATTATTAAAATCCATTGACTGGGACACAAAACAATTGAAAGAAAATAAAGAACAGCTTTGAGTGCTTTTAAATTCTCTCCACCATTAAACGGCAGCTTGAATAATTGTGTGAGTAGATCGTATTTAAGTAGTAGTTGTATATTCACATTCACCGCAAGAGTAACAAGTTAAAATCAAGATCAACTCTCAGCAACACCCCCTCCTCCACGTACTCTTGTTCTACGTCTGTCCATCTCATTGGAAAGCTTTCACCTTAAGTTTTCAATATTCAGCAAATCAGCACATACAACAACCACAACGTACTTTGACAAAAGCTTAAAAGATCGTTTAAGTCAGTCTGTATCACAACCTTTTGGTCTAGCTAATACAACCACCAGCACCAATTCACCACATGAGTGTAAATTCAAATTTGAATTCAAAAAGGCAGTTACGCGAGACATCTCCTGAATTTGAATTAATTTCTGTAAAGAAAAACTGCTCAAACACTGCCATGCCTAACGATCCTTTAATGGAGTCAATCATATCGAAAATGGATGCGCTTTTAGATAAAAAGTTGAAAGATATTGCAACAAAGAAGGATATAAGCGTTATTTTTGAGCATGTTGCTGCACTTGAAGAGGAGAATAAACACTTAAAAGAAGAGATAGAGAACCTCAAAAGCAGTGAGTCAGCGTTGGAAAAAAGAGTCGAAGAAGCTGAGAAGTACTCTAAAAGACTGAATATCATCGTTCGAGGATTAAGTGCAAAAAGTGCAGACGATGCCAAACAGGAGTTTCAGCAATTATGCAACACTACCCTACAAGTATCTGCAACCATGAACAATGTTAAAAAAATTGGCCCTGTTAATCAAAGTAATTCATCATACGTTTTTGAACTTTCAAATATGAGTGACGTTAAATCTGTTTTATCCTCATCTAAACGATTGAAAAATACATCAATTTCGATAAATAAAGACCTTACGCAAAGCGAACGAGCCGAAAGTTACAATCTTCGTCAGTTAAAGAGATGCCTGCTTAAAGCTGATTCCAATCTGCGCATAGAAATCAAACAGTGGACCCTTTTGGTTGATGGACGTCGCTATAAATGCAACAAGGAGGGTGTAATATCTACTTTTAATGAAGCTGATAGTGTATTTATTGTTAATCTTTTGCATAAAACCGATTCAAACTTTACTGTCGATTTAAAATCATTAAATAATAAGAAAATTAATTAGCAACCACATGCCTGTCAGGTTCTTTTTTATAATATTGCTGGTCTTGCTAATAAATCATTGTTATGTAACTTTTTTAAATATATCCGTAAATATGAAATTTTCTTTCTTTTTGAAACCTTTGTTCTTGCTGAAAACTTTAAAAAATTTGAAAAATTCTTTTCCGGTTTCAAGTTGAAATGGATCTCAGCAACAAAAATAAATATCTTTGGGAGGGCAAGTGGAGGCTGCGTTTTTGGCTACAGAAAAGACATCGAATCTCTTTATAAACTTAAGTTTTCAACTCTGGATGATATGGTAATTCTGCAGGGGGACTTCGCTGGAAATCTTTTAAGCCTTGTACCACTGTATTTAAACTGTAGTCATTGGAACAGAGATTTTGTAGCATTAAAAAATTTTTTCTCATCATTCAACTTGCAAAACTTTATTCTTGGTGGCGACTTTAACGTAAGAACTGGCACTAAGGGTACCATAGAATGCAACTCAATTTCTCCAGCTACTGTGGAAGAAGGGCGATGCTCTAAGGATTCTACGTGTGATAGCAACTGCAACGCCTTCATTGAATTTCTTGAAGATATTGGAGCATTTATTCTTAATGGAAGAGGATTCAACGACAAAACAGGCGAATTTACGTTCGTTAGCACGAGGGGATCATCGGTTATTGACTACTGCTGTCTTTCATACGCTGCGTCACATATGGTAGATGATTTTTTTGTTGGTTGCGAAACCTTCTCTGACCACATGCCCATTATCTGCTCTATAAAATCTCCTGATCCGAACATGCCTTAAAATGATATGCGTGCACTACCGCGACTAAAATGGTCAGATAATAGATGTATGTCCTACAAGACACGTCTTGAGTTACTTGTACCTTCAAATATAGTTCATACGAATAGTATTGAAGAACGCTGTATTGGCATCAGAAACTGCATTTATGAAGCAAACGGTGTACCTGCTACACAAAAAATCAGGTTCGAACCCAAGAAACCTTGGTTCGACCTAGCTTGTTATTTGGCCAGGAAAACTGCGTTTAAACACCTCAAAGCTTTTAGAAAATTCAACCTTGATACCTGTAGAAACAATTACAACGCTGCAAATAAAAAATTCCGGAATTTATGTAAAACGAAAAAGGAATCGTATTTTCAAAATCTCGCAAACAGTTTAAAAAATGTAAACACAGCCAGAGAGTGGTGGAAGATTGCCAGAGAAATACGCGGAGTCACTTTTAATACGCCATCGCCAGCTCAATTATCAGCCGCTGAATTCAAAATCTATTTCCAAAATCTACTGTCCTCATCGCCAAACTATAGCTCCATTAGTTCCTGTTCACCTCTAATCCTTACGCCTCAGTTAGACCGCAGCATTGAGCTTAGTGAAATTTATTCTTCAATATCGTCTTCGAAGGATCATAAGGCCCCGGGTATGGATGGAATACCATTTGAATTCTATAAGAATGCAAGCCCGTCTCTTGTCATAGCAATTCATAAGCTATTCATGGAAATTTTTGAAACTGCAATTGTTCCAAACTCGTTTAAGAAATCGATAATATATCCACTGTTTAAGAAAGGAGATACAAATGTGGTGTCTAATTATAGAGGACTGTCTTTCCTCGACACGCTCTATAAACTATTTACCACTGTTCTTCTTAGTAGACTAACGACATGGTTAGAAGAAAATAACATAATTAACGATTTTCAAGCTGCATATAGATCAAACTACTCTACCGTCGATCAAGTTTATAATCTATCTTGTCTAATACAACTTCAACTTAGTCAAAAGAAGAAACTCTATGCGTTTTTTATCGATCTCAAAGCTGCCTTTGACAATATCAACAGAGAAGCGTTATTTTACAAGCTTTCTGGAATAGGAATTTCTACAAAAATGGTATCTATAATCAAAGCACTTTACTTGGATACTTCGGCTGCTGTCTGGGATGGAAAAGTTTTGTCCGATTTTTTCGCTACTAAAAAAGGAGTCAAACAAGGATGCGTCCTGAGTGCTCTGCTCTTTGTTCTATATTTGAATGACCTGCATGATAATCTACCACTGGGTTTATCTATAGATAATACTGGTATCAACGCCCTCCTATATGCTGACGACATTGTACTCCTATCAGACAGTTCTTCGAAGTTACAAGAGCTCATTGACAGCTTTACAGTATATTGCAACAAATGGAACCTTTCAGTGAATCTTGGCAAGTCCGAAATAGTTATTTTTCGAAACGGAGGACGCAGAGCTGCTTGCGAGAAATGGTTTTATAATGACACAGAAGTAACGGTATCGAACCAATATAAATATCTTGGTGTTGTGTTCAACTACAACATGTCTTGGAACGAACATCTAAATAACAGGCTCGCATCATCCAAAAACTCCATAAACGCTACTTGGGCCAAGCTGCTCAGAAATAAATCAGTTCAACACTCAGCAAAATTTAAAATTCACGATGCTGCTACGCGATCAATTATGCTGTACTGCGCTCAAGTGTGGGGATATAGCGAACATATACAAGTCGAAAAGTTACAAAGATTTTTTATCAAAAGATGTTTTCTCCTACCAGATACAACGCCCAACTATGCCTTACATATTGAGACTGGACTTCCTAAAGCGTTCCTAACAACCCTGGAGCTACATTTTTCCTATATACGGAAAACACTGCATCATTCCAACGGTAGGCTATCTAGAATACTGTCGGAAGCAATTATTAGAAAGAAAATCTTCTGGGCTAAGGAATGGTTAGATCTTTTCCATGAAACGTCAATTGACTTTGCGTTCACCATAAATGTAAATGAGTGGAAAGGATTGCATAGCATACTTTTGTCAAAGCTTAAGGAAAAACATTGGAATGGATTTGTCAGCAATGCGAAGCAATCACAATTTCACGATGACTACTGCAATGTGCTCTACACCGAAGTTCCAAACTACTTTAATGACGCCAACCCACGTGATATGATCTGCCTTATATTAAAAACCCGCTGTGGACTCCTCAATCTGAATGGAAGAGCTTTCCAAAGAAACACCAATGGCTTATGCACACTCTGTAACTTGGATGCCTCTGAAAATACTTTTCACTTCGTTGGAGTATGCCCGATCTTTAGAAGTTATAGAAGAACATTTCTTGGTAACGACGTACTCTCCCGAACACAATTTTTCAATGTTTTGAATGGCAGCTGCTACTATAATCTATATAAGTTTTTGAAATCTTCACTAAAATACCGAAATCTGATTCTAAATGAATTTTCTTAATTTATATTACTCACTAACCTAAATTTTTTTTTATTGTCACTTTTTAACCTGACAGGCAACTTTATGTTATTGTCATAATTAATTTTATACCAGCATATACAATGTTTTTGTTATACCTTTTTTATGGAAATAAAATTATATCTATCTATCTATCTATCTATCTATCTACAAAGAAAAGTGGGCGCCAGGAAATTTTTAGGTGAAATTTTCAAATAAAGAATCGTGTCTGAAATAGTAACAACCGAATTAAAATAAGAAGTTTATATTCCCAAAGGGATTTAATGCTATGTATTTTGTATTCTGCGTTGGGAAAACCGTACAAAAAGTTGGATTAAAAACCCAAGTCTTTTCAATTATAAAGTTACAATTCCTGTAACCTATGACTCGTCCGTCTGACGATTTCTTGCAGCAATTTTCTGAACCTTCTCCTTCCACTGTCTCTAAACTTTTCTCAAAACCTTCTATAAATTTCAAACACTTTTCTATAAAATTATTTTCAACTATTCTAAAACAATTTCACTTTTCTCTCTGTCAAAAAAACCCACTTGATGTTCACTAGGTCAACCAAGAAGTGGTTGATCTTGTCAATTTGTCCTTTCTCGACCCTCAAATTCATGCACACATTCATACAAGCGGCCAATCGTGTCTCGAGGTTTTCGGTCACGGTTCTCTAGCACATGCAGCCTTATGGCTGAAAAGCACCTCCGTTGTCGAATTCCAGCGAGACCTTTCACTCGCAGAATTTTCCAATCACATTGAACTGAAAAAGTTGTTGGGGGTTTGTTCCCAAAACTTATCCAGCTCATTAGTCGAGATCAGACCCCTCCCATAAAACATGTCGAGAAAAATGAAAGTTCCCGAAAGTTGAAAATAATACTTCTGGGCATTTTCCCAGTTACTCTACTATATATTCTACTGAGTCAGGGGAAGGATACAAATCTCTGTGTTACTTTTCGAAAATTGAAGAAGGGAGGAAAAGCTACTAAAAATGAACTACTTTACCCTATTCGGTGGATCTTTGCGCAGATTTGGGGAAAAAGGGAAAACTATTAACGTTTCATTCTTATGATTCGGTTTTACAAAAACAAAAGTTAATTTTAGGATGTTTACTTTTGCAGCACTACGCTGCACAGTGTGTTTCATAACGAAGTATAGCGTTCACAAGTGCCATTTCTATTGTTCTCCTCTGTGATATGTGTATGTATGTGTATAATTTTGTGTGTGTGATATCCTGCTTGTGTAGTGTGTGTAATGAGGTGTGTGAATGATGATACGTGTAAAGATGATAGTTGTAATGATGATAATAGGTGAATGATGGCTTAAGTATATGAATGTAGGTAGATATGTGTAAATGATGATAATGGTGTGAATGTCGATGAATGAGTATGATGATGTTTGTGAGTGATGAAGTATGACATGACATTCGATTAAGTAAATGTTGTGCGAGTCTCCAGAGGCTTCTGGCTCGACACAGCAAACGCCGACATCAGTTCAGCTAATCCGCTGATTACGACACGCACCTATTTTGTCATTTGCTCAAAGCTATGTTTCGATCACATTGCTAAGAGCAAACAACGGAGAAATGATGGGACGAAGAAATGATAGGGAAGGGTTTGAGGAAAAGAGAGGGATATCGAAATCAAAAAAACTAAATGTATGAATGGTTTTTGCTGCGGGAAAATTTACCGTTACAACACTATCATATAAATATGACAAGTTGACACAAAATATATGGCACAACATCATCATATAAGTGTGAATGCCATATATGTATTTGTATGTCTCCATAATGGGTCATTCTTTTACAAACCGAACGGATTTTGTCAAAAATCAATTGTCACCTCTCCGAATCAGGTGAAAGTACTCCACCCCTTTCCTTTCCTGTTTTTACTGTACAATGTACATCTATCTTTTCTAAAGACTGTATAATAGTTTGAAAATAATTCTGAAGTTAAATGGTTTACAGCCAACCAAGTTTCAGTTAAGACATTAATATCATATTTACCATCAGAAAAAGAAATAAATACATTGTCAATCCTTGTTCTTAACCCACCTACGTTTTGATAATAAAATTATAAACTCCTATTTCCGAGCCGTACAGATGATATTTGGTTCGATGGGTTTAAAGATGACTGTGGATAGACAGTTGGTTGAATATATTCATTTGATGGATTCTCATTAATGTTCTCAGACTCCTGAGAACAACAGCTTACTGGTTTTTTGGAATGAATACAAAAGGGCGTATTGTTACTCCACTTGGCCAAAAATCAGCGTCAGAACTCAGTTAGGACACATATTTTAAAATTAATAAATTTATTTTGTTTCTCCTTCTTAGTGAGCAGAAAACATGACAATCCCGATGTACTTGAATACTCAGATAAATTCGAAGTCATGTAATTAATGATTGCATGTGATGTAGTATCACGATGGAAACCGGAGATATGAAAACATTTAAATGTTCGCATTACTTTTATGTTTTCACATTGTTTCCTGTTGCCAACCAGACCCCGCGGTCTGAGATTTTGACGCAGCATTGAGTTTTTCAATTCGTTATTCGAATCAACATCCACATTGCCTACACTAGCAGCAACATTAACAGCAACATCAGCAACAGCAGCAACATCAATATTAGCAACAGCAGCAACACCACCACCACCTTCGGAATCAGCAGCAACACCATCATTAGCAACATCATCATCCGCAACAGCAGCAGCACCACCACCGCCTTCAGAAACATGCACAGCATTATCACCATTTGCAAAATTTGCAGCATTAAACTCTCCATCATTATCAATTATATATGGCAATTAGCAGCCGCAGCCATAACACCCAATCCGACACCCGCAGCTAAAGATTTGAATGTGTTTACATCATCTTTATTCAAATCGTTCGAATCTTTTTCACTGCAAACATCAGAGCTTTGGTCGATTTTACCACCTAATATGTGTCCTTTGGTTTTGTCTTGAGAGACTTCAGCAGCACACGAAACAACGATAGCAGTCACATTGTTCTCTTCAGTTGAAGCAATTGAATTGCAAGCAGCTTTTGTTATGTTGTCAATCTGCTTTCTAACGGGCTGTTGGTTTCATCGGGGTCGTGCTGGCATGCTGGTCCGGCTCCTGCTCGCCGTTGGGGGTGGGACTTGACCCCTTAAACCCGCTGACAAAAATCATGCCAGACTTTCTTGCTGTAGAGATGGTTATAGCACGCGAGAAATTACGTCCACCCTCCCTACCTTGTCACCTTACTCGCCTCGGTGACCCTTAACTGACATCATCCCCTACCTAAGCGATCATCCTTTTCTCTTATGACTTCTCATCCCATACTGAATAATTTAGTTAAAACACATTTTATTTGAATATTTCTTACTCATACCCAACAATACTGTTTATGTCGTAATTGTGCTTAGTTCTTGTTCGTATTTGTTTGCCTATTGACCTTATTATGTGTATGTATATGTTTATGTTTATATAAGAGAATTATACGATAGGTGTAGAACGTTTAACTTTTATGTAATGTATGTGTTCTTTTAAATGTACTTTGCATTTAATACATATTCAAAGTTCAAACTATCTTTCGTGTAGCGCTAATTAAGACGATCGATCGCGAATAAAAGAACCAATAAAATATTTATTAAATAAAGAATAAAAAGTATTTTCTAAGTATAAGTATTTTCTAAGTATCTGTGGTTTGGTTACCAGAGATTTTGCTTAACCCGTGTTTATGGATCTATGGTTAAGGAATTGCGTCTTTTCACTATTTTTTCGGCCTTGGTTAACAAACCGTAGGTTAACGAGAAATTCCAATATTTTTCCAGTCTATCTGTCAAATTAATCACTAACCTCAATCAATGGTTATCTTTTTTGGTGTTCATAGTGGCAGTTCATAGTGAGTTATTTTATAATTATTCATGTTTTTTTTTTTCTATGTTAGGGGCCAGTTATAGCGATCAGGAAAACGAATCAGGAAAAATTTTCAAATGGAATAATAACTATTTTTTCGTTACAATTGAACAAATAGTTTGCCGTAAAATTGTATTTTTCTATTTTCCTGATGGAATTGGAACAGAAAAATAGAAAAATACACATTAAACTTAAAATATTTGTTCTTTTATATCTTTTTTGGACACAAAAAATTCTTTGAAATATTTGCCATCGATTGGTATAACATTTGTTATTCAATTGCAACGAAAACATAGTTATTATTCCATTTGGAAATTTTTCCTGATTCGTTTTCCTGATCGCTATAACTGGCCCCTTACTCATAATTTTGCAATTTGAAGATAAATTTGTAAATGAAACAGTATTTAAAAAAAAAAGAACTATAACAAGAATAATATTGGAGATAAATATAATGAAAAATTAAAAACAAACGCACTCCATCACACTGAATTAATGTATAGCCAAATGATGAGTCGAAAATAATGCGTAAAGACAGATTAACCAAACGTGAAAAGACGAAATTCCAGTAAATCGATGGTTAAATAGCGTTAACCGACCAAAATCGACTGGTTAACAATTTCTCTGGTTAGTTAACCAAACCATTCATTTGTTAACCAAACCAAGGTTGAAAAGACGCATTCTATGGTAACCACTGGAAATAACCACGGGTTAAAATTAACCAAACTTGAACAGACCGGCCCTAAGTATAGGGTGTACAAAGAAAAGTGGGCGCCAGGAAATTTTTAGGTGAAATTTTCAAATAAAGAATCGTGTCTGAAATAGTAACAACCGAATTAAAATAAGAAGTTTATATTCCCAAAGGGATTTAATGCTATGTATTTTGTATTCTGCGTTGGGAAAACCGTACAAAAAGTTGGATTAAAAACCCAAGTCTTTTCAATTATAAAGTTACAATTCCTGTAACCTATGACTCGTCCGTCTGACGATTTCTTGCAGCAATTTTCTGAACCTTCTCCTTCCACTGTCTCTAAACTTTTCTCAAAACCTTCTATAAATTTCAAACACTTTTCTATAAAATTATTTTCAACTATTCTAAAACAATTTCACTTTTCTCTCTGTCAAAAAAACCCACTTGATGTTCACTAGGTCAACCAAGAAGTGGTTGATCTTGTCAATTTGTCCTTTCTCGACCCTCAAATTCATGCACACATTCATACAAGCGGCCAATCGTGTCTCGAGGTTTTCGGTCACGGTTCTCTAGCACATGCAGCCTTATGGCTGAAAAGCACCTCCGTTGTCGAATTCCAGCGAGACCTTTCACTCGCAGAATTTTCCAATCACATTGAACTGAAAAAGTTGTTGGGGGTTTGTTCCCAAAACTTATCCAGCTCATTAGTCGAGATCAGACCCCTCCCATAAAACATGTCGAGAAAAATGAAAGTTCCCGAAAGTTGAAAATAATACTTCTGGGCATTTTCCCAGTTACTCTACTATATATTCTACTGAGTCAGGGGAAGGATACAAATCTCTGTGTTACTTTTCGAAAATTGAAGAAGGGAGGAAAAGCTACTAAAAATGAACTACTTTACCCTATTCGGTGGATCTTTGCGCAGATTTGGGGAAAAAGGGAAAACTATTAACGTTTCATTCTTATGATTCGGTTTTACAAAAACAAAAGTTAATTTTAGGATGTTTACTTTTGCAGCACTACGCTGCACAGTGTGTTTCATAACGAAGTATAGCGTTCACAAGTGCCATTTCTATTGTTCTCCTCTGTGATATGTGTATGTATGTGTATAATTTTGTGTGTGTGATATCCTGCTTGTGTAGTGTGTGTAATGAGGTGTGTGAATGATGATACGTGTAAAGATGATAGTTGTAATGATGATAATAGGTGAATGATGGCTTAAGTATATGAATGTAGGTAGATATGTGTAAATGATGATAATGGTGTGAATGTCGATGAATGAGTATGATGATGTTTGTGAGTGATGAAGTATGACATGACATTCGATTAAGTAAATGTTGTGCGAGTCTCCAGAGGCTTCTGGCTCGACACAGCAAACGCCGACATCAGTTCAGCTAATCCGCTGATTACGACACGCACCTATTTTGTCATTTGCTCAAAGCTATGTTTCGATCACATTGCTAAGAGCAAACAACGGAGAAATGATGGGACGAAGAAATGATAGGGAAGGGTTTGAGGAAAAGAGAGGGATATCGAAATCAAAAAAACTAAATGTATGAATGGTTTTTGCTGCGGGAAAATTTACCGTTACAACACTATCATATAAATATGACAAGTTGACACAAAATATATGGCACAACATCATCATATAAGTGTGAATGCCATATATGTATTTGTATGTCTCCATAATGGGTCATTCTTTTACAAACCGAACGGATTTTGTCAAAAATCAATTGTCACCTCTCCGAATCAGGTGAATTTTTTTCCAGTTTCTATATTGAAAAATAAAAGATACGTGTCCGTGGAATTTTTTTTATCGCCTATTTTCGATTTTATAAGATATAACAAATTTCATAATAGTGGTTGGAGACTCATTTTAAACAATGTATAGCTTCAAATCCTTAAGAGCTAAAAAATTTTTACCAATGACACTTTTGTAGTTAAAAAGTTAAACTTTAAGAAAAAATAAAAAAAAAAAAGATTATCAACAAATTAGTACTGTTATTAACAATTTAATTGCTTAAATCGATTTTTAACGATTGCCCCCAACATGTATTGAGTTTTTATTATCACCATCGTATTTTGCGTCAAATTTTACGTAAAAATAATGTTTCTTATTTATGAAGACTTTTAAATTTTTATTGTTTAAAAAATAATGTATGTAGCGCGTAATGGTAAAAAGAACTGTTTTTTGAGTATAAAAAGGTATCTGTACCTCGTATCAAAAAAAGTTAAGAGTAAAAGTTGTAGATAATTAAAAGATCTACAACTTTTGTGTTTATCATATGTCAGTATAACCTCAAAATTTAGTATTATCATGCAAAGAAGCGAGAAATCAACGTTTTATCATTTATTTAGTATAAATTTTCATTAAAATTAAGTCATGAGTAAATTTTTTGTACGAAATCAAATTTCCTACAAATTTGTGAAAAACATTTTTTGTAGCTATTGTCATTTGCGGGATAGGGGCAAAAACAAATTAAGGAAAAAATTGGGTTTGGCGTACTACCTCGATCGTGTGAGTTACGACTCCACTGCAATAAGCTTTTTTGTAGAGCATTCAATTGTAAAGAAAACCTACTAATGCCCTAGACTTTACCATAAAATGCCTCTGAACTGTAGAATTTTTAAGAAAAACAATTTAAGTTTACTTCTATTTTAAACGGGAAATCTTTGCATGCCTTGGGTGAGCTTGTATGCCTCTGAACTGTAGAACTTTTAAGAAAAACAATTTAAGTTTACTTGTATTTTAAACGGGAAATCTTTGCATGCCTTGGGTGAGCACTTAATGGTAATATTAAGGGCTCAAATTTTGAGGGAATTTTTTTTTAGGTATTTCACAAAATTTCGGAATGGGAGTGAAAAAAAAGTCGAATAAAAGCACCCTAGTTAGAATTACTAGTATTCATGTTACGTCGAGCATTGTTGTTATTATTATTTTGTCTAATGGTTAATCATCTTTTTTTTTTCTTTAATGAAAATTCGTTTTTTATCATTCAGGAGATTAGACTCCCAACCCCAAAATTTGTGAAATACCTAAAAAAAATTTCCCTCAAATTTTGAGCCCTTAATATTACCATAATTTTGTAGCTCTTAAGAATTTGTAGCTATACATTGTTTTAAATGAGTCTCCAACCACTATTATGAAATTTGTTATGTCTTATAAAATCGAAAATAGGCGATATAAAAAACAAATCCTCGGACACGTATCATTTATTTTTCAATATAGAAACTGGAAAAAAATTTCACCAAAATCAGAGAGGCTAAGTTCAAAAGCCGTTCGATTTGTAAAAGATTTACGGGAGCGTATCGGAATCCCGCTTTTTAAAATCCCGTTTTTTAAAATCCCGACAAAAAAAAGTTTATAATCACGTCTTCTTAAATACCGTTTTGTTAAAATCCCGTTCGTGACAATCCTGTTTAATCAAAATCCCGTCTATCAAAAGCCCGCCTTTTAAAATCCCGTTTAATCCCGCTTAGCCCGTTTTATATTTGGATAAGTATTATTCAATATTGTTCATTTAAACAATACATATCAATTCTCAAATGTTGAAAGTTTTGTTGTCTGAAATTTTTTTTTATTAATACCATTATACAGAGAAACTGGGACAGATCTTTGAATATATAACTGATAACTGTTTTTCTTCTTGCATTTTCTGCATAAAAAACTATTGCGTAAGCAAGAGAACAATAAAATTTCTTGTTTTGTTTGAACATTTTTTTGTTATCAATGTCTATGCATTATACAAGCTATGCTATGCATTATTCAAGCTAGGACACATCTCTTTATCTCTTAAATAACTGAATATTTGCGTCGTATAGCTCACAATATTCAACTGTAATCATTTTTTTGTTATTTTTTGTTGTGATCTTTTTTGGAATTACATTTTTGTTATGTATTATGTTCTTTTCTTTTAAAACAATAATAATGTTTGCAATAAAATTATCTAGACCAAATATTCTTCTTCTTTTTAATATTTAATCCCGCTTTTGTAATCATCACCAGGTGTTTTATTTTAAAAATCGCGCGATTTTTAAAATAAAACACCTGGTGATGATTACAAAAGCGGGCTTATAAAAACGGGATTTTAATAAACGGGATTTCAACAAACGGGATTTTAAAAACGGGGTTTTAAAAAAGCGGGATAATAACAAAACGGGCTTAAAAAAACGGGATTTTAAATGCGGGAAAATAAAAAGCAGGATTATAAAAAACGGGATATCGAACCCAACCCAAGATTTACCTATATATGTAAACTGGTTATAGCAAAATTAAAATTACGTCGACGCGCGTATTTGCCATTAGTATCGGATTCACTTTACATTTACCAAATAAATTAAGGATAAAAAAACTGAGCAAACACTACTTAAAACAAGTTTTCTGGTTGCCTCCAATGGTTTCAAACCAGCCTCCTTTACTCTACATCCAAAGCCTTTCCTTCTGGATTACGAAGCCTTTAAAATTTTCCTGACGAAGAGCCTACTTGTAGGCTAGTTACACTTTGAAAAATATTTATTTGTAAAATAATCTTACCCGAACGAAATGACCTTCATCAGCAAAATAACAAACTTTTTCACTTGTTTAACTTAGGACTTCTATTCCGTTTGACTTTAAACTTGCTAATGACGCAAACAGCACAAAGTCAAATTACGGACTCAGAATCTGAATGTTATTCTTCACCGCTTATTTGAGAGGTCATAATGTTCTTGCTTCTCCTTTCCTTGCTCTAAGCATTTCCTATCTTCATTCCTAGCAACATTTATAACATGTACCATATAATCGATCTAAGCATATGCCCAAACAATTTTCTCTTTCCTAACCACTTTATGACTTACCTACTAAGGAATTTTTCTATGTCCAATTGACAACACCTTCCTCAATCTGTCATAAGTGTTGTTTACATAAAGTATTTTTCCATCTCGTGCGCGCAAGTAACTTGTTTTCGGGTTTTTTGTGATTGTTTAAATAAAAAAACATATTTCGTTACAGCTTAGAAGAGTTCAAATTGCTTGCTGTTTTTGCATTGCATTTAGAAGAGTAAACCGTTTTTTTGCTCTTATTAGAGACTTTTCGACACCGCTTTTCGAAGCGGGGGATAAGGAGGAGATGGTTTTCAAATTTCTTATAGGCAAAGGCGACGACAATGATCGTGCTGTAAAAGAAGATGAGCTTGTCTCCTTCAACAGCTGTAAATGTTTATTGTTTTTCGATTCAGTGATCAAGGGCTTAGATTTAGAGCGTGTTACTCGCGATGAATATACTGTGCTCTGTGGTTTTCATTAAAAAAAAACTTATCAAACTCAACTTTATGATCAGTAAAAAGGCAATAAAGGTCTTTGATCTTTGGTATCCAATTACGAAATTTAATGTTTTTGCATGCACCACACTTCCACAATTTGTTTTCATTTGAATCAATCGCTGACCGGGCAGATTTACTCAAACCTGTGCATTTAAAATGAAAGCCCGAACGACAAAATCCACAGCAAATCAAATCACATTTCAGAGCAAGAAGATTACACTTATTAAATTGGATATCCATAGTGAAAAGCAAGAGCAATTAGTACATAGACCGTGTGAATGGCAGCAAGACTAGACACTTGTACACGTCTTGTTTGTGCGAATCATAGATACCGACTGATTGATTTCCTAACTACCCTGAACTTGAAGGTGTTCTTAATATACAAAGCAACACCTCCACCAATCTTATCGATTCTATCATCACGAACCAGATTATAGTTCCTTAACAAAAACATTTCACTTCCCATCTCAGGCTTCAGCCATGTTTCCGAAATGCACACAATATCAACCGGACTATCTTCAAAAAGAAACCACAGGTAATCTATTTTATGCTTAAGGCTTTGGGCATTGATGTGGCAAACATTAATACCTTTTTTTTTTATTGAAAACAACGTTTAACAAAGTCCTAAGTTCAACATTAGACGTACCCCTTGGCATATTCATGTTCATTTTGATGAAAGACCTTGCCATAAAAGGCAATCTAAGCGATCAAGAAACACCGATTTATGTTTGTTTAAGTTTGAAATTATGAAACCTCGCTGAAAACTTTTGGAAACATATTTTAAAAGTTTGTAGAATAAAAAGAAAAAAGAATAACATAGAGAATTGAACCTTGAAATAATGAAAGAAAAGAGAAAAGAAAAACAAAAGTGAATAAAGTGAATAAAGTAAATATGAATAATAGAGATATAATTACTAAATAATTCCTTAAAATATTTATATCTGCTACGGGTGCTGCTCTCATTGTACTTCTGTTAGATTCTTCGCGGCAATTTCGTTGAGTGTTATTTCATCTTCTATTTTAATATTTTGTACGCTCCCATGCAATCTGATAAAAACAGAACCGTGTCTTGTGCTAGCGGAGTAGATGATCTTACGTCGTTTTAATGGACCGCCTTTTGCAATAATGCACGATTTTTTTGTGTTAAGCTTTCATTGAGGTAGATTTGTTGGTTACTGTCTAACCAACGTCGTTTAGACAGAGTTGTCTTTTCTCTTTTTGCCGATGTTCGCTGATAGCTCTAAGCACTTGATTTCTATCGTGTGTTGACCCGAACTTAAGAATAACAGGTAGATCGTTTGTTCTATCTCTTTGACTAGTGCGAAAAATACCTCTTAGAGTGGGTGGCTTACAATTGACGGAGTGACACAGATGATGGAAAATTGATTGCAAGTCCTCTTTATCGTTGGAATGACCACATATTTGAAGTCGCCAAAAACGCTGCTAAATGCTTAGGCTTCTTGAGACGATGCAGGAAGCTCTTCACCCCTTCTGATCTGGCTTCAATTTATAAGGTCTTCATCCGCCTAAAACTGGAGTATAACTCCCATATCTGGTCAGGTACTTCTCAAACATCTTTGCACATACTTGATAGGGTACAAAATAGAGCGTTAAGATTGATAGGTGATAGTTCAATCGTAGAATCGATTGATTCGCTTGGACATCGCCGAAATGTCACCTGTCTCTCTCTTTTTTATCGCTTTTTTCACAAACAGTGCTCTAGTGAAATAGCCGACCCTGTTTTTCCCCTACATTACGATTTACAAGATTCATAAGCAACGTACATCGGTGTCTCCTTTCAAATCCTCTTCTATTTTCCTAAATGCTCGCACTGTGTTTTTATAACATTGAAAGGGTAGTCATAACCCACCCCTTGATGTGCGCGTTAATAATAAAAAAAATCTAATTGGGAGACTCCAAAGAGAACAGCATCAGCAGCAATGTCTCTTCTTTCAAGAACATCACATCTCCGTCTGAGCTCTATGAGATCTCTTTGAAGCAATAGAATTTGCAGTGAGTTCCTCCACTTTTTTCACACGTTGTTGCAGGTCATTAAGAGAAAACTTGAATTCCTGCCAGCGAGATTAAAACACGTTTTTACACGATGACGATCATTTATTGTTAATATACTTAGCAGCTTTCCAAAAGCCGGACGAAGAACGAGAATTGTTGGTTTCAGCAATGTTTTGTTGTTCGAATGCTGTTTTCTTCATATAGCAAATTTTTTTGAAATCTGAGTTAGCATCTCTGTTAAGTAGTTTGAAGGTGTTGCAGTCATGTACCGTCATTAGCCTGAGGCATCTTTTTTTTATTGACGAGTTATTAAGAAGTGTTTTACAACAAATATTTGCTATCGCCCAGTTTAAACAGAGTTACAGTGGAAATCTACTTTGCTTCTGAAATTTTTTATAATAATGTACAATTTTTGTATTTGCAGAATAAGTGTTCAAAATTATACTTTTGATTAGGAAAGGTCATGAAAACCTCCTAATTGATTTTGACTATGTTAGCTTTTTTCGTTCATTGATGCTAAGAATATATAAAATTACATTTTTTTTAACTAACTCTATATCACAGATTTATTATAAATGTTATAAGGTACGAGAAATGATTAGTTTTTTTTTTTTTTTTTGTCAGGAGTAAATCTTTAAAAGACACTTAGTAGTATTCGATACCAAGTAGCGTGGGATTCTTACCCACAAAAAACTCCTCGTAATCAGAACCAATCTATAAACGATCGACAACAGATTTTTCTTTCTCAATAATATTATCGCTTTAAGGGAAGCTTAAACTTTTAATGCTTCCCATGACTTTTAGGCCATTAGCTCGTGTGGCTTGGTTCTTCTTAATCTCCGAACATTGCCTCTCGTATTTGATACGGACTCCATTTCAGAGTTGATATGACTATGCACTCGCTGATTGTGTGATACAGCATGTTTTCTTACAACTTCTGTAACCGTTTCTATTTGTAGGTCACGATGTAAATCGCTATTTCTTATATACCATGGTGCATTTACTATTCCACGAAGGACTTTGTTTTTGGAACTTTTGGATGATTTCAGTATTTGTTTTCTTTGTACAGCCCCATAATTGGATTCCATAGGTCCAAAGAGGTCTAAGTACTTGTTTATAGAGCATTATTTTATTTTCGACAGATAAGTCCGAATTTCTACCGAGTAGAATAGTAAATTTTTCTATATTTCAAGTTGAGCTCTTCCCTTTTCTTTTTGATATGCTCTTTCCATTTTAGCTTTGCATCCAAATTCATCCCAAGGTATTTGGCCGTTTTGGCGTAAGGTACAGCTTGATTTTTGATGAATATTTGAACGTAGCTTAACTTTTTATTTGTAAAGTTTATATGTGCAGATTTAGCTTCATTGAGCTTGATACGCCATTTTTTGGTCCAATTACTAACGGTGTCGACGGCATTTTGCAATTTCTCAGCAGCCTTGACGACGCACTTACTGGATGCCAAAATTGCGGTATCATCTGCAAAAGTAGCCATAATGGTGATGTTATCCACTGGAATATCCCTTGTATATAGCAAATACAGGGTAGGTCCTAGGACGCTTCCTTGTGGAACACCGGCTTGTATATTACATAGCTTTGAATATTCTTGATCATACCGTACTCTGAAGAGCCGGTTTGAGATATAAGATTTTAGTATTTCGTAGTACTGCCTGGGTAGGTCCCTTTGCAGTTTGTACTCTAGCCCCTCATGCCATACCTTGTCAAATGCTTGAGCAACATCTAAAAATATAGCCGAACATACTTGTTTTTCTTCTAATGCTTTTTCAACTGCATCCGTTATTCTATGAACTTGGTCTATCGTGGAATGTTTATTTCTAAATGCAAACTGATGATTTGGGATTAGATTTCTTTCTTCTATGACTTTGCTCAGTCTTTTCAGTAGCAATTTTTCAAAGACTTTTGCCATTATTGGTATAAGCGATATTGGTCTGTAAGACGTCACTTCTGTTGGTGACTTACCTTGCTTTAGTATAACAATTACTTCAGCAATTTTCCAATGATGTGGGACATATTGGGTCTTCAGGCATGCATTTATTATGAATTGGAGTTTTATGAAGGCTTTTGATGGCATTTCTTTCATAACCGGAGCAGTTATTAGATCGTACCCAGGTGATTTTTTGTTCGATAGTTGATTTCGAGACATACTTTTTATTTCTTTGAGTGTGACAATTGGTATGTCAACTTCATCGACTTTATCAATAAACTGTAAGCTGATTTCAAATGTATTTGCTGGGAATGGCTTAAAAACATTCGCAAGATGTTCTGCAAACAGGTTAGCTTTTTCTTTCGGATTTCCGATCCAATTCCCGTTTAGAGATTTTATTGGCGGGTTTTGTATTTTGCCATTTTCTTCGAGCTCTTCTCTTCTCCAATATCAACTCTCTTATCTCGGCAGGGTATTTTGTTTCAGTTTGCTTCCTACTCGAGTAAGTTGGTGTACTTTCTTCTGCAGCTTGTTGAACATCGGCAATGAATTGTTCTACTTCAAGGTCGATTTGCTCTTTTGTTTCCATAGGGGATCTGAGATTTATATAGCTTTCAAGCTTTTCTCTGAATTCACTCCAGTTTGTTTTATTATTTACTAGCTTAGGATTACTTTTTTCCATTATCTCCGATTCATTAAGTGATAAAATCACCGGTGTATGATCTGATGATAAGTCATATTTTCCTTCGACTCTTATATGGTTTCGTTTGATACCTTTAACTATGAAAAAGTCAACAAGGTCTGGTATTTTAATTGAATCCGATGGCCAGTATCCGATGGTGATCTGGATGAATAAAACTAGCAACTGTATTTGAGGCATGCTTTGTAAAGCCTTCTGCCTTTTGTTGTTATAAGTCTGGATCCCCAATGGGTGTGCTTAGCATTAAAGTCACCGCCAACAAGGATGTTATGTCCTAGTAGATTTAGCAGTTCTGTATAATCATCTTCAGTCGGGGAACGCCTCGGCGGGCAGTATATTGATGCCAACTTGAAGTCTTTCTTTTTCATACCAATACTATTTATTGTTACTTGCATATTCTCGTTTGTAAACATAACTTCTTCATGGTGTTTTAAGCTCTTTTTTATGGGGATTGCCGATCCACCTCTAGCCTTATCAGCTGGATGAGGAGCGTGGTAGCAAATATAGTTTGATATTAAATCATCAAGAACCAGTCCACTTGAGAAATGAGTTTCGGACACCAGACAAATATCTATGTGTTCGATGTCTGAGAAGATTTTTAATTCAGATAAATGGTGTAAAAGACCGTTTGCATTCCATGTTCCAATTTTTAGTGTTCTGTCCATCATTGTTTTTTAAGAGCGACTTCTTCACTTAGCCGTTTGATGTTCAAATCCTGATTGTCAATTCTTTTAAGAATAAGTTCAAGGATTTCTTTAATGGAAGTTTCTTCATTCTTCCGCACGTTTTTAACAATCTGTGAATAGGATTTATTTTCGTCGCTTTTGCTTTTAACAGCTTCCTTCGGAAGTTCTTTCTTACCTTTATCTTAAGCTTCAGGAGTTCTTTTTGTGTTTGCTGGATTGCTGGGCTTTATTTCACCGGATGTCATTTTACTTTTGGATTTTTGAAATCTTTGAGCAACTGGACAGCCTCTATAACTTGCAGGGTGATTACCTTGACAGTTTACACATTTTGCTTTCTGTTCTTTGCTTGATGGACAGTCTTTAGTTGCATGTTTTCCTTCACACTTAACACAAGCAAACTCGCGGTTGCAATATTTTTGGGTGTGGCCAAATGTTTGGCATCGTTTACATTGCGGAACAATTTTTTTTTTTGATTAGTGCAAAAAGAAGAAAGTGAACAAATAAGTCGACGTGTGAGTAGTGCATATATAAGTAAATGTGTTAATAAATAAATGAACAAATAAATAAGTAAGAACATAAAAGTGAATAAATAAGAACTACAAATTAGAATTTGCAAAAAAAATTTAATAATTATAAATTATTTTTTAAATTGGGTAGATGACAAACAATTGGAAAACAAATAGAAGATAGAAGCGGTGCAGTGCAATAAGACCCGTGGAAAAAACACCCACGGGCTTTGTTTCCACTTTGAAGAGGCAATAAGACCCACCAAAGAAAATAATTTAGGCCTATGTGTTTTGTTGCCATTTTGAAGCAGCATTTATATGAGTCTGATGCACATGGGATCTCCGAATTAGTTTTCCTTCTTAAGCGGTAAATACACGATACAATTATCGTACCGATAATCGCACATCGCATGGTAGATTGTATCGTATGTGTGTGTGCATGAAGTGAACCGCTGTACCGATGTCACAGTGTAGAATGCCTTGAACTCAAAACCAAACTCAATCGTATGCGATCCAAGTCGCATACGATAATTGTATCGTGTATTCCCCGCTTTAGAAAGGATTAAGGACATAGTGGATGCGCTAAATGTATATAATCTAGTTTCCTTTTATTTGAAGGAAAAACATTTTGAGGTACCGAAAAACAAAGCTCCAAAATTTGGGCACATATTTCAGCTGTCAATGGATATGAATTCATAGCTCACGTTGTCTCCCACTTCGTGACATAGGATGATGGAAACTCAGTCCACTTTCTTATGCGCTTGTAATAACTAAATCTACTTTCTTGATGTTTTTTTCCTCTTAGCTACTTTCTCCTGGTCTGTTCGTGTGAATCTCTTATGTTCAACCACAAGCCCGTACTACACGAAAGGAAATTTCGTTCGCTTCGATTCGCTTTTTACTCACGAATAAAATAATGAAGCTAAAAGCGAACCGGAAAAAATTTTCTCAAGGGAGTATGGACGTGTGGTGTAAAAATAAAAAATCGCGCGAATAAAAAGCACCAAAACATATCTTCGTGTTTCTCTTAGTACTGGACATCTTCCAAGAAAATGAAGATTATCTTCTCTCTCAGCCATATTGCGCATTTCACAAGCGATTGGTAGATCCTCTCGATGCGGTATATAATTCAAAATCAAAAGTTCCCCTCTCGTCCTAAACATGGTTGATATCTCCTCAATGGAGAATTCATCTCTAAAATAATTATTTTCGTTTAAATTGTGATTCAGATTACTGCAGATCATCCTGTACATTGAATCTGCAGCCTCTTCCGCATATTTCACTCTGGATCGATCGTCCACTTCGGAAATGAGTTGGTTAAGTGATTGTTTCCATGAATTGAGGTCAGTAGGCTTTATTTCCATATTTAACTTCCTGAGCCAGATCGAGCAAATGTTTAAACCATCCAGTTCTTGTACGTATTGCATAAGAAGTAGCTTTTTTTGGAAGACGTACATACATCAGTCATACTCAGCACTTTCGTTATGTAATCCGCATGTAGTTTTAATGTTTTAGCAAATATTGGAGAGATGCCTGACTCCAGCATTATCATATGATTTGGCGTGCTTTGTGGCAGTCGAAAAATGCGTTTCAAATAGAAGGTGAGTAGTTTTTCTACCATTTTGTATTTTTTTGCCCCCCATACTTGTGCTGCATAAAAAATTTTAGACTGTGCCACCGATTCAAAAACCTTGTATTTAACACTGTTTGCGATATGTCTGTTGCTGAAAATATCCTTCCAAGCCATGTATATTGCTGTTCTTGCGTTTGCCAATTTTTCAGAAAGATGTGTCTCCATTCTCAGATTCTTTGCAAAGTGACCTCCAAGATACATATATTCCTTAACAACTTCGATAACTTCATTGTTACAAGTCCATCGTTCCCTTGAGCTGGATCTCAACTTTTCCCGGTTGACTACCAGTTTCCATAACGAGCAATAACTACTCAATTTGTTGATCATGAGCTGGAGTGATTCTGGAGAATATGCGAACAAAACGATATCATCTGCAAACAGTAAGGCTTTGATCAGGGTTCCTGCATACTCAATACCTCCAGGCAAAATACCGATGATGTCCTCGATAAATAGAGCGAATAAGCTTGACCTGAGGGTACATCTTTGCCTAACTCCTGCTCGAGTTTGGAACCAATCGGATATACTTTTACCATCGCATACTGCTGCTGGAGTATTTATGTACAGATTCTGTAAAACACGGCCGAACTTTATTGTCATTCCTAACCCAAAAATAGTGTATCCAATGAAAGCTGGGTTGAACATATTGAATAGACTGCCCGCCTTGTCCGTCTTGATTCAAAAGGTGCGAAAAATGTGTCATCAAGGTATTTTAATCCAGATTTCGATTCTTAATGTAGGATCTCTTTTACAATTGTACATATGATCTCGGACACGCTATCTTTATGCACCCTTTTATGTCATCAAGTTGCTCCATTTCATTCTCCTTCATATAAAAATCCATCTGCCTTCTCATGTAATTGTATCTAAAGAAATTATCTGGTAAAGTAATCAAACCATTTGTATAATCGATTTGAACTTTTCCATTGCCGTTTCTAACAATTCTGGAGAAACGATCTGAACGCGCATGTTTATGTGCAATTTAAATTTTTGGACATATCGTCACAGAAAGGAAGAATTCAAACATGCATTAAATTTCATTCGCTGGTGTGGATCGTGCAAGCACTGGCAATGTTTGTCAAATCAAAAATCAAAAATCACCAGTCAATAATATTAATGCACCACCGAAAAGTTGTTGATTGCCACGTAAATCTTTTATTCTACGATCTACTGCTTCCAGTGATTGTTTGTCTCATTGTGCATTCATCTAATAGAAATATTTTTCCTTGCGATCGAATAGTTCCCAATATAAATACAATCCACCATCATAAGCGTGTTTTCGCTGGTCCTTCATTTTGGAAATATTCAAATTGACAAATGTTTGCAATTCATTTCGATCATAGCTTTGTTCACAGTGCAACTCTCGATCAATTAGAGTATGCATGGAACGATGAGATGGATTTATACCTAAATGTACTAATGCTTTCTTTGCAATCGAAAGGCACAGGTCCTTAATTGCTATTAGTGCTTCGTTGTACATTTCCAACGAAATCAGCACATCAGGATTTCTTGTGTGATGGCGCATTCGATTTGAAAAATGTTCTGACATATAATCTTTGAATTTATTCTACAATTTGATTGGATTCGATGGAAAACATGTTGATATTATAAATACAAATAGCATACGTATTTGATGAGGAGAAGAAGCAATCGAGGCGTCATGAAGTGTTAAATCCCAATGTGCATCATTTTCCAGCAAACCAAAACGTTGACATGCTTCACGATATGTCTGGTATAAATTAACCTGAACTGTTCGCAAATGTTGAAATGAACGTGGCCCTACAACACTGCTGTTCGCAAGTAGTAGCATTCCGTATTGTTTGGGTGAACTGTGTACAGCCGCCCCATTGTATCTGCATAAAAAACACGTGGATGGCCAGGCCATCAACTGGTGTACTTTGCTTGCGCCGTTGCCATTTTTTTGCAGTCCAAGTGAAACAATGCGTTAATTTTTTTTTTTAACTTATTAGTTTATTGGTACGAATGTTTTTTAAGATATAATATCTTATCAGTTAAAGCTAATACATGCTTAAATTTACTTAAAATATATTTATCTTAGCTACTAGTTATTTGAAATAGTATTTCAAAGTAAATATTAATAGTTTATCAACAATTTATTATTTCATGCTGAATCGTATTGTTACTTATTAACATTTGTAATTGCAAAAAAAAAAAAAAACAGTTTTACATAGGAAACTATGTAACTACAATAAGATACCAGACCGGTGACAACACCTACTGGCTGGTATCTGCTTACCTCGGCCACGACCATCCTGGCCCTCCCCCAGGCGACTTATTTAAAAGGATTGTCGCTGAAGCAGAACGGCAGAAGATCTGCCTCATCATTGGATGCGATGCCAATGCGCATCACACAGTATGGGGAAGTACTGACATAAATGAAAGGGGTGAGTCACTTTTTGATTTTATTTTAAGTACTAACCTCATAGTAAGTAATACTGGCAATGAACCAACAGAAACCAGAAACAGATAAGAAGTTTTAGATATCACTCTTGTCTCCGATTCGGTTCATCATAGGATTACTAATTGAAAAGTATCTACTGAACACTCCTTTTCTGATCATAGATACATTCGATTTGATCTTAGTGATGAACCTCTTAAGCAACCAATCTTCCGAAACTACCGGAAAACTGACTGGGAAAAATATAGGGTAACTTTGAAAAAGTTTATTAAACCTGAACTTTTACAAAACCCTACAAACAAAATTGATCTAGACAAAAAAGTCAATGATCTTACCACTGCCCTTAACCATTCACTGCAGAAATCCTGTCCTCTTATAAAAATACGAGGAAAACAGAAACCACTGTTGTGGAGCTCGGGGCTAGAACCGCTCAGGAAGGAATGTAGAAAACTTTTCAACCGAGCTAAACAATCTAAAACTTTAATAGACTGGGACTCCTACAAGGAATCCCTCAAAACTTATAAATATCAATTGAGGAAAAATAAAAGAACTTCCTGGAGAAACTTCTGTGGAAAAATAGAAGATACTTCAGAAGCTTCTAGATTAAGAAAAATCCTCTCAAAAAGTCCGACCATGCCTAGCAGTCTGAAAACAGTTGACGGCTGGACAGAATCCTGCGAAGAAACGCTCAATCTGCTTCTGGACACTCACTTTCCAGGCAGCTCTAAGAACTTATGTAACTATGATTCCATAGAATCAGGTAGCATAAAAACTAACACCCCCGATCTGATTACAAGGGAAAAACTAGTTTGGGCCATTAACAGCTTTGACCCATACAAATCCCCTGGACCTAATGGTATAATTCCAGCCGAACTTCAAAAGGCCGCGGATATTATTATCCCTGTCCTGGAATTAATTTTTATCGGCTGTACCACCTTGAACTATATCCCCACGCAGTGGAGAGAGGTCAAGGTTGTGTTTATACCTAAGGCTTGGAAACCATCCCACGTAAATCCGAAAGATCTCCGACCAATAAGTCTATCATCTTTCCTTCTTAAAACTTTAGAACGACTGATTGATATCCACCTGCGTACAGCTATCGATCCAAAATTATTTTCTACAGCACAACACGCCTACTGTAAGGGAAATTCTGTAGAGACGGCCTTGCACACTTTGGTTCGTACTATAGAATATTCTCTCCATCACAAAGAATTCACTCTGGCCGCTTTCCTCGACATAGAGGGAGCCTTCAATAACGTCAGCAACTCTGCAATTACAAAGGCACTGACGAAGCTCAAAGTAGATGGTTCCATAGTGGAGTTGATAAATCTAATGCTAAAAAGCAGAAGAATCAACTCTACTCTAGGAGACTTCTCTGCAAAGGGATCTGTCAGTAGAGGAACACCGCAAGGCGGAGTCCTATCCCCTCTTCTATGGAATCTAGTCGTCAATAAACTTCTAGTTGACTTAGAAGCTGAGGGATTCGAAGTGATAGTATATAAAAAAATGTGGCCATTAGGGCGGTCCATTTTTTTTTGTTTTTTCCGAATTTGTTTCCACGATAGTCCTAAATCGGTACTAAATCTAAATGGCTTTTTGAACTTGATTTAGTAAACATTGAACTTCTGATGAATAGCTAGTTTTTAATTTTTTCTAATGTTTTGATAAAATGGTTAGCTTCAAAATAGTTTTTGTAATTCTCATTTTCTTAAATCAATGATTGTTTAAAATCTAGTTTTTATTCTTTTATTTATGGGTCACCCCACCCATTCAAAATTATTATGGAAATTATTTATCTAATAGTGACAATATCTCTTTTTTTATTATAAAAATATCATTGTCACTTATATTTCTTAAATTTGCCTACGCAAACGTTTATACTTTTTTGTATTTATATTTTAAGAAATAAATTATATCAATCAATCAATCAAATATATTTTCAGATTTGTACTATGTGCAATATGCAAGTAGCAAGGCGCCTGTGTTATAGCAGGTTGCTACTTGGCAAGTGTGAATTTTTTTTTTTTTTTTAACAGAAAATAGTACAAAATTCATGCCAAGTTATAGCTCTTAATTTTAATTTTAACCCGACCCACCCGACAGCCCAAGTTTTAAACGGAAATAACACGGGAAAAGTTCTGTTGATTATTTGAAATTTTTGTCATTATGAAAAAATGAACAGATCATGTCCACTAATGATGGCAAATTTAACGCTCTACAAAAAACGTCTTTTATGATTTTTTGCTAACTCTAACGGTTTCTAAGTTATTAAAGGTCATAGTTGAAGCTCATATCGATATGTAGCCCCCATTTTATGAAAATGACTTAATTGTGTAACCATAAGTGTACATCAGTCATACTCAGTACTTTCATTATGTAATCCGCATGTAGTTTTAATGTTTTAACAAATATTGGAGAGATGCCTGTCTCCAGAAATATCATATGATTTGGCGAGTTTTGTGGCAGTCGAAAAATGCGTTTCAAATAGAAGGTGAGTAGCTTTCTACCGTTTCGTATTTTTTGGCACCCCATACTTGTGCTGCATAAAACATTGTAGACTGTGCCACCGATTCAAAAAACTTGTATTTAACACTGTTTGCGATATGTCTGTTGCTGAAAATATCCTTCTAAGCCATGTTAATTGCTGCATTCGCTTTTGCCAATTTTTCAGAAAGATGTGGGTTCATTCTCAGGTTTTTTGCAAAGTGAACTTCAAGATACGTGTATTCCTTAACAACTTCGATATCTTCAATGTTGCAAGTCCATCGTTCCCTTGAGCTGGATCTGCCACCACCATTCTTAAATATCATGACCTTCGACTTTTCCCGGTTGACTACCAGTTTCCATAACGAGCAATAACTACTCAATTTGTTGATCATGAGCTGGAGTGATTCTGGAGAATATGCGAACAAAACGATATAATCTGCAAACAGTAAGGCTTTGATCAGGGTTCCTGCATACTCAATACCTCCAGGCAAAATACCGATGATGTCCTCGATAAATAGAGCGAATAAGCTTGATCTGAGGGTACATCCTTGCCTAACGCCTGCTCGAGTTTGGAACCAATCGGATATACTTTTACCATCGCATACTGCTGATAGAGTATTTATGTACAGATTCTGTAAAACACGGCCGAACTTTATTGTCATTCCTAACCCAAATATTTTGAACATTAGGGCATTGCTGTCAATTGTATCGAATGTAGATTTAAAGTCGACAAATAAGACGTAAAGTTTCTTGTTTCTTCCTAGAACGAGTCCGCTATACTCTTAAGGCGAAATAAATGGTCTATAGTTGAATAATCTGATCTGTATCTCCATTTCATCGGTCCACGACCTGAGCCTATTTTGAAGGATTGCAGTGAATATTTTATAAGAATGAGATTCCTCTGTAGTTTGCAGGATCCATAGTGTTTCCATTTTTAGGTACTGGGAAAATGAGTGTTTCCTTAAATTGTTGTGGTATGTTTCCATGTTCAAATATATCGTTAAAGATTTTAGATAAATTTTAAAAAATTTTAATAAAACTTCTTCTACAGAAATTGCCTTGTCTAATGTGTCATCATGAAAGCTGGGTTGAACATGTTGAATAGACTGCCCGTCTTGTCCATCTTGATTCAAAAGGTGCGAAAAATGTGTCATCAAGCCAGTGATGTGCTGGCAAACGCTGTGAATAGTCGAGTGTTAGTACCGCGCAAACATCTGAGATTTTTTTTCTCATAGAGGTTTAATTGAATTTCAACTCAAATTCCTTACCACCCTTGGTGAGTAAATCTTAAATATTTCTCTTAAAATAAAAAGGCTATATTTGAGTAACTGCAATTTTCATAATGGACGGGGGGACCATTCCCCCGAACCGAAACCGGTGCGATTGCATAGAATCCGAGGTTATTTTGAACCGGGGAAAGAAACAAAAAAGAAGGCATGTTACAGAGATTTTCCCTGAACTACCGGCCATTTAAAACAACGAAAACGTTCCAAGATACATTGTTATTAATGGATTAGAGAAAGATTAGAAAGATGCAAACAATTTCCGCAAGCTATCTACTTACAACCCAATTAGAATCAATCGTGGACTAGAACACATATCCACAAACATATTGGAGGTTAAGTCAATGAGGTCAGGCGATTTACTGCTTAAAGTGCTAAACGTAGCGACTGCCGCCTTTATTAAAGCGAAACTTATCGAATCTATTCCAGTTAAAGTTACAAATCACATGACACTCAATTCAATCCAAGGAAGAATTTATTCTAGGCTCATTGAAAACATCAGCGAAGAGGAACTTTTGGAAGAACTTAAGAAATACAAAGTGAAGTGCGAAAATGATGAAAAAAGAAAATGATTCATTAGTCCCAAACGGAGCAGCAATTCTTACTTTCGACCAAATTCATCGCCCGCACGAGGTTAGAATAGGTTGGCTGAAGTGCAAAGTCGACGAATATATACAAAACCCAATGTGTTGTGTTAACTGCCAAAAACTTGGTCATACCAAAAATCGATGCTTCAATTTGTAAAAATTGTTGCCTTCCACCACATAATTATAATTGTACCCGAATTCTATGCATTAACTGCAACGAAGAAAGTCATACTTCATACGACCCCTCTTTTGCCGCCTTCCACAGGTATAAATCTGTTAATAAAATTAAAGCCGATCGTCGTTGTACTGTACGTGACGCGTGGCAAATTTACAATGACAATCCCAGCCTACACCAATTGTCTCCACCAAAGAAGAGAAATAATTCGAATCCCACCATAGCAGATATAATAAAAAAGACTTCTTCTCACTCTACAACAAAAACTACAACACCAACCACAAGAAACACAAGCCAAACGATCGATTCAACACAGAACAAGCACTTGTCTAATCAAATAGATAACATTGTTTCTCAATCTCTTATGGAAGAACTTAGTTCAATCGATAAGTCACTCATCACCCCGAGCCCCACACATTCAAAAAATCAAACGCACACAAATTATGATTCTTCTTCACACGAAGCTCTACTGTCATCCATACCATATACTATAATGTCTTCCATCATACCCCACGTCACATTATCGCACATCAATAACAACTCAACAAACCAAAAACCAAAAAACTCAATCACAACCAACAACAACTCACTCCCGCTCACCGAACATTCAAACATAAAAAATTCACACACCCAACAAATAACCTTAATAAACAATAATGACTTTGTTGGATAATGAATTCATTGTCCTCCAATGGAATATGGAAGACTATATTAACAACAAACATGCCTTAGAACTTCTTATATCAAAACTGAACCCGGACATCATAGCGCTTCAGGAAACACCCATCATAACATCAAATACTCATATGTTCAAACTCAAAAATTATAAACCATTCCATCATAATAAAGACTACGATTATTGTAAATCAGGCATAGGGTTTCTCGTTAAAAACAACATACCTGTGACATCTCACTGTACCTCCTCTTCAAACCTTCTCTATAATACTATCGAAATCCCTGCAAGAAAACCAATCAGGCTCACCAATGTGTATAAAGAGCATGAAGTTTTTGTCACAACTGAAATCCTGCATGAAATCTGAATTGATACAAATTAACCTGTTCCTAGGTGATTTTAGTGCTAAGAACACCGTATGGGGTTCAAACTCCACCAATCAACTTGGTACACTTTTCCAACAATTTACCATTGATAATCGTCTCACTGTCTTAAACGATGGATCGCCAACTCTCCTTAACACAAGAAACACTTTTTCTGCCGTTGACGTTACACTTGCATCCGAAGATTTAGCTCCACTTCTTCAATGGGAAGTAAGTCCAGATGGGGAGAGTAAAGACCATTTTCCAATAATTATACGTACCAATGAGAGAATACCTGTTAGAAAACCATCTACCCGATTCAAAGAATCTCAGGCTAACTGGGGTATTTTTGCTTCAGCTACGCATTCTTTATCCATAACTGTTACAACATCCAACAACATCAATCAGGAAGCAGCTAAAATAACAAAAATCTTAAGAAGCGCAGCTGCTAGAGCAATTCAACCACTTATTTACTTACTTAGGTGGACATTACAGTTCGGGGTGAACCTGGGCCTCAACGAACATCCTTCTATAACGACTTCGATTTCGGGCGAGCTCTCTCCAGTTTCGCACTCCAAGTCGGTTGAGGTCTTCATCCACTTGATTGCACCACTTCAGACGAGGTCTTCCCCTTCCGCGATTTCCCTGCAATGTACTTTCGAACACCCGACGAGCCGGAGCGTTTGGGTCCATCCGCTCAACATGGCCCAACCATCGTAGCCTCGCGATGCGTACTCTTCTGGCTATGCCCATGTCGCGGTACAGCTCATACAGCTCGTTGTTGTATCTTCTTCTCCACACATTGCCTTCGCATACGGGACCAAAGATCATTCGGAGAATTTTTCTTTCGAAACGACCAAGGGTTTCCTCATCCGCTTTCGATAAGTTCCATGCTTCCGCGCCATAAAGCAGGACTGGGATGATTAAGGTCTTATACAAGGTTACCTTGGTTTTTCTGGAGAGGGTTTTGTTTCTCAATTGCCTTCTTAACCCAAAGAAGCAACGGTTGGCAAGAGTTATTCTCCGTTTGATCTCCGCACTGATGTTGTTGTCCGTGTCTACAGCGGATCCTAGGTAGACGAAGTCCTGTACTACCTCGAAGTTATGTCTGTCTATTTTGACGTTTTGTCCAATTCGTCGATGTTCTGTGTCCTTGTTTGATGACAACATATACTTCGTTTTGCCCTCATTAACCATCAAACCCATTTTTGCCGCTTCTGTTTCAATACTCGCAAAAGCACCTATGACATCACGCTTTTTTCTTCCCATTACGTCAATATCGTCTGCATAGGCGAGTAATTGTACAGACTTTTGAAAGATTGTTCCTCTGGTGTTGACGTTTGAGTTTCTTACTGTTCACAAGAATCTAGTGTGAACACTGCCACTCCCTTACTCTCTTAATTTTATCACCATATGTACAAATCTAGTACTGTTTGCTTTAAAAGTAGTTCGTCGCATAGCGACGTCTACTCATTCTACTTTCAACCACCATCGAATACACATCTTTTTAATTAAACCTTGGGCCATCTGCCATTTTTTTTTCGTGGTTGGTTTTTCTGAGTTTCATTTTTCTAAATTCACAAATTTTGCCCTTCTGGCCTTAAAGTAATTAAAATTTCAAAGTAAAAATTGTAAAAGAAAATTAATTAAAATAAAGAGAAATAAACCTACGTGCAAACATAAATAAAAGAAAGAAAATCAACAATTAAGGGCGTCTTCTTTGTTTGTGGAGAATTCTCAGCAAGTGTGGCAGCATAAGCCAAGGGCTTTATCTTCGTTGGAATTGGCGTAAGTTGTGCTCGATTCATTTGGTCCATCCGAGCGGATTGCTAACCACGCTGCAACACACCGGCACGCTGCCCACGCTGCCAAAAAGGCACCACGTGCTGCAACACGCTGACCACGCTGCAACACGCTGACCACGCTGCAACACGCTGACCACGCTGCAACACGCTAACCACGCTGCAACACGCTAACCACGCTGCAACACACCGGCACGCTGCCCACGCTGCCAAAAAGGCACCACGTTCTGCAACACGCTGACCACGCTGCAACACGTTGACCACGCGGCACGCAGCCCACGCTACTAAAAAAGGGCCACAACCCGCTGCCAAAAAGCACCACGTTCGGTCAACATCCATTGCTACGCCGGTGAAATTGCCTGGCTACGCGGCTAGAACGCTGCTCGGCCATTTTTTTATTTTGCTGGCGTCTACTGTGACACACGTGACCTGACCAAGAAGAAAGAAGTGCGCCGATGATCATCGTGGGAACGACCATAAGCGAAGCGAATTAGTTTCCATCATCCTAACATCCTAAAAGTTTTCATTTCTATGTAAAGGGTAAGTGAAATTTTGTTTAATTGGCAATCAAAAAAAAAAAAAAAAAATTTTTTTCTGTTCCTTTAATTTGTTGCACTCGGGCCGACAAACGCGCCCATATTTTTTTTGGGATACGAAAGATCGTGTTTTGGTTTTTTCTGTGGTTGGTCGTTCCTGGATAGTCGCTTCCATCGCGGTAGTGATAGGGTTTTCAATAAAACTAGTTTCGCCCTGTGGTCGAGCTTCGACCACTTAAGTTATTCTTTCTTTTTTTACAAAAAATTTTAATATTTTTGTTTTTGTGTGCTAAAAATCTCTGGTGTTCGTCCCGATAAAAATATTTGTTAACTTAAGAAAAATTATCTCGAATCTGTCATGACTCCATGTGTCAAGTGTTATTTTTTTAATTTTTTTTAATTTTTTTAATTTTTTTTATTATTGAAGTAAAGAAGAAGACAACACTTATATCAACCGTCAAACTTGGTACGTATTTAAAAATCCAAATGAAATCTTTTTTCTGCCGCCACTCCAATTAGGTTTTTCTGCAAAATTAAATATCCAAAATACGTTTAATAAGACACACACTCTCCTGAACCGATGAACTCAACTTACATTTAGCTTTTTCCACACAGTGAAAACGCTCAAAGAAAAAATAACAGTTTTGCATTCACACTTAAACTGAGACGGAATAAACGCACACACACTTCTCCGTTTTCAGCGTCGCCGTAAATTCACCGCTTCCAATAGTAATCATGTCCCATTGACCAAACGCTCACGTATGCGAAAGGCAATACCAAAGCTGAGACGGAATAAATGCATACACACTTCTCCGTTTTCAGCGTCGCACCACTTCTTCGTAAATTCAACAATTCCAATGGTAATAATGTCCAATTGACCAAACGCTCACGTATGCGAGAGACAATACAAAAGCTGAGACGGAATTAACGCACACACACTTCTCCGTTTTCAGCATCACACTACCTGTTCGTAAAATCACCTCTTCCACTTGTAATCTTGTATGCGCTCATGTATGCAAGAACTATGAGATTGTAATGCACAGTGTAAAAAAACACAGTGTTGTTGTTGTTTTTTAAACGATTTTTCTACCGCAATTTAACCGGGTAAACGTTAACAGATCCGGAAAAAATGTATATTCTTCCATTCTATGGCTAAATACCTTTCAGAAAATATATACTTCATGCGGGTGCGTCATCGTTAAGTGGGTTAAAAATGTACCACAAAAAAACCACTTGCCGATTAATATATAGATTCATCGTCGATGTTCGCGGTTGGTTTTGGTCCCCAGCCTATTTTTTCGTTTTTTGTGAATTTTAATAGACTGTCTTCCTCTTTGAAGGAGTCTGCGTATTTTATCGCGTATTATTTGTTTCTAGTTTGTGCCGCACATACCGTTAGCAACGGTGTATCAAAGCCGGGGTGGTTGGCCCCCAGTAGAATCTATCAAGCCTTTTGAAGATTCTTGAGCTTTAAAATTTTAATTTTTTTTGAAATTTTGGAATCTTTCAAGCCTTTTGAAGATTCGTGCGTTTTTAAATTTTGGCTTCTTTGGAATTTTTTTTTCTCTCTCGTTCGTGCAGCACACATCGTTCGTAACGGTGTATCCAAGCCGGGGTGGTTGGCCCCCAGTAGAATCTATCAAACCCTTTGAAGATTCTAGAGCTTTTAAATTTTGACTTTTTTGAAATTTTTCTTTCGTTCGTAACGGTGTATTCAAGCCGGGGTGGTTGGCCCCCAGTAGAATCTTTCAAACCTTTTGAAGATTCTTGCGCTTAAAAATTTTAATTTTTTTTTTGAAATTTTTAGATTCTCTCAAGCCGTTTGAAGAGTCTTGCGCTTTAAAATTTTGATTTTTTTGAAATTTTTTTTCTCATTTGTGCCGCACACACCGTTCGTAACGGTGTATCCAAGCCGGGGTGGTTGGCCCCCAGTAGAATCTTTCAAACCTTTTGAAGATTCTTGCGCTTTAAAATTTTAATTTTTTTTTTGAAATTTTTTGATTCTCTCAAGCCGTTTGAAGAGTCTTGCGCTTTAAAATTTTGATCTTTTGAAATTTTTTTTCTCTCATTCGTGCCGCACACACCGTTCGTAACGGTGTATTCAAGCCGGGGTGGTTGGCCCCCAGTAGAATCTTTCAAACCTTTTGAAGATTCTTGCGCTTTAAAATTTTAATTTTTTTTTGAAATTTTTAGATTCTCTCAAGCCGTTTGAAGAGTCTTGCGCTTTAAAATTTTGATCTTTTGAAATTTTTTTTTCTCATTCGTGCCGCACACACCGTTCGTAACGGTGTATTCAAGCCGGGGTGGTTGGCCCCCAGTAGAATCTTTCAAACCTTTTGAAGATTCTTGCGCTTTAAAATTTTAATTTTTTTTTTTTTAAATTTTTAGATTCTCTCAAGCCGTTTGAAGAGTCTTGCGCTTTAAAATTTTGATCTTTTGAAATTTTTTTTTTCTCATCTGTGCCGCACACACCGTTCGTAACGGTGTATCCAAGCCGGGGTGGTTGGCCCCCAGTAGAATCTTTCAAACCTTTTGAAGATTCTTGCGCTTTAAAATTTTAATTTTTTTTTGAAATTTTTAGATTCTCTCAAGCCGTTTGAAGAGTCTTGCGCTTTAAAATTTTGATCTTTTGAAATTTTTTTTTTCTCATTCGTGCCGCACACACCGTTCGTAACGGTGTATTCAAGCCGGGGTGGTTGGCCCCCAGTAGAATCTTTCAAACCTTTTGAAGATTCTTGCGCTTAAAAATTTTAATTTTTTTTTGAAATTTTTAGATTCTCTCAAGTCCTTTGAAGAGTCTTGCGCTTTAAAATTTTGATTTTTTTGAAATTTTTTTTCTCATTTGTGCCGCACACACCGTTCGTAACGGTGTATCCAAGCCGGGGTGGTTGGCCCCCAGTAGAATCTTTCAAACCTTTTGAAGATTCTTGCGCTTTAAAATTTTAATTTTTTTGTTGAAATTTTTAGATTCTCTCAAGCCGTTTTGCGCTTTAAAATTTTGATCTTTTGAAATTTTTTTTCTCTCATTCGTGCCGCACACACCGTTGGTAACGGTGTATTCAAGCCGGGGTGGTTGGCCCCCAGTAGAATCTTTCAAACCTTTTGAAGATTCTTGCGCTTTAAAATTTTAATTTTTTTTTTTTTAAATTTTTAGATTCTCTCAAGCCGTTTGAAGAGTCTTGCGCTTTAAAATTTTGATCTTTTGAAATTTTTTTTTTCTCATCTGTGCCGCACACACCGTTCGTAACGGTGTATCCAAGCCGGGGTGGTTGGCCCCCAGTAGAATCTTTCAAACCTTTTGAAGATTCTTGCGCTTTAAAATTTTAATTTTTTTTTGAAATTTTTAGATTCTCTCAAGCCGTTTGAAGAGTCTTGCGCTTTAAAATTTTGATCTTTTGAAATTTTTTTTTTCTCTCATTCGTGCCGCACACACCGTTCGTAACGGTGTATTCAAGCCGGGGTGGTTGGCCCCCAGTAGTTGATTCAAACCTTTTGAAGATTCTTGCGCTTTAAAATTTTAATTTTTTTTTTGAAATTTTTTGATTCTCTCAAGCCGTTTGAAGAGTCTTGCGCTTTAAAATTTTGATCTTTTGAAATTTTTTTTCTCTCATTCGTGCCGCACACACCGTTCGTAACGGTGTATTCAAGCCGGGGTGGTTGGCCCCCAGTAGAATCTTTCAAACCTTTTGAAGATTCTTGCGCTTAAAAATTTTAATTTTTTTTTGAAATTTTTAGATTCTCTCAAGCCGTTTGAAGAGTCTTGCGCTTTAAAATTTTGATCTTTTGAAATTTTTTTTTCTCATTCGTGCCGCACACACCGTTCGTAACGGTGTATTCAAGCCGGGGTGGTTGGCCCCCAGTAGAATCTTTCAAACCTTTTGAAGATTCTTGCGCTTAAAAATTTTAATTTTTTTTTGAAATTTTTAGATTCTATCAAGTCCTTTGAAGAGTCTTGCGCTTTAAAATTTTGATTTTTTTGAAATTTTTTTTTTCTCATTTGTGCCGCACACACCGTTCGTAACGGTGTATCCAAGCCGGGGTGGTTGGCCCCCAGTAGAATCTTTCAAACCTTTTGAAGATTCTTGCGCTTTAAAATTTTAATTTTTTTGTTGAAATTTTTAGATTCTCTCAAGCCGTTTGAAGAGTCTTGCGCTTTAAAATTTTGATCTTTTGAAATTTTTTTTCTCTCATTCGTGCCGCACACACCGTTGGTAACGGTGTATTCAAGCCGGGGTGGTTGGCCCCCAGTAGAATCTTTCAAACCTTTTGAAGATTCTTGCGCTTTAAAATTTTAATTTTTTTTTTTGAAATTTTTAGATTCTCTCAAGCCGTTTGAAGAGTCTTGCGCTTTAAAATTTTGATCTTTTGAAATTTTTTTTTTTCTCATTTGTGCCGCACACACCGTTCGTAACGGTGTATCCAAGCCGGGGTGGTTGGCCCCCAGTAGAATCTTTCAAACCTTTTGAAGATTCTTGCGCTTTAAAATTTTAATTTTTTTTTGAAATTTTTAGATTCTCTCAAGCCGTTTGAAGAGTCTTGCGCTTTAAAATTTTGATCTTTTGAAATTTTTTTTTCTCTCATTCGTGCCGCACACACCGTTCGTAACGGTGTATTCAAGCCGGGGTGGTTGGCCCCCAGTAGAATCTTTCAAACCTTTTGAAGATTCTTGCGCTTTAAAATTTTAATTTTTTTTTTGAAATTTTTAGATTCTCTCAAGCCGTTTGAAGAGTCTTGCGCTTTAAAATTTTGATCTTTTGAAATTTTTTTTTCTCTCATTCGTGCCGCACACACCGTTCGTAACGGTGTATTCAAGCCGGGGTGGTTGGCCCCCAGTAGAATCTTTCAAACCTTTTGAAGATGCTTGCGCTTTAAAATTTTAATTTTTTTGTGGTTGGCCCCCAGTAGAATCTTTCAAGCCTTTTGAAGATTCTTGTGCTTCTAAATTTTGATTTCGTTGAAATTTTAAATTTAGAATTTTTACTTTTGAAATTTTTTCTCTCGTTCGTGCCACATACACCGTTCGTAACAGTGTATCCAAGCCGGGGTGGTTGACCCCCAGTAGAATCCTTCAGGCCTTTTGAAGATTCTTGTGCTTCTAAATTTTGATTTCGTTGAAATTTTAAATTTAGAATTTTTACTTTTGAAATTTTTTCTCTCGTTCGTGCCACATACACCGTTCGTAACAGTGTATCCAAGCCGGGGTGGTTGACCCCCAGTAGAATCCTTCAGGCCTTTTGAAGATTCTTGTGCTTCAAAATTTTGATTTTTGAAATTTTTAAATTTAAATCTTATCCTTTTTTGAGAGTCTGCGTTGTGTTATAAGCCACGAGTTTTTAATTTTCTTGGTTTCGTGTCGCTTCCTCGTCGTTTATACAATCTTGAAAACACTTTCTGTGATGGCTCTGATGGAATTCTTCATTTTCTCGACTGATCAACTGGTCAAGTTCCACCAAGCGGCGAAAGAGGTGCCGGAACACGTGCACACACTTTCCGCTCTCGAAGTCAGAAAGTCAGAGCTAAGAGAACTGTGGCTCGAAGTCAAAGAAAATTATGCCCTATGCATAAAATTCAGGCCAAAGACAAGAGAAGCAGCATTAGACATTGAAGCCATAGAAACCAAGTATAAATTGTGCAACGAAAATTATGTGGCATGCTCAGCATTTTTCCTCGATCATGAAGCACGATTGAAACCTGAGGGTACTGGCAAAAATCGACATCAGAACCACCATTAGCTCCTCGCCACCTCAAATTACCTCCATGTGAGACGGAGGTTTTCAAGGGGGATTATATCTCCTGGCCGGTTTTCCGAGATATGTTTGAGGCAGTCTACATTAAACACCCCCAGTTGGGTGAAGTAGAAAAACTCTTCCACCTTAGAGCCAAAACCAAAGACGAGGCTTATCGGATTGTCAGTCAATTTCCGCTAACCAATGCCAGCTTTTCACTAGCCTGGGAAGCGTTGCGGGCTACGTATGAAAATACTCGAATCTTGGTCAACAATCAGGTAAAAAATATCTTTAACTTGCCAACAGTACATGAAGAGTCGGCCAAATTGATCCGAGCACTTCAGAGTACTGTAAATGATTCGGTATCAACGTTGCAAGCGCATAAGGTTATGACACAAAACTGGGATCCGATTCTCGTCTTTGCGTGTTCAAGTAGACTGCCCAAAACTACCTTGACTCTTTGGGAACAATCCCTGGAAGACCCGACGAAGGTTCCAACCTGGCAGCAATTAGACTCGTTCTTGACGTCACGCTTTCAGGTGTTGGAGTCCATTTCCGACACCACTTCGTCAAAAGGCACAGGGCTTCATAAACTTCCAAAAAAGGATACGAATGTTCGAAACAACAATAGAGTCAACACATACCTTGCCAAAACAGGGGGGGGGGGGGGGGGGGAATGCAAGATCTGTGCGGCTGCGCACTCCATTTATGAGTGTGCCAAATTTTCGGCAATGTCAATCCCAACGAGAATCAAAACGGTACGGCAGCACAAACTGTGCAACAACTGTTTAAGCGCAAATCATGAAAAGGTTGCTTGTACGAGCAAATATTCTTGTAGCCACTGTAAAAAACGGCATCACTCACTGTTGCACCTCAACGCTAACGAAAACGGAAATAAAATACAGTCCACTAATCTCCCTAGTGCAACAACAGCTCCTCAAATATCGGCGTCGTCACTTCCATTTGTGCCTCAAGCGTCGTTTCAAAACTTTCATGTCAGGGCTCCGAAGAAAATATTGCTTGCAACGGCACTAGTTTGCATTGTTGGCAAAGAATCCAAACACATAGTTCGCGCTCTTATCGACCCTGGTTCCGAAATATCCTTTATCTCAGAGTCAGTACAAAAGCGTTTGAACTTGCCCGTAACGGATAAGAATACAACCATTTCCGGAATCAGTGGTAATCTCGCCATAACGTCGAAAAAACTCTGTGCGTTTGCAATCACGTGCTTAGATGAAGCCCAGATCACCATTTCTGCCCAGGCAATTGTGCTTCGATCATTGACGAACAATCTGCCAAGTTCATCGTTTAGTATCATCGATCCTAACCTTTGTGGCGGCCTCAAACTGGCTGATCCCACGTTTAATAAATCGTCCCAGGTCGATCTGCTGATCGGTGCGGATTTATACCCATCAATCATAAGGAACGGTCTCCAACTTATCGCAGATTCCCTCGTGGCTCAGAATACAATGTTCGGCTGGGTACTGTCTGGACCAGTTCCGGAGTCGTTTCAATCGTTCAATACATTCGTAGTGACCAACAGTTCGAGTACTTCCAATTTGGATACTCAGCTACGAAAATTTTGGGAGCTCGAGGAACTGCCGTCCACAGTCACTCGGTCAACAGAGGACTGCTACTGTGACGAACTATATAAAAACACGACTTCGAGACGTTCGGATGGGAGGTATGTGGTTCGTCTGCCGTTTAAGGCACAATCATCAAAGGGCAAGTTAGGGTTCTCTAGGCACATCGCATTAAGGCAGTTCTCGAGAGTCGAAAGATCGTTAGCCATGAAAGCGGATCTCAAGACTCAATATTCAAGCATTATTTCTGAATACCTCACCCTTGGCCATATGCGGAAAGTACCTCCGATGGAAAAGATTGCAAAAGGTCAAGTAAACTCGTTCTACCTGCCACATCATGCGGTCATAAAGCCTGAAAGCACGACCACCAAAGTGAGGGTTGTTTTTAATGCGTCTCAATCGTCGTCGAATGGGGTAAGTTTAAACGATTTGTTGTATCCAGGGCCCATATTGCAGCAAGATTTACCATCTCTCATTCTCCGCTGGAGATTTTATAAATTTGTCTTTAATGCGGACATTGAGAAAATGTACCGCCAAATCTTGGTCGACCCTAGAGATACTCCATTTCAACGAATCCTCTTTTGCAGTTCGCCAGAGTCCGAAATCGAAGACTTTGAACTTCAAACCGTCACTTTTGGTGTCAATTGTGCTCCATATCTCGCCATCCGCACCCTCTTGCAACTGGCAAAAGAAGGCAGAACCGTGTATCCCCTAGCGTCTAGAATCATTCAATCGGAGTTCTATGTCGACGATGTTCTATCTGGTGGTCATTCTCTCAGTTCGGCTAAACAGGCACAAATCGAACTTATAGCGTTGCTTAACTCAGCTGGGTTTCCACTACGTAAGTGGACCGCAAATTCGTCTAGCTTACTTAACCATTTGCCACCAGAACATGTGCTGAACGAAAGTTTCTTGAAGCTCGATGCTGACAGCACCACAAAAACACTAGGGGTACGATGGAATGCCAAAGGAGACAATTTTTACTTCACCACGCAACGCATTCCACTGTCGACAAATCCGACCAAAAGAGAGGTCTTCTCTCAAATTGCTCGTCTTTTCGATCCTGCGGGGTGGTTGGCCCCCGTAGTGATAATTGCCAAAACGTTGATGCAACGAATTTGGGCGGAGCACACTGAGTGGGACGAGCGTATCAGCCCTGAATCATTTGCCACTTGGAAAAAGTTTGCAGAGTCATTACCTGAAATACAGGTTATAGAAATCCCACGTTGGGTTGAATACTCCCCCACTGTGGAGATTCAGTTTCATGGCTTCTGTGACTCTTCCGAGAAAGCATATGCGGCAGCGCTTTATATACGCGCAAGTCACCCTAATGGAGAAGCATCCTCCTACTTGATGTGTGCGAAGTCCAAAGTTGCCCCTCTAAAGACGGTCTCTTTACCGCGTCTTGAGCTGTGTGGAGCACTGTTGCTTTCAAAAATGATCAAATTCTACTTACCCAATTTTCCAGTTCAGGCATATCAAATCTTTTTATGGACAGACTCATCCATAGTCTTGGCCTGGCTCAAAAAACCTCCGTGCGTTTGGAAAACCTTTGTTGCAAACCGTACCAGTGAAATACAGGACAACGCAGTATGGAAGCACGTCAGATCTGCCGAAAATCCCGTGGACTTGGCCACTCGAGGTGTATTGCCCTCCGATCTGAAGCAGAATCGTATGTGGTGGCGGGGCCCATCATGGCTCTGTGAACCAGCCTCTCAATTGCCGGTGGCATTACCAGAAGCTCCACGTACTGAAGATCTCGAACAGAAAGAGGTTTCCTCGTTAGTGGTCCAGCCAATTTTCAGAGTCCTCTAGTGGGACTAACAGGCATTTCTCTCGACGACTCCGAACAAAACACCAACTCATTGGTAGTTCAACAAGAACCGGAAGACTTTCTTGACCGTTTTTCGACTTTATCCCGCGCTATGCGCGTATTGTGCTATGTTTTTCGCTTCTTCGGGTCTATCTCAAAGCAACAGCCCAGCAAATACAAGTCTCGTGACATCTCGCAGCCAGAAATGGAGTTTGTGAAAATTCGTCTAATCCGATTGGCTCAAGAAGCTCATTTTTCGACAGAATATTCTCTGCTTGCAGCTGGCAAGCCAGTGTCAATGAAAAGTTCTATTTTGTCCTTTAATCCATTTTTGGATTCAAACAAGCTTCTTAGAGTCAATGGACGACTCTCGAACTCAGACATTTCGTACAATGAACGTCATCCTATAATACTACCCTTTGAATCCCGCTTTGCTTGTCTCCTGGTTCAATTCATTCATGAGATTTCTATGCACGGTGGCAACTCTTTAATGGTGCGACTAACGAGACAAAGTTTCTGGGTACCAAAACTCCAAATTCTGGTTGAGTCTTGCATTCGTCGTTGCACCATATGCGCGACCAACAAAAGAGACTTAAGCAAGCAGATGGCTGCCCTACCGCCCGAAAGAGTTACCTTTTCTCCTCCGTTCACATTTACTGGAATCGACTTCGCGGGTCCCTTCATAATCAAGAGTTTCAATGCACGAAATTGCCGTATGACCAAAGGGTACGCATGCGTGTTTGTCTGCTTTTCCACCAAGGCAATTCACCTTGAAGCGGCAAGCGATTTGTCATCTGAAGCGTTCCTCGCAGCCTTTGCCAGGTTCACCTCAAGACGAGGCTTACCTAAAGAAGTGTTTTCAGACAATGGGACGAACTTTACGGGTGCCGATGCAATTTTGCGCAAGGAGTTTAAGAAATTTGTAGGCACCATTCCCAAAGAGACGAGCCTTAAGTATGGCGTTCAGGGTTTGAAATGGAATTTTATTCCACCAGGGGCACCTCACATGGGAGGTCTATGGGAAGCCGGCGTTAAAAGTTTCAAAAGCCATTTAAGAAGGCTGGGGACCAAGGCCAAGTTTACGTTCGAAGAATTTGCAACGGTTCTAGCACGTATCGAAGCGTGTTTGAACTCGCGTCCAATATCGTCCATATCCACAGATCCTTCTGATCTGTTGGCATTGACGCCGGGGCATTTTTTACGCGGCGGTCCGCTTTTATCTTTTCCGGAACCGAATCTGGCCGATGCAAATTTATCGCTAATCAATCGGTGGGAAAAAGTAAAATGCCTCCAACAACAGTTCTGCCACAGATGGAAAGATGAATATCTCAAGGAACTACATCAACGACACAAATGGAAAACACCTCAAACCAACATTAAAGTTGATGATTTGGTCGTCATTAAAAACGAAAATCTGCCATCCACCGAATGGCGTCTAGGCCGTGTTATAAATATACACCCGGGTTCCGATGGTCGAGTCAGAGTTGCAACACTAAAGACCCAAAACGGATAAATAGTCCGCCCCATAGTAAAACTGTGCCTATTGCCTATTAACTAAATTGCCAATTAATCAATTTTCACTTATTTTATTTTTTTTTTAGTAACTTTTTTTTGGCGTATCTCGCCAAGGGGGGCGGTAATGTTCACAAGAATCTAGTGTGAACACTGCCACTCCCTTACTCTCTTAATTTTATCACCATATGTACAAATCTAGTACTGTTTGCTTTAAAAGTAGTTCGTCGCATAGCGACGTCTACTCATTCTACTTTCAACCACCATCGAATACACATCTTTTTAATTAAACCTTGGGCCATCTGCCATTTTTTTTTCGTGGTTGGTTTTTCTGAGTTTCATTTTTCTAAATTCATAAATTTTGCCCTTCTGGCCTAAAAGTAATTAAAATTTCAAAGTAAAAATTGTAAAAGAAAATTAATTAAAATAAAGAGAAATAAACCTACGTGCAAACATAAATAAAAGAAAGAAAATCAACAATTAAGGGCGTCTTCTTTGTTTGTGGAGAATTCTCAGCAAGTGTGGCAGCATAAGCCAAGGGCTTTATCTTCGTTGGAATTGGCGTAAGTTGTGCTCGATTCACTTACAATCTGTTCAAGTATGATGTTGAAGGAATCGCATGACAGTTTGTCGCCTTGCCTAAAACCTTCTTCGACATCAAAGGTCTCGTGAGTTCTTTACTGACCTTGACGGAGCAGCGTGAAGTCTCCAAAGTCATCCTGCATAGTCGTACGAGTTTTTCAGGGATGCCGAAACTAGACATGGCTCTGTACAGCTCGTCTCTGTAAATGCTGTCATACGCGGTCTTGAAATCGATAAAGAGATGGTGAATATCGATATTATATTCTCTGGTTTTTTCCAAGATCTGTCGTAATGTGAAAATTTGGTCTATTGTGGACTTCTCTGGTCTAAAACCACATTGATAAGGACCTATCAAGTTGTTGACGTGGGGTTTCAGACGTTCACATATTACAGCAGACAAGATCTTATAAGCGACGTTAAGGAGGCTTATCCCTCTATAATTGGCGCAATTGTGAGGGTCTCCTTTCTTTAGAATCGGGCATACGATACTGAGGTTCCATTCATCGGGCATGCTTTCTTCCGACCATATCATGCAGATCAGCTGGTGCATGCTCCTTTCCAAGTGATCTCCAGCTGCCTTGAAAAGTTCGGCATCAAGGCCATCTGCACCTGCAGTCTTATTTGATTTAAGTTTGCATACAGCAAGCTTAACTTCTTCTAGGTCGGGAGGATGGCATTCTTGATCATCGTCCAAGCTGAATGGGGCGATCTGCCTGACAGCGGAATTTGTGTCCTCATCGCCGTTAAGCAGTCTGCAGAAATGATCTTTCCAGATCCTCAGTAGCGACTGTGACTCTATAACTATGTTTCCCTGCTGGTCTTTACAGGCTTGAGTTCAGGGTTTGCCACCCTGGCAGGATCTTTTTACCTTTTGGTAAAACTTCCGAATCTCGTTCCTGTCATGGCACCTCTCAATTTCCTCAAACGAGCGCTTCTCATGCTGCTTCTTTTTCTTTTTGAGAAGTCGGTGTTCTTCCCTTCTTCTCTCCTTGTAAATCTCGTTATACTGATCGTAAGCAGCCCTCGTTCGTGTTTGCATAAATTTGTCGTGCTCTTTGCTTGGCTGCATTTGCCTGCCTGCATTCTTCATCGAACCATGGGTTTCGTTTTGGTGGCCGAGTGAAACCTTGAACCTCAGAGGCAGCGGTTCTGATGGCTTCTTGGCATTGCTGCCACTGGTCTTCAATGTTTAATGCTGGCGGGCTGGGATTCAAGGATAATTGAAGGGACACTCGATTGGAAAAGGCATTGGCAATCTCTTGCGATTGTAGCTTTCCGACGTCATATCTCTTCACAGCGTTAGTTCGTGCTTGTCGTGAACAAGATATCCTCATTCGTATTTTGGCTACAACAAGGTAGTGGTCCGAGTCAAAGTTGGCCCCTCGGAAAGTTCGGACATCTAGCACACTGGAAGAGTGCCTTGCGTCGATCGCAACATGGTCAATTTGGTTGACGGTTAATTGATCTGGGGATCGCCATGTACCTTTATGAATTTTGAGATGCGGGAAGCGTGTACTACTTACAACAAGATCTAGCCCCGCAGCAAAATCGATTAGCCCCAGTCCGTTTTCGGAGGTTTTGTCATGGAGGCTATGCTTACCGATTGTGTTTCCAAAGATGTCCTCCTTCCCTAGCTTTGCGTTAAAATCGCCAAGAACGATTGTCACGTCGTGTCTAGGGCACTGCTCATACGTTTCTTCGAGGAGCTCGTAGAAACAGTCTTTGGAATCGTCGTCTTTCTCTTCTGTGGGGGCGTGGGCGCATATAAGGCTAATGTTGGCGAATTTAGCCCTGATGCGGATGGTCATTATACGCTCATTGACTGTTTTTTTGGCTAATCACCTTATCCCTGAGTCTTCCTCTAACGACAAATCCGCACCCAAATAAGCGCTGTTTCTGTTGTCTGTAGCAGTCGCCATAGTAGATGTCACAGTTTTTCATCTTCTTTGTGCCCGGTCCACTCCATCGCACTTCTTGGATGGCGGTTATGTCTGCTTTGCAACAGTCCAGGGCGTCCGCTAATTCTCCAGCTGCACGTAATCCATTAAGTGATCTAACGTTCCACGTGCAGATCCGGAGGTCATTGTCCTTTATTCGTTTGCTTGGATCGTCAACTTTAAAATCATTATCGTTATCCTAGGCTGTTGTTTGTTTCGGAACTGTCCTTTTTTTACGTGGTTGGGTAGTTAACCCTACGCACAACCCCCAACCTGGAATGCCAGGTCCTTTTGGATCCCTTCGGACACAAAGGGCCGGAATATCCAGAGTCAGTACCCTGCTGCAGGGGTGTGAGTGCTGCCGTTGGCTCACCATGAGCTCATCCGGCACCATCTCTACTTCAATACCCTGTCCTTGTATTGAAAGACCCCGAAAGACCTTTAAACCAAATATGTTGGAGTAGCTCCTTCAGGGGTTTCTGCTTTTATGGCTGCTGAAGTCCACCGTTGATTCTGTCCTTCGAATTCGTCCGCTGGGACATTTACAGGTTACATATGCCGCCCCATCTATTTTTGCACAAACTTGATTTCCAACGGAAACCAAGTTCATTTAAGATTTAAGTTCATTATCATATTGCAATGTAAACACACGCATTCTTTTTGGGCACTCGTAATCGGATACCCAAAACGAATGTGCAATTCTGCTGACACATTAAAAACTGAATAAGAATAAGGCATTGATAGAATTATGGAATGAGTAAGAATTCAGTCATAATCAACAGCTCACAGAATAAAGTCTTTTTAAAAACATCAATCGCGATTGTAATTACTTTTCTGGCGCAGTCGGTAGGATTTTTTCAAACAGAAGAAATCCATACGAGAACGAAGTTACGCGAAACAACTTAAGATTGTTAAAGTGTTAATATCAGTGTTCAGTGCGTGGCAAACAAAATAAAATTGTGAAGCACGTATACGAAAAGTGAATAAACCAAAAAGTGAAGTTTTTGGATATAAGAAAATAATTTATTTTTCTTGCTTTTTCTTGAATTGCATTGACGATTCAAGGGAACTAAAAAAAAAAAGAAGTAAACAATCACGATTAAAAGAAAAGACAAAACATTAAAATTTTGGCCGGTGATTCCAAACATCATGGACCAAGAAGCACTTAACCAACTAGTAGCGGCTATTCAAGCTCTAGCGGTGCGTCCCCAACCTCCACCAATGAATCGCACTGTACAGATCATAAAGGAGATATCATATATTCCCGAGTTTGATGGACAGAGTGAAAAATTAACCCAATTCGTCAGCGTGGTGGAAAACCATATCAACGGAACCAGGGCGGAGGAAAAACAAGAAATATGGAGAGCCATCTACAATTCCAAGGTAACAGGAAGGGCCAAAGAATTACTGATCCACAACACAACAACAACATGGGAGGAAACCAAAAATCTACTAAAGCAGCACTTCCGTCCAACAACAAGTTACAAGGAAATCGCAAACAAAATAACCTACCTTAAAGTAAGTTCAATATTAGACTTAAGCAACAAAGTTGAATTTTTAATTAAAGAAGTCAACACATTTGCGACATATGAAAATAATTCAGCTGAGGTAAAAAATAATTTATATGTATTAATAGTCAGTAAAGTAAAGCAAATAATCATTGGAAATTTATCAAGGGACATTCGAGATATCTATGATATCCATAAAGTCAAAGAAATCCTTTACTCATTTGTAGGGTACGATGAAGGGAATATACAAATAGATTTCAGAACAAACAGACAATACAGACCAGAAGATAGATCGAATGATTATAAAAACGCATCAGGTCAAAACAGCAATTATGTCAATCATAAGTCTCAGAGACAAAATAACAATTTCCAATCTAATTTCAATCATTCAGGACAGTTTAATCCGTTCAGGCAGGCAAACAGTTTCCAACACAACAGGTATCCCCAAGAAAATTTTCGGAATACGTCAGGGCAGTATAGGAATGGTAACACACCAAGATATAACAATTATCAACCCATTTTTAACCCTTCAGGACAGATTAGAAACGCGACACAAAACCCAGCTCCAATGTCGATAAATCAAATCGAGAATAGGGAAGAAGAAATTCACAATGTTGAGTTTTTTCTCAATTAAGCCTCGGGAACAAAATTTTTTTAGATTTAACAATTGACAATAGAAAGTATAAGGCACTGTTAGACACAGGATCAACTATGAGCATAGTAAATTCTAGCTCAGTTGACTGCAGTAGGTTCAAGACATATGACAGAATAAAAATGCAATTAAAAACAATTAATAACACAACGGATGAGGTAGTTGAAAGAATCATTACCAATATTCCGGAAGAATTTAAAGAAGAAAATAAAACTGCTACCAGATGGTACAAAAGAGACTTAGGTCCAAAGCCTTATGATATTCTAATAGGCATGGACTTACTTAGTAAAATTGTTAAAACCCTTGATTTTAACAGTAAAACTCTTATATTAAAAAACAATTCAATAATCCCTCTTTACTCCGAAAAAGACATCACAGCCTTCGATTGTTTTGAGCTTATCGGAGGAGAAAAAGAATTGGACCTAAGCCATCTGAACGCAGAGGAAAAGAAAGAAATAGAAGCATTATTAAGAAAATTCAAAAAATTAGTTTACCGTGAAGGTGATCAGCTGACGAATACGGACACTATCATGCACGAAATAAAAACTACCGTAGACCAATCCATACATGCTAAACTCTATAGGCTACCCCCAAAACATGAAGAAGAAGTAAAACGACAAGTGTTAGAAATGGAAAATCAGGGCATAGTAAGAAAATCAAACAGCAGATATGCCTCTCCTATTGTGGTAGTGGCAAAGAAAAAAGACAATTCTGGGCAACAAAAATTTAGATTATGCGTTGACTATAGAAAGCTTAATGAAATAACAATTGATGATAAATACCCACTCCCAAACATCGATAGCATCCTTGATAAACTAGGTAGGGCCCAATACTTTTCATCAATTGACCTTGCAAAAGGATCAAATCAAAGTTCACCCCGCCGATATTCCAAAAACCGCATTTGTGGCACCCAATGGCCTCTATGAATATCTTAGAATGCCTTTTGGATTGAAAAATGCGCCGGCAACGTTCCAAAGATTGATGAACCAAATACTAAGGGACTATATTAACAAAATTTGTGTTGTATCCTAATTTTCTCAACAAGTTTAAAAGAACATATTCAATCTTTAACCTTAATTTTCAAAAAGCTCTCATAACATAATTTAAAGATTCAATTTGATAAATGTTCATTCATGAAAAGAAATACCGAGTTTTTAGGTCACGTACTTACAGCGGAGGGAATGAAACCGAATCCAGATAAAATACAATGTATTAAAGAATACCAATTACTCAAAACAGAGAAACAGATAAAAACATTCTTAGGTACCACAGGGTACTATAGGAAATTTGTAAAGGACTACTCAAAAATAGCTTATCCCATGGTGAAATACTTGAAAAAAGGAATGAAAATAAATCTTAACGATCCCGAATACATCCAAGCGTTTGAAACACTTAAATCAAATATTATCAAGCACCCCATACTCAAATTTCCCAACTTTGAAAAACCCTTCACACTTTTCACCGACGCCAGCAATTATGCAATAGGAGCAGTACTCACGCAGGAAGGTCAACCTGTATGTTACGGGTCAAGAACATTAAATGATCATGAAAAGAAATATTCTGCGACTGATAAAGAGTTCCTAGCAATTGTTTGGGCAGTAACTTACTATAGACCATATTTATGGGGCACAAGATTCACCATCATAACAGATCACCAACCTATTAAATACCTAAATAAAAAATATAACGGCAAAGAATTTAGTCAAAGAAACCAGAGATGGCTTCTGAAACTATAAGAATACCAATTCGATATAGAATATTTAAAAGGAAAAGAAAATAAAGTGGCGGATTTTCTTTCAAGAATTCCAGAAGAGGAAACAGAGAAAAATGATACCGACAATAAGTCAATTAACAATCTGTCTGATATTGCAACTGTACATTCGCAAGAAGAGCAACTTCTTGATCACATTCCAATTAAAGAAACAATAGTTAACAAGTACAGAACACAACTAATATTAGTAAATAAAACAGAAAGAGAGATTGAAATCATAGACAAGAGAAGAATTATTTACTTAGACATGACTAAAACTAAGGAATACTGGTCAGATCTACTAAGACGATTTATAAAACGAGGGATAACAGGTATTTTCACAGAACTTTCCTACGAAGAATTTAATAAAATTCAAAAATTACTGATAGAATTATTTAGCAATAATAGAGAAATAAAATTCATAAAAGCAACCATTAGAGCAAAGGAAATACAAACAGTAGAAGAACTTCACAAACAAATCTCATCGTATCACATAAAAGAAAGCATTCACAGTGGTATAGTCGAGACATATCATAGCTTAAAAAATAAAATTTATTATCCCCAAATATTCAGAGAAATCAATAAAGTTATAAATAATTGCAAATCTTGTTTAGAAACGAAATACGAAAGACACCCAATAAAAAAGGAATTCGAAATTAGTGAAACACCAACAAGACCAAACGAAATTTTACACATTGATATTTTTTATTTCATGAAACAACCATTTCTTACTTTAATAGACAAACTAACAAAGAAAGCTTACGCTTATCATTTACCAAATAGAAACTGGATCAAGAAAATTGAAACATTAGAAGAACATATTTCCAAATTTGGTAAACCAAAGAAAATTATAGCCGATAATGAATTCCAAGCAGAGAATCTTAAAGAATTTTTTAACCAACAAGAAATTGACCTTCACCTTACTAAGCCCAACACACATACAGGTAATAGTGATGTTGAAAGATTTCACTCTACACTTCAGGAAAAATTAGTTTCAATGAGGAAGTTAGATTTGACATTAGTTCAGAAAGTTCATAGAGCAGTTAAGAATTATAATGACAGATATCATTCCACACTCAAAACATCTCCAAATGAAGCAATGTTTGCAGACATAGCCACTCTAAGAAAACAAATTATGACGGAAAAAGCAAATAGGACCGAAAAACTTAACAAAAACAGGGAGATATATATTGAAAACAGGCAGATAGTACCAATTAAAAATTACAAAAGAAACTATTACAAAAACGAACCTAGATACAGATTTAAAAAACTAGAAAGAGAACATCCTATTAACATTAAACGCCCTCGCATATTTGCAGATGACAATTTTAGTATACGCACTAACCATACGGATGACACCAGTAGCAGCGACCTTAACAGTCAACAAGTTAACGACTAACAATGGATATACCACTATTAACATGGGACAGACCGAACTGATAGAAAATAAAAGGACAATACTGCATATCATAAACACGGACGACCTAGAACAAACTTTAATTCTATTAAAGGAAATGTAGAAAATCTTCAAATAGGGAACGACTGGACGATAAGTAAAATGATAGAAAACATACAAGCAAAACTTCAGGCAATAGGTAGGACTAGTAAAAATAAGACAAAGACGAGGACTTATAAATATTAGGTGTGTTTCTTTACTGAAAATTAACACGAAATGCACCGAAAGTCGGTGAAAGTCAGTCAAATGTCGTTCCAGCACAGCGATTTTTGGTAGCAGTGCACAAAAGAGAGTGCTCACGAGAGAGTAAAAAATTTCCCCACCCTGCGAATTTCTGCCACCTAAATTTCTGTGGGCAGAAATCGTGCACAGCCAAAACAAATACAACAACTGTCAAACAGACGTTTTTCCAAGCGCTGCTGCGAATGTTTGTTAAAGACCGTTTCTTTACTTTTGAGACAATTACGCTCTTTCAGAGAGTTTCTGACCATTTCTGAGAGAATTTTACCCCCACTCCTTAAAATTTGACAGATTGTGAATTTCTGTGCACATAGGAAAGAAACAGACCTATTATAGGCACAGCACAAAAATGGCTGTTCGGAACAATGGACGATATCGACAGACAAGAAATAATAGAACACTTGAAAACAATAGAAGAGAACGATAATAACGCAATATTTAATTTAAACAATCAGATTAAAATAAATTCATATTTTAATGACACAATTTTTGACCTAAAGAATATTATAGAAACAGATAGAAAACAGATAGCCCAGTGGTGCGTTCCTAAATAGCTTCGATGTTACGCGATGTTGTAGTGTCAAAATCATCGTTGTTGTTGTGTATGTTTGACTTTGTTACAAAATCATGATTGCATTTAGGAACGACTCGATGTTACACTTTGTTTGTCTGTCAAAAATAAGAATAAAGTATTTCTTAAAATATAAAACCAGCTAAAAGAAAGATGAAGAAGAAAGAAATCTGAAATGAACAAGATTGAAAATCAATAACTGCTTACAGAATTTTGAAAGATTAATGAAAAAAAAACCAAAACAAACCTGAGCAACAACAAATCTAGAGGGGTTTGACAGATCAACATCGAAACTCAAGTCCCAGAGATGAGTTGGAAAAAGTTACGAAACGTAACATTCTGACACTTCAACATTGCATTTAGGAACGACATCGATGTTACATCGCGTAACTTTTTTGCATTTAGGAACGACATAATGTTACCGGATGTTACATCGCGTAACATCCAAGAATAAAAGAACAGACCACAGGTATACATAGAATTAACAGGAAATGAGAAACGAATTATAGAACAACAACTTAAGATTGATCAAATATTAATTACGTTTTTTGGAAGACAAATTGAATCAAATTGTAGATACCATAGCTCAAATAAGATTAGGTATAATTCACCCAAGCATAATGACGTCAGAAGAAATGACAGAAACAGGTTTAGACATTTACAAACTTAAAAACGCTAGAGTAGGAGTTTTACGATACGAGCAAAATAGAATCATTATAGCAATGAAAATCCCGAGTACCTACAAACTAGTAGATTTCAAACTCATAACAGCAATTCCTACAGAAAATAATCAAGAAATAATAATCAAAGATCAATTTTTTATAGAAATGAATGAAACAAGATATGAATATAACGAAACAATTTTATATGAAAAAGAACTTATAAAACTTAGCAACTGCATATCGCATAACAACTGTAAATTAAAAAAAAATAGCCTTATCGAAATAAAATCATTAGACGATTACACTATTCTCTGTAAAAATATGAATAATGTTGAAATAATAAATATGTGTGATGATCGTAAAATAAAACTAAATGGAAATTACCTAATTGTATTTTTAGGGGCGGCCGTGGTGCAGTGGTAGAGTGTTCAGTAGGTAGGCCGGATGCGTGGGTTCGAATCCCGCTCTGGGCATCTACTTTTCTTTCAGCCTCCTAGTTTCGCCGCCCTTGAGGTTATATGTGAAATAACTAACACCTTATTTCCACTACTGCAACACAGAAAAAAGGGAAGGCTGCTACCCTGGTAGTACAATGGACCGGTAATTAAGTCTGAGTTCTCCAGGTTAGCATATAAGCCTCTTCTTTTTATTATAAAAAAAAAAAAACCTAATTGTATTTAATAATTGCTCAATAGAAATACTAAACCAAACATTTGGCAATATGAATATTCAACATGTAAATAGATTTTTTTATAACGAAAACATAAAGTACAATTTTACGAAAGAATTAAATTTTGAAGAAATTACTCTGAAAAACTTTGTAAACCTAGAAAGTATAAACTTACTTAAATTTCATAAAAATGTACACTATTCAGTAATATCAATATTTTTTGTAACTTTGATTGTTCTTACAATTTTTATATTAAGAAAAAACAAAAAGCTAAAAATTTCAATCAATAATGTCAGTAAAGAAAGTCCCAAAATTCAGGAGAATTTTAACCTAAAGGGGGGAGAGGTTACATATGCCGCCCCATCTATTTTTGCACAAACTTGATTTCCAACGGAAACCAAGTTCATTTAAGATTTAAGTTCATTATCATATTGCAATGTAAACACACGCATTCTTTTTGGGCACTCGTAATCGGATACCCAAAACGAATGTGCAATTCTGCTGACACATTAAAAACTGAATAAGAATAAGGCATTGATAGAATTATGGAATGAGTAAGAAGTCAGTCATAATCAACAGCTCACAGAATAAAGTCTTTTTAAAAACATCAATCGCGATTGTAATTACTTTTCTTACACGAAAGCTCTCGTAGACCACTGAGATTCGTGCAGTCAGTCATTGTTCGCAGAGCAATTATAGTGTTGATCGATCACAATTCTTTGTTCCGGATTCCCTTATCAACACTCGCACTTACTAGTTTAGCAGGTCAGCTCTGGACGGAGCATCCCAGGTCCCAATCGATACCGCTAGGAGGTATAGTAAGCACAATTGACGTGTACTATAAGTTACAGCATCTGGGCGCCGCCAAGTTGGCACCAATCAGAGCCTACCCGAATAGTACAACGCCCATCAAGAGCAATTCCAACAACGAAACTAAAAAATTACAAAAGTAAAAATAATCCCTTATTGTTCAATGAGAAAATTGCCTCTTTGGTCAAAGCTAAAACATTGCCTGGAAGAACGTTCGAAGATATCCATCAACTCCAAACTGCCTATTCTATCGCAAAGCTTGTGCCAAGGTAAAATACGAATCAATCAGTGCAAAAAGATTATCTTGGAAGAACTACGTAAATAACATGGACCCTACCCTTGACTCCAAAACATTATGGAATCGTTAAATCCCTAAGATCCCCAAACTTCATTCAACACCTGCCGTTTATATATGATGCACACATACAGAGGAGCCCACTCGCTTGTTCATCTTATGGAACATAAACTAGCTGACAATCTATCACATCGTAAGCACAGCGTTGTTTTGTCAACTGATCTTGAAAAAGCATTCGATCGTGTTACGACTGTTCTGGTTATAGAACAGTTACACAAATGGGGAGTTCCCTACCAACTTTTAAAGCTCGTTTCATCTTTTTTAATTGGAAGAACATTTTGTGTAAACTTTAATGGCTATACTTCAGACAAATTGAAACTGGAAAACGGAATACCGCAAGGATCTCCTTTATCAGTATACCTTTATAATGCATACGTAGATGTACTCATAACTGAACTAGCACAACCAAAACACAATCTTGACTTCGTTGGGGTATACGTAGATAACATCTACGTGATAGCTTCAGGTGACCTATCTAAGGTGAATACAGTCCTAAATTCCGCAGACAAACTAGTACACGCATGGACTCAGAAAACGGGTGCAAAAGCTTCCCTTCCAAAATAGAAGCCCTGCACCTCTTCAGAAAACAAAAATGCCCAGGCTCAACAACACCACTCGCGCTTCGCAACACCAACATGATCTTAAAAAATGATCTGAGAGTTCTTGGTGTATCTTTCAGCCGTAACATGAAATGGGATCTTCACATAAAAAACACCATATCCAAACTTAAATGTATTAACAACGCAGAAGATATGAATGATATGTTCCCGTCGAAAAGGTCCTCATTTAGAAACTGCTCTAAAAATAACCAAGGCCCTGGTTGAAGGCACACTTCAGCATGGCCTAACATTATACATGTGGTCTACCAAGAAAAACCTACGAAGCATTGATACAGCAGTTAACGATTGCTACAGGACTGCTACAGGTGCCCTCAAGACAACACCAATCGAATCTCTTAGAATAGATAATAGAAGCAGGCTATAACTCCATTACCAGACTTGGACACAAAAGGGCAGGGAATCTGATAAGCACAGCGCTCACAGACTGGTCTCATCCTCTTTTCAAATCAGCACAACAAACTTTGTCCATGAAGAAACAAAACAAGATACACTCAACTTCTTCACTCAATAAAATTGTTAGTTTGGCTAGGACGCATGGATGCATTCCTTCAGAAGTACCAGAAAACGCGAACACCTTATCCCCTCCTCCTTGGAAAAGACACCTACTGCCCATCGACACCAGTCTCTATATGCACAAAAAACAGAGCACCCCAAATCTAACTTACCTAATGCTTCACCGCGAACTAGTAGATACCATTAAGCCTATTAGAACGCTTTACACTGACGGATCCTTTCGGGACAACAACTCAAGTTATGCAGTCATCGAAGTGAACGCAAATAACGAAGAGGTCAATACTTTTCAGGGAATCCTACCAGACGCAGCCGGTAGCTCTATCGCTGAGGTAACAGCGTTGTTAAAAGCCCTTGCATTTGCGCAAACATCTGCAGAAAAAACATAGATCTTTACTGACAATTTGAGCATCCTTACTGGTATTGCAAAAAAATAACTGCTCGGCACTGAACAATATCCGGAGCATCCTCCATAACAACGGAAGGATAACGATAGCATGGACACCAGCTATTAAAGGAAATGAGGCCGCAGATTAGGCAGCGAAAGAAGCAGTTAATTACCTATTCATAAAAGAACTACCAAAGATACCTCAACTGATACGGAAAATCTTTATATCAAAAGTAAATGAGGAACTATAACATATAACAAAACACTAACGAGAGAAGAATGCATCACCATATTTCGGATTAGAATGGGAAAACCCAATTTTTCTAGTCGACACCATTACACCAACCCTCCAGAAGAATGTGCTCTTTGTAGAGAGGTTCTCTCAGTTTGGCATATCCTTGCCGTTTGTCCAATTTCACGCCTTACCTCTAATACCGATTCCGCCGAAGATATGCAGAAAAAAATAGCTGAAATCCTTAATCCGACTGATACCAAGACATTCCTGCGCATCAAAGAAGCCACAACTTTACATAATTTATTTAAAGATATATGAACATTATAACTTTTTTATCCAAACGACATCTATGGTCTTGTTGCCCTGATGTCTTCCGTATAAATATCTTATGAATTTACTTTGTAAGCTATTTTAGTTAAATAAATAAATAAATGTGTCATCAAGGTATTGGAGTCCAGATCTCGATTCTTAATGTAGGATCTACCATTCAGTTTTCGTACTTGATTCCAAAAATCTCTCGTGCTCATGCAGTTGACCAGGCTTTTGGCTTTACGCTCATAAAACGATTCCTCCTTTCCCTACCCATGGTTTTATACTTTCGGATATGTTCATTATATAACCTTTTTGATGAACTTTCATTGGTTCGTCTGAACTGCTTTAGCGAAGCAAAACATAGATTTCTTGCCGTTATGCATTCTTTATCAAACGATGGTTCTTTAAAAGCTCCATCTCCTTTAAAATTGTATGATCTCGGACACGCTTTCTTTATGCAGCCTTCTATGTCATCAAGTTGCTCCATTTCATTCTCCTTCATATAAAAACCCAGCTGCCTTCTGTTAAATGTGGCCACTGATTCTCTCCAATGCAGCCATGACATGAGCTTCAGATCGATTTTTTCTTTATCTTCCGTCACAACAATTGGCATGTGGTCTGAATATGGGGCTTGTTGAACCTCGAAGTCGGTGATTACTCTATTCAATTTCCCCCTTGCAAGACTGTAATCAATTACGGAGCAGCCCTGTGTTCCAATAAAGGTATATTCCCCTAACTCATCACTATCGCTTGTACAATTTTGAGTTCGAAGTCAGATTGAGTCGCATAATTGTGGTACTTTATTTCCCCTCGCGTTCTTTACATTCATTTTCAACTCCTAACTCGTTCGCTATTCTCGCATTAAAATCTCCAATGAGTAGAAGATTTGAGGTTGAATCACTTATACCATTGTATATAGAAACTATTGTAAGTTCAAAGCGCGATTTAACAATGCTTTGGACCGGAGGAGCACGGTGGCGCAGCATTCGCTTTTCTACACACAATGATGAAACAAATGACTTGGAACGGAGACTGCTAAATGGGACCGGAGAAAATAGGTTCGCCACCAGTCAAAAAGTCTACATAATAATACTATAGTTTCTATATACAATGCTTATACCAAATTCCTTTATTTTATCGAAGTCCACATCCCAATGGTTACAGTTAACGTAATACCAACTTAATACAAAATCGTTCGTTACTTATTTCCATGTCTACAAAATTTACGTCATCGAAGCACTTAAACTCACAACGAATTTTATTGGCATCTTTTTTGAAACCAAAAATGCATCGTCCACTCGCTTTTCCCCTCGTATGTGTTCTTATTGCTGGTATAATCTTAAGCTTATAGGTTTTTAATTTGTTTTCATAAAAATTTAAATTATCTACTAAAATGTTTCATATAAAAAGTTAAATTCAAACTTATTTATATAATCATAAAAATCATTAAATAATCCCTTATTACTTAGCCCAGAAACATTATATGATAAGATTTTATATTTCAAACTATCACAAAAATATTTTGCTTCTTAGACCTTTTATAACAATTAGTCGGGCAGACGGTATAACAAGTTAAATCATGTTTTGGGATTTGAACAAACAGTTTGAGAACTTGTTTGAGGAGCGCTGTGATCAGTGATTTGATAAGGAAAGTGAACAGATCTAGTTTAGTTGTGCTGTCAATGTCACCAACAAACTGACGTAACACTGTACTGCGTTCCTAAATAGCTTCGATGTTACGCGATGCTGTAGTGTCAAAATCATCGTTGTTGTTGTGTATGTTTGACTTTGTTACAAAATCATGATTGCATTTAGGAACGACTCGATGTTACACACTTTGTTGGTCTGTCAAAAATAAGAATAAAGTATGTCTTAAAATATAAAACCAGATAAAAGAAACATGTTTTTGATGAAGAAAAAAGAATTCTGAAATGAACAAGATTGAAAATTAATAACTGCTTACAGAATTTTTAAAGATATATGAAAAAAAAACCAAACACAAATCTGAGCAACAACAATTTTAGAGGGGTTTGACAGATCAACATCTAAACTCAAGTCCCAGAGATGAGTTGGAAAAAGTTACGAAACGTAACATTCTGACACTTCAACATTGCATTTAGGAACGACATCGATGTTACATCGCGTAACTTTTTTGCATTTAGGAACGACATAATGTTACCGGATGTTACATCGCGTAACATCCAAGAATAAAAGAACAGACCACTGACTTTCCGCATTCACCACCGCATTTTAATTTGTTGTCGTTGTCATAATAAAATGTTTGATCGTGAATTTGTGTTTTTATGGTCCTGTTTTTGGTGCGAATTTCTTTATTTGGAGCTATCAGTTGTCGTTTGCGTGAGTTAAACAAGTTATTTATTCTCAAATAATATGCATTAACTTTATTCTAGTTTTAGTATAATTGTTTTAAGCTATTATTTCGAACTATGTCTTCCTTAAGTGTGCTGCTGCTTCTTCGATGCGCCAAAAGAGAATGCCCCCAAAAAGAATGGCAAAGCCACTGAAAGATAAGAAAAGCTTTTTTTAATCCGCTTGGCTTGGGTTTGGTATCTCCGTCTTGTTGTTAATCCACCCGATGCCCTTGATACTGCATCTTACATGATCAGTGTGTTGTGTCGATAAGCGTCATCTCTTATCATGTGTTCTGCATAGCCGGAGAGAAATAAAGTTTGAGCTTTTGTTGCTATGCTGGGATCGTGTCTCTCATCGATAAAATGAATCGCCAAAGTTATGTCGGTGTTACCATTGCATCGTGCTAACATTAGTATCGTGGTGGTTATGGATACGTTCCTATAACTCCTCCCTTGCAAGTATGAACGAAATGAATAGATGATTGAAGTTCATGTCAATCGTCAGAAGAAGGCTCTCAACGTTAGCACTAATGTATTCGTTGCAGATTTTGGTTGATTAGTAGAAGTTCAAAATGAACATAATTACCGGTGTAAAGGGATATAGGGATTGGATTTAATGGCATTCGGATCATTCGAAGTCTTTAAAGTCTAAAGTTGGAAGTCAATAATAGCAAGTTTAGAATGAAATACGGACGGAATATTTATATCAAAGCGTAATCTGATGATCAAAAGAAAATATTTATATAATTTTCCAAAGAACATGGAACTACCTGCATACATATTACATTACATACATTATATAAAACACAAACAAATCGAAAGACATTTTGTTTTAGATAGGGCTTTTTTTTTTTTTTTGCTACACTTACGAAAATTCGGTGTTTGTTTTTGGTTTCTTTCTAATTTTTTGCTTGTGGACTTTCCGCTTATTAGTGTCTACAGTTATTTTATTGTCCTTAACAACTTTATGTTCATTGAATCTAGGGGCCAATTTGTTTCTTCTGTCATCTAACTCATGTACTATTTCGTTCTCTGTAAAATTTGGTGGGTCGACTCGATTTTCGTTTCGTTTTTCAATAATTTTTTGTTTGTTTCTTAGGCTACGGTCATGAATTAAGTCTCTCAATTTAGAATAATCTTTTATGTGTTGGGCTAAATACTCTTGCTCTGTTTGGAAATTTTCTTTCATAACTAAAGGGTTTCTTTTACTAATATGGCCATTAAGTAATTCGAATGGTGTCAATTTTGTGGCAGAGTGGACACTGTTATTGTACGTAATCACTGCCTCGTCGATAACTTCACCAATCGTTTTATTATTATTTCCTGATTTAATAATTCTGATAAGTTCAGTAAGCGTTGAGTGAAACCTTCTATTGGAGAATTTCCGTTAGAACTTTTGGCGCATATTGTATGATGGTTAATCGAATGAAGATCTAAAAACTCTTTAAAAATTGAAGATAGGAATTCACTACCGTTATCAGAGACCAAGAGTTTTGGTATTCCATGGTGGGAAAAAAAATGTTTTAACGATTTGATGAGGTTAATGCTGTTCCGAGCAGAAATTAAATAAACGCAAGCAAATTTACTAAATTTGTCTATTATGGTGAAGAAGTTTTCTTTACAGACTGAATAGATATCGACCTGAACAATTTCTAGGGGTGTCGAGGGTGTTTGAGTGATTTCGAATTTTAAAGGCTCCCTTTTGCGGTCATATTTTTGCTTTTGACAAGTATCACAACTATTTATCAAAGAGGTAATTATGTTTTTCATATTCGGAAAGAAGTATGTTCTTTTAAGATGGTTAAGGGTTTCAAATATACCTCTATGGTTAGAGTACCTGTGATAATCCCGGATAGCTTTTTCTTGTTTGTCCCTCTCCGTTATGTCTTCTAAAAAAATGTTACATCTTACTAATTTCAAGTGCTTGTTATTACTAAAATACTTTGAATAGACCGATTGAACGGTTTTGAATGTTGTATCATCGGTAAGTATGGCAGATACTCTTTTTGTATTCAAAAAATCTTTAAAAATGCTAGCTATCACCGATTCGTCACTTATTTTGTCGTATTCGATTGTAGTTCTTTTCTTCCTTTGAAATAGTATAGTTAGTTTAGGGTTCATTTTCGTTTTTTCCGCATTAAATTTTAAAATTATTTGATTGGAAAACTCGTTTAAGGGCCGCTCTGATATGGGTATTCCATCGTTCATGTTCTCCTGCGCAGAATGGATGGTAGATGCGTTTTCTCGTTCATCTAGGTTGTTCTGAACTGAGATCAATTCCATATCTTCGACGTCGTTTGCTTGGTTAGCATTTATTTCTACCCTCGATAAAGCGTCAGCGTTTGAGTTTTGTTTTCCCTTTTTGTATGTTATACAATAGTCGAACTCCTCGAGTTGTAGCCTCCAGCGTACTAATTTAGAATTTGGTTCTTTTAACGAGAAGAGCCACGTAAGGGGCTTATGATCTGTTACGATTTGGAATTTTCGTCCATACAAATATGGGCGAAAGTATTTTGTAGCCCAAACTACAGCTAACAGTTCCTTTTCTATTGTACTATAATTTTCTTCGCTATTGGATAAGGTACGACTTGCATAGCAAATTGGTTTATCCGAGCCTATAGAACCTTGAGACAACACTGCCCCTAATGCAACGTTACTCGCATCGGTTGTAAGGATGAAAGGCTTGTTGAAGTCGGGATACTGCAGTATAGGATCGTTGCATAGAAGAGCTTTGCAAGTTTCAAAGCAATCTATGTATCTTGTGTTCAACTTTATGCTGTTGTTCTTACGTAAGCACTCGGTCATGGGCTTGGTTAGGTTAGCAAAGTCTTGGATAAACTTCCTATAATATCCCAAGAGACCTAGGAATGATTTTATTTGCTTTCTTGTCTTGGGTATAGGGAAATTAGTTATAGCACTTATTTTTTCTGGATTGGGTTTCACACCATCAGATGTTACTAAGTGTCCTAGGAAGGCGACTTCTTTTTGAAGAAAGGCAGACTTCTCCAATCGAACTTTTAAGTTTGCATTTTTTAACCTTTCGAAAACGGATTTTAAGTTTTCTATGTGCTGTTGGAGTGACGTGGAGAATACAATAATGTCGTCCATGTACATTAGACAATTTTTCCCTATAAGACCTTGAAGTACATTGTCCAATGCTCTTTGAAACGTGGACGGAGCATTTTTCAAGCCAAATGGCATGCGAAGGAACTCGAAATGTCCGCTGTCAAATGAAAATGCTGTCTTCGGTATGTCTTCCTCCTTTATCTCAATTTGGTGAAAACTGGAAGCGAGATCAAGTGTCGAAAAGTACATACACCTGCCAAGTTTGTCCAAAATTTCATTGATATTAGGCAAGGGATATTTATCTCCGATTGTCTTATCATTAAGTTTGCGGTAGTCAATGACTAACCGCCATTTCCGTTGCCCTGCACTATCTGTTTTCTTTGGCACTATCCATATAGGAGAAGACCAAGGAGAGTAACTATTGCGGATAATACCTTGATTAAGCATCTCAGTTATTTGAGTTTGAATTTCCTCCTTATGGATATATGGATAGCGGTATGTTTTAGAGTAGACAGGTAAGTTATCTTTAGTATTAATTTCATGTTTGGTCAAGTTAGACGAGGTCATATGCTGGCCATCTTTAAAGAAGATATCTTTGTAGTTCTTGCACAAACTGCGAATGGCCTTTTCTTCCTCATTATTTAAGTTCTCAGTTTTTAAATCTTTCATAATGTTTGATTTTTCTAAATAGATTTCGCTTTTGAAAGAAAAATTGTTAATTTCTGTATAATGAGTAGGTGAGAAAGCGTTAGCTTTAATTATCTGTTCTACAAGAAACGTTTGTGGAGAATCAGATGTGTTGATAACTTCAAGATTTGAATACCAATCTTTCGCTGTGTATAAGCCTTCAGATATATACAGATTTTCTTTTATTGTTGTTGGCAATAGATAAATATTGCCAGATTTGACATCGACTGGAAGACTGCAAATCAATTTACTACGTTCTGGAACAACGTAGATTTTTGAAACCAGATTAGGTTTAAAATTTATTGGAATTGTTACGTTCTCTGTTTCCAGAAGTGAATTTTTCAAATCGATTTTCATTGCGAGTTTTTCCATTATATCGGTTCCAATTAATCCATCAAAATAATGATGGAATTTAAAAAGCAAAAATGATAAGGTTTTATCAGTTTTAAATTCTAATAATTTGTTTATACTTATTTGTTTATTAACGATTTTACTACCAAATATAGTTTTAATTTTTATCGGATCAATACATTCTACTCTGCTATTTGCAATAAGATCTGGGTTGATAAAGGATTTGTTACTTCCTGTATCCACCAAAAATTTTAGATTTTTATTTAATAAACTTTTGATATTGATATAAGGTAGAAGGTTTGTGTTATGGTTGTTGACTTCCAAATACCCTATTGACTTTCCGAGGCTGATATGTGAAAATTTCTGTCATCAACAACATTTATATCAGATGAATTCAACTGAGGGTCATTGCTTCTATAATTTACATGAGGCTGGCTCTCAATATTAAAAGTTTGTCCGTTCCTACTTATCCCACTTAACCCTCTGTTTATAGTTCCACTATAGGTATCCATTGGCTCTGGAAGTGTAGTTCTACTCATGTTCGACTGACCACTTTGAATGGAACTATTATGTCGAAAATTACTATTCCTTGGTGGGTTATTATTGACCTGTCTTGAGTTATTTCCTTGCCTGAACCTTCCGTCTTGCCTACTATCTACATTTTGCCTTGTGTTTGAATCATCTGCAATGTTATTGTGTCCATAGCTCGGATTTTGTCTGAAGTTACTATTTGAAATGTTATGGTTAAAATTGTGGTTATCTCTAGGATCATTATAATGCCTTGAGTAGTTTTGTAATTGATTGCCTGGTTGTTGAAGTCTTTCTGTGGAAACCCTAGAATTTGTTTGTGTATTAGTGTTTGGAAAAAAGGTTCTTCTATTTTGATATCTAACTGCCTGTGGTGTTTGTGAGTTTTGGAAATAGTAACAATTTTCTTCCTGTTGACAAAAGCTAAAAGCATCGGTTAATTTTGTTGGTCGCATTGCTCTAACAGTTGAACCCAAAGGCTCCCTTAATCCTGACAAAAAGATGTTAAGGCACATTTCCTGATAGAGATTTTGCTTAGCCTCGAGAACACTAGCGTTGTTTTCGTGGACTTTAATGTGATTTATCATCGCGGAAAGTGTTTCAACTATTTTTAAATAAAAGTTTTCTACAGACGATTGATTCTGTCGAAGCTGGTGCAAATCTCTTATCAGGTTCTTTTCATTTCTCTTATCCGCGTAGTGTATTATCAAATTATTTTTAATGTCTTCCCAATTTGGTTGAGTTCCATACATGTTTAGAGCCTCGTTGGCCGGGCCAACAATCTTATTTCGTATGGCTCTTAAAATAACTTTTTTATAAGCAGGGTTTGAATTCAGTTGAGGCATAAGGCCTAAAATTTCTTCTACATTACTAATGAAATCAAACAGCAACCGAGAATTTCCATCGAATGTGGGAACATCCTTAATTGCATCCGGGATTCGAAGGCAATTAAAGATGTCAACCGCTACATTAGGAAGCATTATGTTTGACTCTATATTTTTATTCACTTTTGAATCAGCAGATTTACCTACAGTATAATTATATCGTAGAACTTTTTTGCTTAATTTACTTTCTTTTTTATTCCAACTTGGAGCAAAAAGACTTCGAATTTTATTTCCTTGAACTTTAGTTTTTAGGACAGGAGGCATGGGAAACCGATAAATACAATCAAATTGAACTTACCCTACTAATCTTTACCATCAGGTCCACGGTGCTTAAGGCTTAAAAACCACCACTTCAATTATTCGTTAAAGTGTGCTCCAACTTGTATCCAGTCCTGGTCTAGCTACTCAAGATGTTCACTATTAGGTTGTCTGGTACAATATTCCTAGTCCGACTGCGCCAGTTAAACAAGTTATTTATTCTCAAATAATATGCATTAACTTTATTCTAGTTTTAGTATAATTGTTTTAAGCTATTATTTCGAACTATGTCTTCCTTAAGTGTGCTGCTGCTTCTTCGATGCGCCAAAAGAGAATGCCCCCAAAAAGAATGGCAAAGCCACTGAAAGATAAGAAAAGCTTTTTTTAATCCGCTTGGCTTGGGTTTGGTATCTCCGTCTTGTTGTTAATCCACCCGATGCCCTTGATACTGCATCTTACATGATCAGTGTGTTGTGTCGATAAGCGTCATCTCTTATCATGTGTTCTGCATAGCCGGAGAGAAATAAAGTTTGAGCTTTTGTTGCTATGCTGGGATCGTGTCTCTCATCGATAAAATGAATCGCCAAAGTTATGTCGGTGTTACCATTGCATCGTGCTAACATTAGTATCGTGGTGGTTATGGATACGTTCCTATAACTCGTGCTCGTATATCTACCGGATACCTCACGTCTTTGCATCTTAACAGTGACGTTGGCCACATTGTTATTTGTTTTTTAAAAATCTTCATGTTGCAATAATATTTCTGTCCTCTGATTTCAAAAGATCCCTGCAACATGGCATCGCTTTCTCGTTGGCATCCTCTTCCGTTTGTATCGGTATATGTACAATAACATTCTTCTCGGTGGCCTTCATTTTTAGAAGCTCCAATTGTCGTTCCAATGAGTTACAGAGAATTAAAACCCAGTTAAATCTATTAAATTTAAAAAAAAATTAACGAGTTACCTTAGAACTGAACTGACAACAGCAAGCCAGGGTTGCCAATCCCATACTGTATGGTGCGCATTTGCATCGCACCCAATGGCGAGGTTCACGTTAATTTTTTTTGCTTCCTGGATCATTCTCTCCGGTAACTCGCCAAGGAGAGGACCTTCGATGTCATGGCCAATGAATACCGAGGCCAGCCAATAACGGACTTTGGCGGTTTCGGGTCTGGCAACGGTAATATCTCGATCACTGAAATTAGGTAGCAATAAAGCATTATCTAGTACCATTTTTTACCGTACTGCAAGATCAAGGGATACCTGTAGTCTGCGTTATAGAGTATTTGGTAGTTTCTAGTCTTAAAACCACGAATATCGTTTTTGGCAATCTAGTGTTCTTGAATTAAGACAATGTCGTCTCCGTCTTTTAATAGTCGCTTGGGAAGCTCGACCGAAGCCTTTATTAAGTGCTAACTGGAGCATTTTTGCAACAATCAGGCGCCTCCACCACGGTTGTATCGATATCTAAATCCGGAGATGAAGCCAGAGGGTCATCTTCACTCAGCAGGATGTTGTTAAGGAAGCCCTCGCCTTCCATATCGATATCATAAATTTGGATTTGAAAGAGGGTCCGACTGTGCGGTCACTTGTTCAGTTACCTGGTCTGTAGTCTCTTGAGAGGGAAGGCGATCAACATCCAAAGGACTTACTCTTGCGAGTTCATCCTTCTTGCACACATGGCATGTAATCACTTTGCAATCGCGTAATTAATTACTCCTTCGCATTCTACCAGAGGAGCAAGGGACTCTATGTTGAGTACCAGAAGGACATTCATATGGAGTCGCTTGGGTCCTTCTAACTTCCTGTTGTGAGTTTTAAGATGAAAGTTGCTGATGCGGAGAATATCGTCCCCGCTCTTAGAACCTAGAAGAACTCTAGTGCGAGCTCTCGGTCTGCAAGGGATAACATCCTTTGTAACGACCTCGAGTTTTGCACCAGGCCAAAGCTCTCCCAGCTTGTTGACCGCGATCTTTAGTAATTCCAATGATCTTTGGTCGGCACAAGTGATCAGTTTTATCTGACCTTTATGCCATCCGTCCTCACGAATAGTAAGAGGTGGACATAGCATAAGGCAGTTAAAGAAGCAAATCACTTGCATTAAGTATTCAGCCCTATCACGAATTCCATCGTAATCGAAAATTTGCTACGAATCACGAAATAGCTATTGCAAAATCCGTTCGTAGTGGATTCGTAGTGTAAAATCTACTAAGAATTTCGAAATTCGGGGATTTTGATATCACTAATTACGAATGAAACGGAAATATGACGTTCTTTTCTACGACAAGTTTCTTCTGTCGTATAGCGTAGAGCCATAGGTAAAATCTATTTGTTAAAATATAAAAAACACATTGATATTAAACAAATTTAAAATTCTACTTAAGAAAAAACAACAAAAACAAAAATTATTTCCTAAATTAAAGAAAAAAAAAAAATTTAATGCAATTTGAAAAGTTATTCGACCATTCATTGGAAAATTCAAATAACTCCAGTTTACCAACCAACTTTTCTCTAAGTTCCTGCATCTTTTGATTGAGGTCGAAGTAGATTTAACTCTGTTTTTATTTCCTCCAAGTGGTCATTATCTTCCTCTTTTGGAAGTTTAGCGTATCCTTTCCTTTTGCTATATCTGGATTACAGGATAACATTTCATACAGCCTGTTGTTTTCACCCTTTAAGAACATCGGTTACATAAACACATATCAATGAATAAAATTATTTCCGAAAGAAATAACATGTTTTCAAATGACTGTCTTTGTCATGCCCGTTTTCAAATTTATGCGAAATTGACAGATTTGGAGTGTTTAAATAGTAGTCGTACTGAGGATGGCAACTCTGGCTATTTACTGAGTGACATCTTTGTTAAAAAGTCCTATATCAAAGTGTTTTTATCTTTAAAATAACGAAGCTTAAAATTATTGCAAAGCTACATAGCTATTATTTAAAGTGTCGTGCATTTGAAAATCATTAAATTTTAACTTAAAAACTATAAACACGAAGTGTAAATGAGTGCAAAAAGATCTCTTGCTGTCACTTCACCTGATCAATTTATCACAAAGCATAAAAGACAACAAAAAATAACAACAACTAGAACAATGGCAGTGGGCCAAATGTCAATCGACGACCTAAAAAATTTCATGGGCGATCTTCTGGACACAAAAAATGCAAATTTAGCAACTAAAGAAGACGTTGCAACTATACATGAAGAAATCCAAAAACTCCGAACCAAAAACCAGGAACTCACACAAGCACTGGAGAAAGTTCAACAACAATGCGAGTATCTCAAGAGAGAAGTTAATTTTGTAACCAAAAAATCATGTGAAAAAAATCTTATTGTACGCCTCGCCAAACAACCCAACACCGATCCTCGCGACGAAGCTAAAAAACTGCTTAATTCACTTGTTCCAGATGAGCCGGCACCTATAAGCTCAATTCGTTCGCTACCTTCGAACTTCAAAACTAGCAATATTGTTCTTGAAACAAATTCTAAGGATTATGTGGATAAAATAATCAATAAAACAATCCAACTCAAAGGCACTGGTATGTTCATCCATAGGGATCTGCCATTAGAACAACGAAAAATACGACAATTGCTGCTGCGTGTGAGGAAGTCCATAAAGACTTGCAAACCGAATGTTGACATCAAAATCAAAGGTGAGACAGTGGTGGCTGAGGGGAAAATCTTCAACTGGTGCAGAGAGAGGGGGTTATTGCAGTCAAATGACGGAGTCGACGGCTGCGAAACTCTCAAACATTTGTATGCGGGGTTCAACTTGTCAAACGAAGAGCTTTTACGATCAGCAAATGCATCCAATATCAGCAGAAGCAACAACCATGGGAACATAACAACGAATAACCAACTGCCTGATTGTATGCAACAAAAAAACTATTTAGCACGAGCATGAGACAGTACCGTCTGCCAGAATTTTAGTAAAACAAATAAAGTTATTAAAGAAGCACCTGTAAGTATTTTAAATTTATTATCGTATAATGTAGGAGGATTAAAAAACAAATTACTTTTTCCATCCTTTTTTGAATATGTGAATAGTTTTGATTATTTTTTTCTTTTTGAAACACATGTAATGCAGGATAACGGCGTACCCCACAGGGGGATCACTAGTGTGAAGCAGAAAAGTGGGAGAGTTGTGATCGCTTCAAGATCACTACTCGTAACGCCGAAAATGAAAAAGAAGAAGAAGAAGAAGTAATGCAGGATAATTATGGAGATTTTGAAAAGTTTTTTATTGGTTATAAATTATGTTGGATTCCTGCTACACGGGTACATTCTCGTGGGCGGGCAATTGGAAGATACCTCTTTGGGTATAGATCTACTTTTAAGAACTGTAGTTTTCTTACTATCGAAGGCTTTACTGCCTTAAAAATAAAAATATTGTGCGAATGGTACTATGTTTTGCCAATCTATCTTAATTGCAATAATTGGGAGCAAGATTTTTTCAATTTTGAAAACTTACTTAATAACATAAATATTAATAACATAATGCTTATTGGGGATTTCAACGCGCGTATGGCAGACAAACAGATAGAAAGTGAAATTAATATTTTTGGTGAACAATTTAAAGCAGTAAGACACTCAAAAGATAAGACTATAAATGGGAACGGAAAGAAACTTTTGGAATTATTCCAGAATTTTAATATATTCGTATTAAATGGGTCAATTGATGGTGATATTTTAGGAGAGCTAACTTTTATTGGAGGACCCGGTTCTTCTGTGGTGGATTATTGTGGTGTCGGTGATAAATGGTTTGAAAGAGTAGTTGACCTCCATGTTGGTACACAAACTTTTTCCGATCATATGCCCATATCCGTAACACTGTCTTCAGAAGAGTTGGGGCTTGCTAGTGAAATGAAGCTCTTACCAAGACTTTATTGGAGGGAGCATGAAAAAGAAAAGTACCACCACAAGCTTTGTCAGTTTATGGCGCAAACTGACCTAAGCGAAGCAAGCTCAAGCCACGAAATTGGTTTTTTTCATTGAGGCTATAAAAAACTCAACTTCCTTTGAAGAAAGAAGGTATGTAGCAACAGGAAAACAGAAGTGGTTTGATACTGACTGTGAAAAAGCAAGAGCGAAATCGTTCAAACTGCTCAAACTAGCAAAACAGCGGAATGGAGAATTCTTCCGAAAAGCATACATACAAGCTAATACTTCTTACAAAAATTTGTGCAAATCTAAAAAGAAAGAATTTTTCACCAAATTGGCAGAAAATTTAAGTAATGTAAAAGACTCCTCACAGTTCTGGAAAATAGTGAAGGTATTGAATGGTACCAAATTTAAAATAGGAAATAATTTAGATGCCAATATTTTAGCTGATCATTTCAAAAATCTTTTGAATCCTATATCGGATGACGAGCCAATACAATTCGCTGAAAACTTAGTTTCTGTAGTAGATATAGAGCAGGATATTGATCTTGAAGAGATTCGCTGTGTTTTGGACAAAGCAAAGGACAAGAAAGCTCCAGGAGAAAACAGAGTTCCTTATGAGTTTTTTAAAAATGCTCCCAACATCTTCCTGGGTCATTTATCAAAGGTATTTTCAAAAATACTACACACAGCAGAAGTACCGCAAAGTTTTAAGAAGTCAATAGTGTTTCCAATACATAAAAAAGGCGACACAAACAATGTGGAAAATTATAGGGGAATTTCATTTATGAATATAGTAGCTAAAATATTTGCAGGCGTATTACTGAAAAGACTTGAACGTTGGGTAGAAAAAAACAAATTACTCAGTGAATTTCAAGCAGGCTTCCGTCCAGGATACTCAACAGTGGATCACCTTTTTTCTGTTCAAAATATTGTAGATCACTACTTAGAAAATAAGAAAAAATTGTATGCAGTATTTATAGATCTTAAAGCGGCCTTTGACAGCATTGACCGACGAGCATTATTATACAAGCTCAATTCAATTGGCATGTCTTCCAAAATTCTAAAATTATTAAAAAATATGTATGAAGAGACTGTATCGGCTGTATGGGACGGTGAACAAATGTCAGATTGGTTTGAAACAAAAAGTGGTGTTCGCCAAGGATGTTTGTTGTCCCCATTGTTGTTCGCATTGTATATAAATGACATAGTTGATTTTTTACCAAATGGAATCCATATTGCAGGGCAAACAATAAAATGTCTTTTATACGCAGACGATATTATATTATTCGCAGATTCTCCCGAAAGCCTTCAATTAATGATAAACAAATTCAGTAGTTACTGCAAAACATGGAATTTGGTAATAAATACTTCAAAATCGAAAGTCATGATTTTCCGAACTGGGGGAGGTAGACACTGCCGAAATGAAAGATGGACTGTAAACAGGGAGTCTCTTGAAGTTGTGGAGGAATTTAATTATCTGGGTATGATACTAACACCTAATCTAAATCCAAGAAAACATCTGCAGATTAAGCTTGCAAAATCAGTAGCTGCAATAAATTCAACATGGAAAAATCTGTTTAGAAGTAGACTCGTTGCGCATAGCATCAAGTTTAAAGTATTTGAAGCTGCTCTGAAATCTATAATGACATATGGTTCTCAAGTTTGGGGGTATGAACAATATGAGGAAGTAGAGAAACTTCAACGATTTTTCCTTAAAAAAACATTTGCTCTACCTCAGTCAACGCCGAACTACATGCTCCTTCTAGAAACTGGTCTTTCACCAACTTTTCTATACACTCTAAGAATGCACTTTCAATATGTCTTAAAAATACTCACATACCCTGACGATCGACTACCAAAGATACTTGCAAAGCATAGCATACGCAAAAACATAAGCTGGTTCAGGAAATGGGAAGGGCTTACTCTGCTCTGTGGAACTCCACTGCCAAGCTTAGACACACAAGACGTTAATCTAAGAAATAAACTAATGAACTTTCTAGAAGTTTTGGATATAAAAATAAGATCAGATCTTATTGAGGAAGCTAAAGGCTCATCACGGAGATCAATGTATCCAAAGCTCGAGTATAATTTAAACAGTGCGAATTATTTTACTGATGCAAAAAGCTTGAGTGAAATTTCCAACATTTTTCGATTGAGGGGAGAACTGCTAGCTCTAAATTACAGACCATACCACAAAGACCGAAACACGTATTGTTCATTATGCAATATGCAAGAACAAGAAACTTCGTTTCACTTTTTATCTGTCTGCCCGATTTTAAAAGAACTTCGATTCGTATACTTTCAAAAGACAGTTTTAAGTGAAGAAGCTTCTATAAGTATCTTAAATGGTGAAAATTGGAAAAACCTGGCTCATTATTGCATAGAAACACTCAAATACCGACAAGAATTTATTAATGATTAATAGTAGATTTCAACCCATTAAGGTGCACCCTCATCTTTCGTATACGAAAACTCCATTTTTGTTATGCAAATAAATCTATACTTTGCATATTATTATAATTTAAAAATTTAAAAAAAGAAGAAAAAAAAGTTGTGAAATATTTTCAATAACATTTTATTCATGGAAAATTAAAGCATTATTATTCTAAAGATAAAATAAAAAAAACTCATATGTTTAAAACAAAATTTTATGAAAAAGTTGGCATCTGGCAGACGGTTTCAAACCAAGGCCAAAAGTTATTTATATTATGAAAATTGTAAACTTTAATTATATGGAATTAAAAATAAACTAAACTAACTAACTAAATGAATTTTTACTAGAAAATAAAAATCGGAAAAAATGTGCTTGGGAAAAGTTAAGGAATTTTTTTTCACCTGACACACTTAGACCAATACTATTTCCATTGTGATACCATAGAAATTATGCGAGGGATTACCTCGATAATAGACCAATACTATTTCCATTGTGATACCATAGAAATTATGCGAGGGAGTACTTCATCACTTAACAAAACCATTTGGAGCTTTTAATAAAGCGAAGGAGATGCAGAGGATCTGTGTTCGCCAGATCGCTTCGAGAAAATATTTCCCCAGATGCCGCTTTCTTTTAAAAGAGAGTGCAGGACATGAGCAGAGGAGGTGTGGGATTGTCTCCTCCTCCTCCTCATCTAAGCAACTTCTGCAGAAGTCATTTGAGGGAACGCCAAGTCTTATGGCGTGTCTTCCTATCAGACAATGTCCGGTAATGACATTGATTACGGAGCTAACTTGCAATCTGGTAATGGATAACAAATGTCTTGTGCGTTTTGGATCTCGTCCTGGCCATATCCGTTTTGTTGCCACGCACGTGGCGATATTGTTCCACCTGTAGTTTGTTCTGTCCATTGCCTCTTGCTTTATCATAAGTTTACATGTAGCGATTGGTATACCAATATTCAACCTGCTGGTTAAGATCGGTAGAACGGTTCCTTCTCTGGCGAGTTCATCGGCCCTGCAGTTACCCACGATATCTCAGTGCCCCGGCACCCAAATAAGGTGAATATTGAAATGTTCAGCCATCTCCTTAAGAGATAAGCGACAGTTAAGGACGGTTACTGAGTTTGTAGAAACAGCGCCGAGTGATTTGAGGGCTGCTTGAACATCTGAGAAAATCCGGATATAAGTTGAGGATATCACGTTTTCTTTTAGCCATGATAGGACCTCTTTGATCGCCAGAATTTCCGCTTGGAACACGCTACAATGGTTTGGAAGGCGGAACGAGAGACTTACTTCTTCGGTTTTTGGACCGTCTGTATAGAAATGAATTGAATCATCTCTCAAAAATTCTTCGTCTTCCCAGGTCGTTCTCGGTGGGATTGAGACTTGGAACTTATTATCAAAAACCAATTGGGGGATGGTGTAGTCGGAGTGATAAGGGATTGATCCGAATAAATTCAGGATTGTAGCGTGACCGATGTTATTTACGGTGGGAGATAGCTCTCATACGAATGGCTGCACTGGCGGCCATTTGTTTGCTGAAGATATCTAGTGGTGTGAGGTTAAGGAGTGTATTTAGGGCAGCTGAGGGTGTTAATCTCAGTGCTCCGCTTATACACAGACAGGCTGTTCGTTGGACCTTGCTTAGATTATTGCAGTAGGTCCTTTAACAAGAGCGGTCTACCACTACTCCGCATGTGAGTATTGGTATATGAATGATATGAACCACGATGTAACTCTTTTGTCACGCCGCGCCGTCCAACGTGATATTCCAAATAAGTTAAAATGAAAAAATTTTTTTAATAATAAAAGAAATTTATTATTAGTTGGAGTATTGTGATTTAAAAATCAAAAAAGAAAGTTTTTGTGACCTTCACAATGTTGTTGCACCCTTCTAATACGCAATGCGAAACGCATAATGGAGTGAAGGTCACAAAAACTTTCTTTTTTGATTTTTAAATCACAATACTCAAACTAATAATAAATTTCTTTTATTATTAAAAAAAATTTTTTCATTTAAACATTAGCCAGACCACGGGCAAACATATTTTAGGTGCATGAATGTAACCACATTCCCCTAGAAATATAAAGTTTACAGTGTCTTTGCACTGTAAACTTTATATAGGTGTCGGTAAACATCGACCAAAGCATTGCGTATTATAAGGGTGCAACAACATCTAACTGATGAGCCCATTGTTGCACCTGGGAGAAACGCATAATGGAGTGAAGGTCACAAAAACTTTCAAATAAGTTAAACACTTCACGGAAAGTATTTGTGCTCGCCATATACCACAGAGATAGATATATTTACTTTTCGAAGGAAGTTTTCGGCAGCCTCCTATTTGGTCCTAACTGGAAACGTTGTAATAGTTTATAACGGTCTGAAATAGAATTGTAAATATGAACATATACGCAGAAATAAGTTACAAAAATATATACTTATCTCAACACTTGACCTATGAAATCAGCATTTGAATATGTTTTAAATATTTCAAGAAAGTTTCTGATTCTCTCATGGTTCTGAAGAACATTTGCAGAAGTTGTTGATGAACTCGAAGTGTCTTCATTTAAAAATAACCAATCGGATGCATTAGAATCCTCACTACTGTCGCTTTCAATTGAAAACTGCAAAATATGAAAGTTATTGATATAAAATACAAGAAACAAAATATCAAATAAATGTTTACATCAATTACTGCCGATTCCATTATGTTGTTTTATCAAAATATCTTTTTTGATAGGTTAAACGTCAAAGAGCTGCCACACTTGAGATAAAAAAATGTCATGATCCAAACTGTTTTATTTTGGTTATCTGATCTGGATCAGATCTTTGCTTGTATTGAAAAGTACAATACACTTGCATTTGTTCGAGCAATACGTACTCTTATATTACTTGCTATTATAATATCGAGTTTATATTTTCTAGGTTTTACAAAATTAGAAAACGGTTATACTTATAAAATAACTGCCTGGACTGGTTTTTAAATAAAAAAAATAAAACTTTACTAGTGTTGCTTAACTACAATTATTAATTTTACAGGTTTATGCCTGTGAACTGCATACTTTTAAAAGCAATTTCTGATCATTTGTGTGATAGATAAAACCCCGATTAAGTTTATTTTACTTTACTGTTTTAACGTGTTTTCTACTAGGTATTTCGTATCCGAACTCCTCCAGAGGCTATAAGTCTAGTATCAGAACTCCTTGAATATACACCAAGCGCCAGAATCACACCCTTAAAAGCTTGCGCACATCCTTTCTTTAACGAGTTACGTGAGGGTCCTCAAGTCTTACCGAATGGCCGAGAATTTCCACCGTTATTCAACTTTACTGAGCATGGTGTGTAATAATTAGATATTTTTTTTTGTTTTTGCTCTAGAAATAATAACTTTTATTTATATATTTCTTAGAGCTCTCCATCCAACCAAGCTTAATCCCTCAATTGTTGCCACAAAGACAACATGATGCTTCGAATCGTTCAGGATCTGGAATTGCAACTGCTTCTGGCTCAAATTCAAATCCTTCGAGTGGTGCCGGAACTCCAGCGGTAACTGCTCAATCAACAGGTAAAAAATTTTGACTTTCAATTTTCATCAGGAAATTACTTAAGAACTATATCAATTTATAATAAGTCTCTCATCCAACGAGTTTCTTTTGAGATATCCTTGAAAAAAGGACTATAGTAAGAAATTTGCTTAGTTGTCCGTAAAATACGTCACACTAAAAATAGGTTTTCCTTATTCCCATTCCCCCATTGTCGCGCTGTGTTACACTTTCTGTGACCCCCTATGAGCTTAGACCCCCCCCCCCCCCCCGCGCATGATTAGTGTTAATTGAAAGTGCATTTGTTAGTTTTAAGACTTTTTTATTTTGATAATTAACTAAAAAAAATAAAATAAAAAAAATTTTAATAAAATTGCAGGTCTTCCTCGTCATAAATTTTGTTTAAGCTAAACCAAAAGCCCACCTTGTTTTTGTATTCTCTATAATCTAATGTTTGAATACTTTACTACCGCAATATTTTTATATATCTTCTTTTTCATGATTTCTTACTAATGTAGCGTATCTTGTGAAAAAAACATGTTTAAAAAAAAAATTAAGTTAATTTAATTTTTATAATCAATTAAACGTAGATCCTTTGTTGTAAAAAAAAATATGTATATATATAATATTTAAATTGAAATTGTATAATCTCTCATATTAAATTTTTTGTTAATATCCGGCAGACGGCTTTAAAAGCCATGCTTGTAATTCTTTATAGAAAATATCTTAAGCTACTCTTTCAGAATAAACGAAAATAAAGAAAAATTTAATCTAATCTAATCAATAAATAACTAGCTGAGCCGCCCAGGGCGTTGCTCGTGTCTGTAATTTTAAGACTCCCGTTCTCGTTCCTGTTTCTGTTCCTGTGGGATTATTGGGATGAAATATACGCTAAGTTACTGAGGGATTATGTGGCATTCTAGTGTTGAAAGAATTTTTAAAATCTGTTTAATAGTTTCTAAGTTTCCATTTCCAACCCTGCTCCTGAGGGAATCTTCCGTTCCCATGGAAATATGTGCATGAAATATAAGTTTGTCACTGAGGGACAATGCAACATCCTAGAGTTGAAGACATTTTTGAAATCTGTCAAGTATCTTTAAGATTCCCGTTCTCGTTTCCGCTTTTAAACCTTCCCTAGACCTCCGCGAACATTTCAAGACCAAGTTAAGATAAATCCGTTCAGCCGTTCTCGAGCTTTAGCCAGACTAACGAACAGCAATTGATTTTTATATACAGGGTGCGAAAAAAGTATGGAAACCCCTAGAAATATGGCAGAATATGCGTTAAAAAAAATCAAAGACCCTATATCCGACGTATTTTTCGACGAGGAATCCGATGGTGACCTTGAATTTGACCTTGGACGTAACCTTGAAGCCTCAGCAACCTAAAAATCGATTTTTCAAATGGAAACCCCCCATTTTTTATTGCAGATTTGGAAAGAGCGCAAAATTTTACGAAAAAACATGTATTTTATTTTATTTTAGAATTATTTCCAAAAGAAATTACATTTTTTCAAAAGACTGTCTTCGTTATGCCCGTTTCCAAATTTAAGCGGCGAAATTGACAGATTTGGAGTGTTAATAGTACTCGTATTATTGTTAAATTACTTTATCTGATAGCTAAAATAACACTTTTATCTGTAAACAAACTTGGATTTCACAAATTATTTTATGGTTTGTTAAAAAACACAAGTGAATGAATTTGTGTTTGACAGATTGGAAAGTACTCAGGGACCACGTAACAAAAATCCTCTTTTGGGAATTTATAACTTGATGAAGAAAATATTTGATTATATTCGACAGTAAAATTGTTTATTTCATATAACATTTAAGACTTGATCAATGGTACAGAACTATTATAACTTCTTCTAAGCACAAAAAGTGCAAATAAATCAATTTTTACTTGAAAACAAAAATCGGTAAAAAATGTATTTGGGAAAAGTTAAGGTATTTTTTTTTTTAAGTTTAGGGATCTTTGTTTCTATTGCTTCGAGTATTTATTTTGACATAGGACAGCTGACTTCGAAAATGGACACTCATTTTTTCAATCAGGCAAAGCTTTTTTCGAATTCCTTCGGAATTTGTGATTGCTTTTTGTCGGGATTCGTATCGTGATTTTTCACTCGGAGATTTCTCCTAATGGATTTCATGATAGGGGTGATTAATTCTTTTAAATCTTTTAAAATATCAATGCATTGTAACAAGAAATATAAAATAAAGAAAAAACCTCCATTCATCATTAATGTTTGCATTTTTGAATGTAAACATATCATCCAGACTTATCTTAATTTCAATTAGTTTTATTTTTTATTCGTGAGACCCTAGAAATAATAAGAATTTGATTTATATAAATTAATTGATTTCAAGTTTACATTTTATTGTATAGTTTTCCAGCCTGCCTTCGTTTTTTTTCTTGATTCATATTTCGTTGTTTGAATTGATCAATTGAATGCAAAGGCAAGAACAAATTTCTCTATCATTAGAAACGTCAAATTTTAACACACTTTTGTCGATTTCCTTTGCAAAATCAAAAACACTCTAAAAAAGTTCTTTTTTCGTGCTCACTGGAACAGAAGAGACAAAATTCTTTTTTTTATTATTGTATGTGTGCTATTTTTGACAGCCATCTTCTTCTTTCCGTTTTTTTTGTTCTGCAATTTATATAGAAAGAATATTATCGAAACTTTATTAATAAGTGAACTAGGAAGAAACCTCCTCATCCGAATAATTGTACACAACACTTAACAAAATTATTCACTGAATGCCTTTCGTTTTGTGTAAGCAATTTCAGAATATCAAAGACTTCTTCGTCAGAATCAGAACTAGATGAAGACTCATGTATATTTTGATAATTTCAGCTATAATTGAGCTATCCATTTTCACAAAATAGTTTATTGTTTATTTTTATTATGTCTCTTTCACAGTCCTTTAACCAAAAATGCAAAATCATCAAACTGCATGCAAACTGGTAAACGTCAAATGTTTTGTGTATGTGTACGTGAAAGTGCGTGCAAATCTTGCCTCTGAATCGAGATTCATAAAAGTGCTTTTTCGGGGCAAAAAAAAGTGATCTAGTGTCTACATGAAACGTATTTCGAGCAAAAAAGCACTTTTAAAAGTGCTTTTGTGTACCACTGGAAATCGACATTTAACCTGCTCCACAGCTCAATAAATTTTAGCCCACTTTATTCACCTGATTAGTGTCAAATTTTAACGCGGGTTAAATTTTAATACACATTTTAACGCAATTCACACACGGCCTTAAATTTTGACTCTAGTGAGGTGAATAAAATGGGTTAAATCTTATTGACCTGTGGAGCAGGTTAAGACTGTGTGTGAATTGGGTTAAAATGTCTCACCTTGTTTAAACTTTTACATTTGTTTTGCGGTGGATTCAGATGTTAAACTTTTGATGTGTGAATTGGGTTAAAAGGGATTTTTTGAAACACTATTTTTCTTTAAAATTCCTTCATAGTTTAAGAAATTGCCCTGCGAAAATTCCTTTTTATCAATTAATTTCATCTATTTTTTATTTAAAATAAAGCAACTTTAAAATTGTAAATTTAATATTACTTTCCGAAAAGTGTTAAGATCTCCATTTTGTTCAATTTTTCTCTATCTTGTTCTACTATTTTCATGTATTGAAACAATAGTCGCGTATCTTGTCAAAATATTTCTCATCACGGATAGTTTGATAAGTAAGTGTTAGAGCACTTGTTTTTACAGCACTGACAACAACTTCAAGCAAACGAATAACAATTTCAAGAAATATTTTACAATAATTTTATTGATAAATACTTTTAAATTATCAACGTGTCAAACCAAGAAAAATTCGTGAAGTACATATGTTTAAAAATATAATTTTGTATAATAATTAAGCTTGGTTTTAGCAGAGGATAAGCTACTGTAGAGTTCCTGTAGATGTTGTCCAGCTCAATTCGGTTTTGAATGAGTTTTAGTTTTTCTTCGGGAGACCCTAAAAAACAACAATTTCATTTTTATTATTATGTACATATGTTTTTCGATAAAAAAGGTCAAACTTACATTTATTATAAGGTTTTCACGCTAGTTTTTCTTGTTGTAAAATTTTTTGTGTGCCGTTTATTCTGTTGACAACTGCTTTCTGCTTTGTTTACCGATTATTTGACTAAAAAAGTTATGAAGGTAACAAGAACTAGACACACCGCTCTTTCTTGACAAACGTCAAATTTTAACCCATTTTAGCCTGCTCCGTGACCTGTTAACAATTATTTTAACCAAGATTTCTGCGTAGGGTAAACAAATTTCCCTCGATAATAAAAGGAATTTCTCTGAACAAAAATTGGTTTTCTTTTTCACGGAAAAATAATTTCTCTTACAAAACATTTTTTTTTAAGAAAACAGGGTTAATGAAAAGTCTCTGGATTAAAAAAAAAAATCTTTTTTATTTATTGTTCTCGATTCTTATGTCATATTTTAAAACAACAATCAAAAATATTCAAACAAAATTCCCATTTTGATTAATTGATTTATTCGGTGTGGTAACACTGAAAACTAGTTTTCACAGCTGATATCTGTCATAAATTTCAAAGGAAACAAAACAATAAATTCGTATTTGGTTTAGAAAAATGACAAATTTAAAGTATTTTGTATTAATTCTTTTTTTTATCCAGACTTATCCTAATTTCAATTAGTTTTATTTTTTATTCGTGAGACCCTAGAAAACAAAAGCATTGAATTTATATAGGGGCATCTCCACTAAATGGAAAATCGCTGTCCCAAGCAAATTTTATGTAATAAATTAAAATTTTTCTGAGCTTTTTGTATCAATAATGACATAGTATTATGCATTCTTGGCACGCCACAGCTTATTAAGTAATTTAATAATGTTATATTTGAATAAATAAACCTCAAACACCCCAAAAAACAGCCCCCTGGTACGTCCCTTTTCCAGAATTACAAGTCTTGTTACCAATATTAATTTTTTTGCCGTTGATAACTGAATAAAAAATATCCAAATACATAAAAATAACGTTAAGTAATTTTATACTTCACAATTATATTTTTTACAATATAATTTATTCAAAATATCTATGTGCGAATGCTGTCCTCAAATTTTTGAAACAGTCCTCTGTTAAATTTGAAAACCGCGCTGAAGTCAAATTTTGTTGGCGCGAAACATTTAGATCGTGAAACGAAACGCAATCGGTGTTCGTTCGGTTATGGAGCTATGACTGCTATTATACGGTCAAATTTGTTGCACGAAACTACTTCGAATTCTTCTTTGTTCTGTCATTCCGTGTCGCAAGTGTTATTACACGATGAAATCCAGTTTCATGAAACTAGTTTCACATTTCTCTTCATCTTTGACTGCTATTATACGGTGAAATTTGTTGCACGAAACTACTTCGAATTCTTCTTTCTTCTGTCATCCCGTGCCGCAAGTGTTATTAAACGATGAAATCCAGTTTCATGAATCTAGTTTCACATTTCTCTTTATCTTTCATTCGGTGTTTTTATTTTTGGGGAAAAATAGTTATCTAGTAGTGCCTGGTTGCTTCAAAACCTCTTCTATTGGTAATTGAAAAACAAAAAAGTCATTATTATTAGTATTATTACTTGTTATTGAACCAAATGGAACAGAATAAACAAAAACACGAACAAGGACAAAGAGAAACGTCAAAGCTGTTTCACGAAACCATAACCCATGCGACACAGGGTAGCTCATTGTCCATCTTTCTTTTTCGAACTTTCGTTCTCTTTTGCACTTATGGTGTTCGAACAGTTTCGTGCAACAAATTTCACCGTATAATAGCAGTCTAAGCGAGCAGCCGCCATTATTTTTACTGCGTGAACACAATGGCTGCAGAGACGCAGCCGCAAGAGATGTCAAAACATTAAATACAAGCGAATACAACAACAACGCAAGACGGAGCTGGACAAGTTAACTTGATTTTAACTCTTGCGGCTCCGGCTCCGTATGCGTATGCGTATGCGTTGTGTTCAAGCAGTTAGTGTGATGACTGCATTGCTAGTGATCCACGCGTCTCGGTCGTTAGAGAAACAGTTCCTGGTAAGCCTCTTTTAATACTTTTTTAACAGTTTTAATAACGACAACTTGTTTAAAATAATTAATTATCTAGTATGGAGCCACATTTGTTTCGTTAATCTGATATGTTTAAATGATTTTGTTTTATTAAATATTTATGAAAAAATTACAGTCCCCTGGCCAACAGTCCGCTGTCATTTCATAGCATGGTTGTGATAGATGATTAGTTGTAGTAATTTTTCTTTGTTTATATTTTAGTTTTCTATTATTACAAAGACTGTCTTTAGTGTCATACAATTAGTTTTAAAAAACCGGTGAACTAAGAAGTGGATTTTGTTAAGTTTAACACAAATGATATGAGCTCTAAGAAAATTCACTATAATAAGTAAAGCTTATTTTAATACCGTTGATTTATTCCAAAAAATAATGGCTGCAGAGACGCAGCCGCAAGAGATGTCAAAACATTAAATACAAGCGAATACAACAACAACGCAAGACGGAGCTGGACAAGTTAACTTGATTTTAACTCTTGCGGCTCCGGCTCCGTATGCGTATGCGTATGCATTGTGTTCAAGCAGTTAGTGTGATGACTGCATTGCTAGTGATCCACGCGTCTCGGTCGTTAGAGAAACAGTTCCTGGTAAGCCTCTTTTTATACTTTTTTAACAGTTTTAATAACGACAACTTGTTTAAAATAATTAATTATCTAGTATGGAGCCACATTTGTTTCGTTAATCTGATATGTTTAAATGATTTTGTTTTATTAAATATTTATGAAAAAATTACAGTCCCCTGGCCAACAGTCCGCTGTCATTTCATAGCATGGTTGTGATAGATGATTAGTTGTAGTAATTTTTCTTTGTTTATATTTTAGTTTTCTATTATTACAAAGACTGTCTTTAGTGTCATACAATTAGTTTTAAAAAACCGGTGAACTAAGAAGTGGATTTTGTTAAGTTTAACACAAATGATATGAGCTCTAAGAAAATTCACTATAATAAGTAAAGCTTATTTTAATACCGTTGATTTATTCCAAAAAATAACATATTTTAAAAACCATAAAGAAAAATTAATACTTTGATTACTTTAATAAACCAAAATACTCGTTTTTGTCCTTAAAACATTCCCCTGAATAGTTACAACAGTCCCCTGTCAGGGTTTTGCATAAAATCGTCCATAACTAAAAAAACAAAAAGGAAAATGTGTGGGCTTTTTAAAGATATATATTAAGTATGCTGCTGCCCTTCATTTAATTAACAAATATTCTCAATATTTCATAAAATTTGCTTAGGACACCCGTGTATGGACGAATTTCCAAATAGCAGAGAAACACCCAAAGATTAATTGATTTCAAACTAACATTTAATGTATGGTTTTCCAACCTGCCTTCGTTTTTTTTTCTTGGTTCATGTTACGTTGTTTGAATTGAATGCAAAAGCAAGAGCAAATTTCTCTATCACTAGAAACGTCAAATAAAAAAAAGTTGTAAATGCAACAATAACTAGACACACCTCTCTTTCTTGACAAACGTCAAATTTTTAAGATCTGATCCCCTCTTATTCACCACGCTCGTGTCATATTTTAACCCATTCAACCCAATTTTAACCCAATTCACACACAGCCTAAGGTTAAATGGGTTAAAATATGACACTAGCTTGGTGAATAAGAGGGGATTAAATTTTAACCCATTTAGCATGCTCACGGAACCGGCTAAAATGGGTTAAAATTTGACGTTTGTCAAGAAAGAGGGGTGTGTCTAGTTCTTGTTGCATTCACAACTTTTTTTGTCGAACAATCGGTATAAAAAGCAGAAAGAGTAGTTGTCAGCAGTATGGACAACAAGAAAAATAGCGCGAAAACCTTATGATAAGTGTAAGTTTGACCTTTTTTATCGAAAAACCTATGTACAAATGTACATAATAATAAAAATGAAATTGTTGTGTTTTTAGGGTCTCCCGAAGAAAAACTAACTCATTAAAAAACGAATTGAGCTGGACAACATCTACAGGAACTCTACCGTAGCTTATCCTCTGCTAAAACCAAGCATAAAATATTATACAAAACTATATTTTTAAACATACTTCACGAATTTTTCTTTTCCATCTAGGTAATAGAATTGGTTTGACACGTTGATATTTTAAAAGTATCAATAAAATTATTGTAAAATATTTCTTGAAATTATTATTCATTTTTTTTTTGAAGTTGTTTTCAGTGCTGTAAAAACAGGTGCTCATACATCCATGATCAAACTATCCGTGATGGGAAATATTTTGACAAGATACGGGACTATTGTTTCAATATATGAATATAGTTGTACAAGAACGGGAGAAATTAAGCAAAATGGAGATCTTAACACTTTTTGGAACGTAATATTAAATTTACATTCTTAAAGTTGCTTTATTGTAAATAAAAAATAAATGAAATTAAACGATAAAAAGGAATTTTTGCAGGGAAATTTCTTAAACTATGATGGAATTTCAGAGAAAATAGTGTTTCAAAAAATCCCTTTTAACCCAATTCACACATCAAAAATTTAACATCAGAATCCACCGCAAAACAAATGTAAAATTTTAACCAAGGTGAGAAATTTTAACCCAATTCACACACAGCCTTAGTATGGTATATACTTACTTACTTAGGTGGATATTACAGTTCGGGGTGAACCTGGGCCTCAACCAACATCCTTCTGTAACGACGATTTCGGACGAGCTCTATCCAGTTTTGCACTCTAAGTCGGTTCAGGTCTTCTTGCACTTGATTGCACCACTTAAGACGAGGTCTTTCCCTTCCGCGAATTCTCTGCAATGTGCTTTCGAAAACCCGGCGAGCCGGAGCGTTTGGGTCCATCTGCTCTACCTGGCCCAACCATCGTAACCTCGAGATGCGTACCTGTCGCGGTACAGCTCATACAGCTCATTGTTGTATCTTCTTCTCCACACATTGTGTTCGCATATGGGACCAATGATCACTCGGAGAATTTTTATTTCGAAACGACCAAGGGTTCCCTCATCCGGTTTCTATAAGGTCCATGCTTCCGCGCGGTAAGGCAGGACGGGGATGATCAAGGTCTTATACAGGGTAAACTTGGTTTTTCTGTAGAGGGTTTTGATTTTCAATTGCCTTTTTAACCCAAAGAAGCAACGGTTGGCAAGAGTTATTCTCCGTTTGATCTCCGCACTGATGTTGTTGTCCGTGTCTACAGCGGATCCTAGGTGGACGAATTTCTGTACTACCTCCAAGTTATGTCTGTCTATTGTGACGTTATGTCCAATCTTTCGGTGTTCTGTGTCCTTGTTTGATGACAGCGTATACTTTGTTTTGCCCTCATTAACCATCAAACCCATTTTGCCGCTTCTGTTTCAATACTCGCAAAAGCACCTATGACATCACGCTTTTTTCTTCCCTTTACGTCAATATTGTCTGCGTAGGCGAGTAATTGTACAGACTTTTGAAAAATTGTTCCTCTGGTGTTAATGTTTAAGTTTTGTAAAATCTTTTCAAGTATGATGTTGGAGAAATCGCATGACAGTTTGTCGCCTTGCCTAAAGCCTTTTTCGACATCAAAGGCCTCGGCCTTGACGGAGCAGCGTGAATTCTCCAAAGTCTTCCTGCATAGTCGTACGAGTTTTGCAGGGATGGCGAAACTAGACATGGCTCTGTTCAGCTCTTCTCTGTAAATACTGTCATACGCGGCCTTGAAATCGATAAAAAGATGGTCTATATCGATATTCAGGGCTATCGTGGATCGCATTTCGTATGAAATTTTTCCCTTATTCGAAAAAGATGTAACGTGAACTAATTTCGAAATTGGGGAAAAATTCCATGATACGAGAAATATCTACCTATCATGAACTATTTTCTTGTCTTATTCTTTAAATTCGAAGCAAATTGAAAATTTAATTTCCTTAATGAAAAAAAAAACAGGACATTGTAAATGGCTTTGTCAGAAATAAAAACAAGGATGATATTCAAAAATTGTGGAAACAGCTATAGTCCGGGAGCCAAGTACAAATTTGGTTGATTATTTCTTCTCGGGTGAAACTTCGTAAAATACATAAGGAAGTCGGTGGGGTGGGGAGTGGCAGCCTCCCGCGCATGAAGAAAAAAAATTTTTTTTTCGTCATTTCCTCCCACTTAAAAATTTGACGGGTTATGGTGTACCAAATATTATGAAGGAAAAAAAAAGTCAGCTGACCATAAGATGGTGGATTAAACTATACGTCAGCTGGCTGCTCGAAAATGAAAAAAAAATTTTATCTTCAATGATTTCCTCTCAACTGAAAATTTGTATAATCATAGTTTATATACTACTATAAATGAAAATTAACTTCAGCTGGCTGTATCTCAGTAGAAAGTTTGTCAGCAGGTACCATGAAAGTTGCAACCCGGTAGTATCTATTGCCTACTGAATCTTATCAGCTGACGACTTCCCCCCGACATACAACCAGCTGACTTTTTCCATTATTTACTAGACCGTTTTAACAATCCTGTTGTAAGTTTTCATCCGAGAGCACATCACTTTTCTTCAGTATGCTTTGTTTGCTGGTTTTGATAGCAAATATAAACTTAAATAATGGAGGAAATGTTGGTTTTAATAAATTAATTATTGAATAATACATTGCAGCAACATTTTTTTTAAATTAAATATTTTTTATTTCAATAAATGGATAAAAAATAGTAATGATAGTTGACTAATCACTTTCACTGATTCAGCCGCTTTCATTTCTCTCTGATTCACTGTCATATTCACTGTTGCTTCAGTCTACTGCGTCACCGTTACTTAAGTACGAAATTTCCTCTTGAAAATATTCTCGGTGCGAACTAGGGCGATTTCAGCCGACATTAAATCTTGCGGTGATAAAAACGCGTTCGGGATGGATAAATAGTTCTTTTTCGACGAAATAACAGAATTCACCGAGCAACTACGCGTAAGAGTTTATTCAGATTTGAAAAATGCATGGATATATCGAAACTTGCAGAGCTTGTCATATTTGCCAGACACACAACCTGACCATCATGATATTCTGGTAGATTTGAAAACGTAATTATATGATTTCGCAAAAACTGTGGGCCGTCCCACCACAAATTTCGGCTTAATAAGCAGTGTGGCATCATGACGCGCGTGGCACAATTCTCGTAGTCCTCTATAGTTCGAACGTGGACGCCATATGGATGCAGGAAATCGATTGACAATTTGGGATACTCGATTGTCCACAAAAACGATACGCGGTCGGGGGTGACCATGGATCCAGTGTAGAACGGATGTTGAATCGGTGTATGCATAGCATTCGGCATCATGAACCATAAAGGCATCTTTGACCTTGCTAAGCAACTTGGTTAGCAGTAAAGAACCACATAGCCCAAGGCAGGGTATTGAAAGTGCCGGTTTTGATGGCGCAACTCGAGTTTTTGCGCAAACTAGAGCAGGCTGAACACCATCAGGCCTTAACACTCTGGCATATACTGCAACAGCATATGCTGACTCGGATGCATCAGCAAAGCCGTGCAATTCCATAGCCTGACCTTCATCCAATCGTGTTGTGCCCCACACCCAATAACTGTAAACCAAAAACCCAATTCTTAGGAATTGCCCCGTCGCGAAAGAATGAAAAGTCACTCTTATTCGAAACGTTAAACGTGACTTGCATTTTTCTTTTACTTGCGTTGTGTACAAGCGCAAACTAACATTGGTGGCAGCGGTGGGATTTAAAGAAGTGTAAAGCATCTGCCTTCTTTCCCAAAAAAAAAGTGAAGAGTGTTTTAAAACAAAAAAAAAAATTCAAATAAAAAAAAAAGAGAAAATAAAGAAAATTAATCAGCGAAAAATTCCAATCGTATTCCAAGTCAATTTTCCTAATAAAACGAATTTTAATCGGTGCCCGAGTCACACTTATCATAAATACAAACGGACAATAACGCAAGTGAAAGTGAAAGTGAAAAAAAAAACAACTAAATACATCCCACAGAGGGATTCAATTCCTGTGGTCGAAAAGAAAGAAGGAAGGAAGGAAGAAATTGCCACGCCGCGCCGAGGCAATCAACAAGAAACAACAACTACTACTACAACTACACAACACCAATCAACACCCAAGAAGAAAAAAAAAAAGGATTATGTAAGCCAGATATAATTTTTTTTGTATTCATATATTGTAGTGTTGTTTTTTTTATTTATATATTTTTGATTTCCTCACACTAAGTTATTCCTCGCTAAGTTATTTATTAAAACAGTTGTAACCAGTTTTTTTTTTATATATATATCATTGATTACAATGCCTGGAAAGAGTTAAAAGAGGCTCTGATCAAAAACTTTAGGAAAACTAGGTCTGTGCAAGTGATACAGACCGAAATTTTCCAATTCGAGCAGGGCTTTAACGAACCTGTAAGTACATACGCGGAGAGGGCTAATGCTCTTTTCGATGAACTAAACAACGCGAACGCTAGCACCGAAGATAACGCGGCAAACTTGGCTATTAGGAATTTAAATAGCAGAACTATTTTAAATAGTTTCTGCAACAGGCTAATACCGCAGTTAAAAACAATGGTCAAAAGCGCTAGGTGTACAGAGTTAGACGTAGCAATAGACATAGCAATGGAAGAGGAAAAACTTCTTTCTGCTGTAAATGGCAAATACTGCCACAACTGTCGAACGAAAACTGACAACACTATAGAGTGCCGACTCCAGCAAAACACTAACAGATTTTCAAACTTTAATAGGGGTCACAGACAAAATACAGATTCTAGCACAAATAAGCCAACATTGGTCAATAACGTACGAAATGCAACCACATGTAGTTTTTGTAAAAACATGGGTCATACGATAGACCAGTGTAGAAAAAGACAGTACAACAACAGCAGACATGACAATGCACCACAAAATGGGGCAATACAAAATTCGGGAAACTACCAAAGACCTGGCCCGTCCAACACCCGGAGTCAGGTAAGGCACATGAATTAAGGTGTAGAATAGAGTCAAATTCACAAAATCTACAAAATCCACTGAATCAGAACAAAAATTGTTCAAATATTAATCAAATTCACTAAGTCTACTAAATCCACTGTATCAGAACAAAAAATGTTCAAATGTAAGTTCAAACTCTCAAAATCCACTGAATCCACTGTATCAGAACAAAACTAGTTCAAATGTAAGTTCAAACTCTCAAAATCCACTGAATCCACTGTATCGTAACAAAACTAGTTCAAATATAAATTCGAACTCACAAAATCCACTGAATCCACTGTATCGTAACAAAACTAGTTCAAATATAAATTCAACTCCACTGAATCCACTGAGTCAAATTAAAACTAACTCTCATACAAACACAACTAAGGAAAGCCCAACTCCAAAACCACATTCAAATTCAAATCCATTTAGAAACAAAGACGTCGAGTTGCCAAATTTTAATAAAAAGCGTGATAACGCATCTCAAAATCACAAATACAACAAAGGTTTCACTCATACAAGCAACACAAATAGTTTGCTAAATCAAAATTATCGCCAAAATAGAAGTGACAGACAAATAAATAACTTACAAGACTTCCTAAACGGACAATTGAGCTCCGATATGAATATTTTTCAAAAGGCACATTACCAAAATCCTAAAAGTATACAATACCAAAACGAAAAACTCAAACGCATTGCTCATATAGGCTGTCTAAGTAATGCTTCCAGTTTCAAGAGTGAAATTAAAATAATTTCTAAAGACACTTTCACCAATCAAAGCATTATGCTTCTAGATACAGGCGCAAGCCTGAGTTCAATTAAAATAAATAAATTAAAAGAAGACCTTTGGATCCATACAAATACTGTGACTGAGTTAAAAGGCATTGGTAGTACTCGGACGTCGACACTGGGTACAATTCTTTTGAATATTGAAATAACACCAGGTAGTCCAGGCGCTAGAGGTAGTTGAGTATGCAAAATCCGAGTGCCGGCAACTGTGACCGGATTCTTATAGCTGAGACCCTAAATAATGACAAAACACATCTTGCCGCCCAATATAATGGTCCCTTTCCGCTCCCTTCACATCCCCTCCACCCCCATAGAGTAAGCATAGCGCGGCTGCACGTTTAGTGCGTTTCTACCTCTATTCACGTAAAGACATTGCTTTTTTAAGTGGTATTTTTATACAGGGTGCTCCGTAATTCGTGTATTATCCCTTGGGGTGTGATTCTTGGTTATATTCTAAGAAAAAAATTGTTGTACTGTAAGGCTCGTTTCTCAACTTTGACAATTTAAAAAAAGGCTAACTTTGGTGTACCCTGACCTGTGTTAAATTCGATATCTCTGTCAATACTGATGATAAAGACCTAATCTCAGACTTAATTTTTTGTAGAAACAACAACCTTTAAGACTGTATTTAAGTTGAGCTTCCATAGGTTTAGGGTTGCCAGATTTTCAATTTTAAATGGTGTTCAAATTTTCTTTCCAAAACAAAGTTTTGACTTTGAGGTCACTTTTTTTTAGAAAATGCCTGATGAACATAGAGTTTCTCTTTTTTACAGATGAACAAAACAATAATAAAAAAAACTCATGAATAAGTGCACTCAAAAAACCCATACATTTCATGATACTTGAAAAAATACAAAACGGGTAAAACTTAAAAAAAAAAAAAAAATGTTTAGCTAAGAGGTTTGTTTGAATAAAACAATAATATGGGCACTTTTGGTAGTTTTTTTATGTATTTTATACAAATACAACTATAACAAGAGCTCCAAGTGCCCTCCTTCGTTTTAAATGCATGTCAGAGCCCGTTTTTGGATTTCGTTGTGCGTGTTTGCTGTCGATAACTCTTGTCTTGCTTGTAGTCTTGTAATCTTTGAACCTGTATTTAAATTGGACTACTATAGGCTAAGTTTGCCACATTTTCAGTAAGGATAAAGTTCCTGGTATCTTCGTTGTGCTCTCCTTGAATTTCCATTGCTCTTTTAAAATAAAAATAAATACATAAATAAATAGGGTGGCACAACAAAGCGAGGAGCCCTTGGGCCTAGCGCATTTCTCACAACCATGCCATGTGAGGGAATGGAAGGGACCTACAATTTTCTGCCGGTTCCGAACGGCAAATCGAGAAAGCGCTTTTCATGGCAATGAATACTATCGGAGGACTTGCCAATTCCTCGCGAAAGGCGATACCCGTGGAGAAAACATCTTTGCCTCTGTTGGGATTCGAACCACGAACCTCTGGATTAACACGCGGATATGCTATCCATCACACCACGGGTACCGCCATTACCATTGCTCTTTGAGCTCTTGTTATAATTGTATTTGTATAAAATACATAAAAAGAACTACTAAATGTGCCCATATTATTGTTTTAGTCAAACAAACCTCTTAGCTAAAAAATTTTTTAAATTTTTTTTTAATTTTACCCGTTTTGTATTTTTTCAAGTATCATAAAATGTATGGGTTTTTGAGTGCACTTTGCCAAGTTTTTTTTTTCATTATTGTTTTGTACATCTGTAAAAAAATAAAGAAACTATCAGTCATATTTATAAAATTTGCATAGAACATCCTTAGACAGTTGTCCAGCTAGACGGTGTCTAAAGAGTTGGACAAGCCTTAGCCAATTTTGTATTTATAAATGTTGTCTAAAGTTGTCTAAACAACCCTTAAAACTGTCAACTTCTAAAGAAATACTAAATGGCAGCGTTCATGATTTATCCGTGCAGTACCATTGTCTGTGTTTTGGTATACGAGTACAACAACTATAAGGCTCTGAAAGAGAGTGGCGTAGGACTTGAACTTGACCGAAAAAAACAGCTGATTTGACTTTGTGTTTCAGCTTTTCCAAATCTCATAAAATGATCTAATTGTTGAAAGTAGTGTTTTCCACCTCAAACTACTTAATTTTTTCGATCTTACATTCTCAACAGTGTTTTATTACATGTTCAACAAAATTGTTTTTTGCGCTGTATCAATGGTCACTTTAGCCATAGTTTAGACAACCAATTTCGGTGTCTAAAGTTAGACATTTCTTAGACAGCGATGATAGTGTTTATAAATACGATTTGGACTTGAACACTGTTCTAAGAGCTGTCCAAAGTTAGACATACTTTGGAATGGGATTTTAAATACGACTGTATATATTTATCAGGCATTTTCTAAAAAAATGACCTCAAAGTCAAAACTTTGTTTTGGGAAGAAAATTTGAACTTAAAAATCTGGCAACCCTAAACCTATGGAAGCTCAACCTTAATACAGTCTTAAAGGTTGTTATTTCTAAAAAAAATTAAGTCTAAGATTAGGTCTCTATCATCAGTATTGACAGAGATATCGAATTTAACACAGGTCAGGTTACACCAAAGTTAGCCTTTTTTAAATTGTCAAAATGTGATGTCAAAGTTGAGAAACGAGCTTTACTTTACTTTTATTATTTAAGAATCAATCCTGACTTTTACCATTACAAAAAACTATAAATTATTACAAAAATAATAATCATTAAAATGATTTCATATCATGTACTCAATGCAATCCCTTTACGAATAAGAGAAGAGGGGGTAAAAAAAATATGGACCAAAAAATCGACCGGCAAGATTCACTTTATTATTCTTTGACCTTTTCTTCGCTTAAATCCGTTGGCCAAATTCGGTACTCACATTATGCATACTCACTTACCTCTAGCGCCCGGTCTAAGGAGTAAAAATCAAACATTTACTTCACGTAGTCCCTGCCAACTTTCCTATAACACAAGATGGAATTTTGGGTGAATACCTATTCCGAAATTTTAATGCCATTCTAAATTTCGAAGACAATACCCTCACATACCACTATAAAGATAAAAATACACCACAGACTTTATAAATAAAAGAAAGCCTATTACAATACCTGCTAGATCTGAAAAAAATATTAAATATGGACCCATTTACGAACTCTCAAATCAAATATATTTTTCTCAAGAAATCCTTCTTCAAGTTTATACTTCCTCAGCTTTGATTGAACCAACTAACGGTTATGTATATATATCGGTATTAAATGCCAATGATAAAGATGTAGTCTTAGAAGATCTTAATTTAGAATTCGTAAATTCCAACGACTACAACATTTACAACCTAAATTCATTTGACACTCAAAATGTTATCAACGACAGATTGAGTATAATTCAAAATCAACTCCAACTGGATCATCTTAATAGTGAAGAAAAGAAATCAATTATAGATATTTGCCGAAATTACAACCACTTATTCTTCCTGGACGGCGATACTCTGTCGAGTACGTCTGGAATCACACACCAAATAAAGACAACCCCAAATATACCTCCAGTCAACATTCGACCATATCGTTTAGCACAAATTCACACACAAGAAATAAAAAATCAAGTAGACAAAATGTTGCAAGACGAAATAATTAGGCCGAGTTCAAGTCCATGGAACGCACCTCTACTAGTTGTACCAAAGAAAGGAAAACAAAAATGGAGAGTAGTAGTTGATTACAGGAAACTCAACGAAGTGACTATCGCGGATGGGTATCCAATTCCAAATATCGAAGACATCCTTGGACAACTGGGTGATTCAAAATACTTTACCACACTGGATCTAGCGAGTGGGTTTCATCAAATCGAAGTAAACAAGGAAGACAAGGAGAAGACAGCATTTAGTACACCTAACGGTCATTTTGAATTCAACAGAATGCACAAAGTTCATTGAAAATTTTTCTAGAATAGCAAATCCACTAAACAAACTACTGCGCAAAGATGTACCTTTTAAATGGAATGCATTTTGCGATGAATCTTTTAATCAGTTAAAACAAGCAATAATTGAACCTCCCATACTACAATATCCTAGCTTCGAAAAAACATTTTACATAACAACTGATGCCAGCAATGAGGCAATAGGTGCAGTAATGTCACAAAAAGATAATGATGAAAACGATTTACCTATAGCATTCGCAAGTAGAATACTAAATAAGTCAGAAAAAAACTATTCTACTATAGAAAAAGAAGCTCTAGCAGTTGTCTGGGCAGTAACCCACTTCCGACCATACGTGTACGGAAGACATTTTGAAATTATTACCGACCACAAACCACCTGCTTGGATGTTTAACCTTAAGGATCCTTCTTCAAGAATAATGCGCTGGCTTGAAGAGTACGATTTCACGGTTTCACATAAAGCAGGTCATCTTAACACAAATTCAGACGCTTTATCTCGTTTAAACATAGCGGAAGTCAAAGTAATAACTCGTAGTCATAGCAAAGTCCCACCCATTGAAAAACAGAAAGAAAGTCAAAACATCATTGAAATTTCCGATCCAGAAAAAATTAAACAAATTATATACGAATTTCATGACAATTTCTTCTTTTGAAATTTTTCAATTTCATTTCCAGGATGATCTCACCAAATTCGTTCAAGCAGTAGCAATACCAAATCAAGAGGCTCAAACAGTAGCTGAAACATTAGTAAAGAAAATTATTTGTACCTATGGTATCCCTCAAACAATTCTCACTGACCAAGGCACTAATTTCACCAGTGAGTTATTCAAAAATATCTGTAAGATTTTAAAAATAGTAAAGATTCAAACAAGTCCGTACCACCCTCAGTCAAACGGTGCTCTCGAAAGGTCACATCGAACTTTAGGTGACTACCTAAGAAATTATGCTAGCAAAGACCAGTCAAACTGGGACAACTACCTCGAGTACGCAATATTTTGCTATAACACTACTCCACATTCACACACATAATCACAGTCCATTTGAAGTCCTTTTCGTGTTTGAAGCGCCCATTCCCTCTATTTTGAACAGAAAGGTACAACCAACATACAATTAAGACGACTATGTCTCCGAAATGAAGTCAAAAATGCAAATTGGATATGAACTTATTCGTACCAACCAAATAAAAGCAAAGGAAATGTCTAAAACCTACTACGATCAAAATTCCAAACAAACAAGTTATAACGTCGGCGATAAGGTATTATTAGAAATCAAGAATCGATCAAACAAAAAACTAACCCCAATTTTTGAAGGACCATACGAAATAACTGAGATTTTATCTAAAGAAAACTCCAAAATGAAAATAGGCAGAAAAGAGAAGGTCGTCCACAATAATCTAATAAAACACTTCAACCAAAGAAATTAGAATACACACCATCATGTATACACACACATCAACCACAACACTGACAACTGCATAATACAGTTAATTCCAGGAATCCAGAACCACGCAACTTGTGAAACAAAAATATTTGCGCTTGAGCAAGAAGTTTGGTTCAATCTAATGAGCAAGAATTCATATCTGTATGTCATGCCAAAGCCAACGAACGTCAGGATTTTGTGCGGAGACGTACCAAAAACGATCACAATATCTGACAGGGGAATTCTAAGTGTAGACCCATTCTGTAAGGCAATAACATAAGAAGTTTACCTCCAGGCATCAAACATCATACAAAATAAAACTCCTATTTCATACTTTGTAGAAGAACAAACCATACCTGAAAACATAATAATTCCCACAAACTTATCCCAAATTTCACCTCATACAACCCATATTGAAAAACTGGACTTAGATAATAATTATAGTATAAATATTAAAGACTTATTAAAGAAAAACAATTCGTTATTCCATGTCACACATGAACATGCTCACATTTCTGTTTCTATTATTTTCTTTCTTTGTGTAGCTCTAGCTTTGTATGTAATATTTAAAAAATGTATTAAAATAAAATGTACAATAAATAATAAGCCAACAGAAAATGTAAACGATCTCGAAGAAAATGTAACACCTGGCGTTGATGAAACAGCCCATGTATAAAAAAAATTTTTTTTAAATGTAAACAAAAAAAAAAAAAAAATAAATAGGGTGGCGCAACAGAGCGAGGAGCCCCTGGGCCTAGCGTATTTCTCACAACCATGCCTTGTGAGGGAATGGAGGGGACCTACAATTTTTCGCCGGTTCCGAACGGCTAATTGAGAATACGCTTTTCATGGCAATGAATTTACTAACGGAGGACTTGCCAATTCCTCGCGAAAGGCGATACCCGTGGAAAAACATTTTTGCATTTTGCCTCTGCTGGGATTCGAACCTCGAACCTCTGGGTTAGCAGGTGGACATGCTAACCATTACGCCACGGGTACCACAAATGTAAACAACAGCAATATTTTTTTTTTCATTGCCAATAAACGAAGAAAACAAAACAAAAAAGAAAATGTAAAAATGAAAAAAAAAATTTACACATAAGCATTGCATACCTACTCATTAAGCATATAAAACGAAAAAAAAATTTTTATTACTTTTGACCAAATAAACTTTTAGATTGTCTCATTCATTTTGCACACCCGTACCTATAGGCCGAAAGATCTCACTCGTTGCATCGTACGCCTTTCGTAATTTAAGGGGGGAGGACTGTTGTGCCCCACACCCAATAACTGTAAACCAAAAACCCAATTCTTAGGAATTGCCCCGTCGCTTCTTTAACGTACGACATAGTTTCGATTTCATTAGCATTAGCATTAATTTTTATTGAACTTAGTATATTATATGTACAATTTGATTAGATCTACTTAAAGTTAACAATGTGGGTATTTATATGTTGTTGGCACAGAGGGGGCCTAACGTTCTTACATTGACCTAAATGAAAAAAAAATAATTAAAATTAATTGTTGCTGTGGTTGGTTAATTTCCTCGTCTGTCGTTTTCTTCTCTCGGATTGTTCAAGTCCGGTTGTCACTGTGTTTTGATGGTTTCGATTTCGATAAGTGTGTCATGCATAGGTTATGTCACAACAATAACAATGCATGTCAAGCGAACCGAAATACGTTAACAAAGAAAGCGACAAGGAACATACTGTGTAGTGTCACATTGCAGACCAAGCAATTGTGAGAAATAGCACGCACATATGGTTTGCATATGGTGGTTGCAGTTTGTGTGGCCCAGATTGCGTGGTTGACCTGGAACCAATAGTGACGATCATAGGTAATAAGTACGGAGTGCGAAAGAATGAAAAGTCACTCTTATTCGAAACGTTAAACGTGACTTGCGTTTTTCTTTTACTTGCTTTGTGTACAAGCGCAAACTAACAATCGTAACCATTGCTTAGTTTTGAGTGAACGCAATCAATGCACCTAAGTTCGACCTAAAGTCATACCATTCCTTGTAGAGATCCATGGGAAGAACGGTATCCCATCCTAATTGCCTAAGCCAGAGATGCTTAATGAAGATCTTCATTTTTATGACAGATGGCGAAAGCCATCCTAACGGATCAAAACTGCGTGCGATATCCGACAACACCTCTCGTTTTGTAACCTGTTGGCCTATAGTTGTTAATGACGATCGAAATTCAAAACAATCGTGATCAACGTTCCACCACAACCCTAACGTTTTGGCTCCACCCTCGCCTACGTACAATTCGATTGCATTTTCTTGATGCTCGACATCAATGGTGTTTAAGAAATCTCGCGAATTTGAAGACCACTTCCGAAGGTTCATTCCCGATTGCTTTAATATGATATGATATGATAATAATAATGACATAGATCGTTTTTAACACTTATGGCTTCTTCAACAGAATCGAAAGTGGACATGAAGTCATCAACGTTAAAGTCATTAACGTCCGAAGCCCGAAAATATTTAGCTATGTTATTAATGCCGATTTGTTTAAGGACTCTTGTTGGCAAGAACGATGCGGACGCGGTTCCGTATGTAATTGTTTGAAGCTTGTAGTCCCGTACCTCGTCAGTTGCGCTGCTTCTCCAAACAATTCGCTGAAAGTGTTCGTCGTTCGGGTGTACCAATATTTGGCTGTACATATTCGCAATGTCCGCTGTCACCGCAGTTTTAAACTTTCGAAGCTTGATTAGGCGGGTTATTAAATCGTTTTGAATCGTTGGTCCGACGCGTAAATAATCGTTTAAAGAAAGACCATTCGTGGACTTACATGACGCGTCGAAAACTGCTCTTAATTTCGTCGTTGTACTAGTGGGTTTGAAGACCGCATGATGAGGTAAATAGAATGTATTGCGATCGCACTCACTGCGGGGAACAGCAGTCATATGGCCTAGCTCCTCATACTCCTGCATGAAGGCAACATATTCAAGTTTAAGGTTATTGTCCTTGGAGAATCGTCTCTCCATGGCGGTGAGTCGTTTAATGGCTGCGTCGCGGGAGTTTCCCAATTCGATAGATGTTTTAATAAACAGCAGACTAACTACAAATCTACCCTCGCAATTTCTGAAATGAGTTGATACAAAATGTTTTTCAATTATGTCACCTACTTCGGGTTCGTTGACTCCATCAATAAAATCTTCGTGCTCAAAAAACGTTCGCAGAAGCGCATCAGTTTCCAAATTAATCGGGGAGTGGAAAACTCCTAGGCAATGTTCTGGGGCCAGTGAAACGTTTCCGGCGAGCACCCAGCCGAATATAGTATTTTGGGCAACCGGGGATCCCGAAGGATGTCAGATTTTTCCTTCCGCGATAATGTCAAAGAATTCATCGGCCCCCAATAACATATCGAGTTTTTTTGGACGAGTACACGACGGATCTGCTAATAACAGGTTATTAAAGTACGATAAATTAGCACAAGGAATTTTTACACTTGGGAGGTCGTTTGTGAGGGACCCAAGAACGAAAGCTTGCGCCGACAAGGCATTAGCCCTTGTATAAAGAGCAGATAAGATCTTACGATTGACTTGTCCCCGAGTACCTTTAGCACATTCACTCTGACCTAGGCCAATAAAATTGGTATGCAATTTGAACAAATGTTATTAGCTTTAATGAATTCAAGACGAGCTGGCAGGTTAAATCTTGAAACTGTTGACACATATACAAGAAATGACTTTGTTTACATTTTGGACATGACGGGACCGTTGTGGTCATGACTCTTTTTGCCGAATCTTTCGCCACTGATTTATGTGTGCTCACTTGGCCACAACCGATGCTCGATAAACCTAAACTTTTCAGCTCGTTGATGCGATCTCTTAAAAAACCATTGAATTGCGACAGCGATAAATCACTTTTACCTTTAACCGACCGAAACTGTTGAATGCATTCATTATTACTTAAGTAAATAACAACTCTTATACAGTCGATATGTGAACACACTTTCTTATGCTCTCTCTCACTTTCCAGTTTCTTTCCAATATACATATGTCAATCAAATCTATGTATGAAGATGAACGTATTATAAAACTCACTCTTGAATTGTACTTCTAACTGATCGGTCGTTTCTCTGTTAACAGGTTATGGGCCCAGGCAAAGGTATATAGTTTACCGGTACTTTTAATTTTTTCACAGTAAAGCATCCTGTTATTTAGTTGCGGATTAAAGTTGATTTTTTTTCTTTTTCGTAACTTGAAGAATAATATTCAAAGAAGAAAGAGGTATAGGTAATATTATGGAAAGTGATCTAATTAAAATTGATAAGCTTCTCAGAGCCGATCAGTGGAGCACATGGAAGTTTCAAATAAGAGTAATGCTTAATGCTGGGGATATTTTTGATGTGGTAACAGGTGTCAAGTCGTGTCCATCAACAGATCAGGTCGATAAGGTGTTGGAGTGGCAGAAAATGGACAGGAGAGCGCAGAAAATAATTGTGATGAGCTTGGGTCAGCAAGTGCTTGTTCACGTAATGAACTGCACTACGTCACATGGCATGTGGAAAAAATTAGAATCTGTGTTTGAACAAAAGGCTCAAACCAATATTCATCTCATCCAGCAGAGATTTTATAGCTTCTGTAAAGATCCGACTGATGATATCGCCACTCATATTTCGAAGCTGGAATCGATAGCTCAACAATTGAGTGACTGTGGCGAGTCGATATCACCTAACATGCTCATCACAAAGGTTCTTATGACTCTACCGTCAGAATATAATCATTTTTATTCTGCCTGGGAATCAACGGCATCGATAAATAGGACGATTGAAAACTTAACGGCACGTTTGATCATGGAGGAGTCCCGTTTGGGTTCTCAATCTAGCAAAGAAGGTACAGTTAGTGCTTTGGTGGCTGGTAGAAACATGCGGTCACACAATTCTAGTTTCAAACACAATTCAAGCAAGTTGAAGGGGAAACCAGGCAAATGTTTTGTATGCAAAAAATTTGAGCATTGGAAGAAGGACTGTCCATCTCGATATGGTAATTATATGACCTTTCGCAAGGATTGGTTTAGTGATTATACCGAGTTTGATCATGCACAATTTGTTAGAGTTGGGAACGGAGAAACTATAAGGGCGTTTGGAAAAGGGACAGTTAATATTCTTTCTTTTAACAACAAAGATTGGTTGCCAAGACGTATTACTCACGTGTTATTCGTACCCGACATCCATATAAATTTATTCTCGTCAAACGCTGCGATGGATAAGAACTTAAATTTGGTTTCGGACAGATCAAAGTGCGAGTTTCTACAGGACGGATGTGTCGTTGCAGTGGGAGTACGACATGCTTCATTGTTTAAGATGAAATTCAAGATGGAAGAACCTGCTATCGCATGTGCCAGTACGAAAGTGGAATCCATTCACACGTGGCATGAAAGGTTAGCTCATCAAAGTGCTCACTATGTCCGGAGCTTTCTTAAACAGCATGGTATAGTTTTTCTCGATGAAGACAATTTCTTCTGTGATGCTTGTGCCTTAGGAAAACTCCATAGATTGCCATTCGATAAAAGTACTAGCAGAGCAAGCATGGTAGGTGAACTTGTTCATGCAGACCTGTGCGGCCCTATGCAGCATACTTCAATAGGTGGATCCAAATATTTCATCTTATTTAAAGACGATTATTCCCGATTTAGAGTTGTCTTTTTCATTAAAGAGAAAACAGAAGTTCTAGATTGTTTTAAGGCCTTTATTAACAAAATAGCGGTGGAGGCAGAGACGAAACTTAAAGTCGTCCGGACAGACAATGGGCTTGAGTTCGTGAACGCTGGTGTAAGGTCGTTGCTTGGTAAAGAGCATATACAGCATCAAACTTCAGTGCCATACACTCCACAACAGAATGGCAGGGCGGAAAGGGAAATGCGTACCATCGTCGAGGCGGCAAGAACTCTAATTCATGGAAGAGGTTTACCTTTGGCATTGTGGGCAGAAGCTGTAAATTTTTCTGTGTTTGTTTTAAATGCTACGGCACCCACAGACATTGTTGGGAAAAGTCCAGCAGATTTGTGGCATGCAAAGGCGCAAAAGATAGTTTTTTGTGATTTTAAACTGTTTGGAACAGATTGTTATGCGCTCATACCTTCACAGAAACGACGTAAATGGAACGCAAAGTCGAAGCCAGGTATATTTGTAGGATATCCAGAAAATACTAAAGGATATCGGATCTACTTTCCTGGAAGCAGCAAAGTTGAGGTTAGTCGAGATGTGGTTTTTAAAAATGTGCCCTCTTCAGATCAGAGATGTGTTCAAGTTCTTAGTAAAGATGTTAGCCAACAAGAAGAACATAAATGTGATGAGGAAGATGAGACGGCCAAAATAAAAGAGGAACCAACTACTGTTAATGAAGGTAAAGAAAACTCCACACAAGAAGTAAATTTAAATCAGCCTGAGCCTATTAGTTCGCGTTTGAGAAGTAGATATCATTCGGAATCTGCTGTGGCATACTTGGAGAGTGAGGCGTTTATTGCTTCATTTTCTGAACCAATACACTACGACGATGTTTTCAAATCAAGGAATAAAGAGAAGTGGCAAGTTGCTATGCGTGAAGAAATAGAAGCGTTCGACAAAAATGCGACGTGGGATCTCGTTGAGCTTCCAACTGGAAAAAAGGTTGTGGATAATAGATGGGTCTATAAAATAAAACAACTTAATGCTAATGATCCGGAAAGATTTAGGGCGAGATTGGTCGCAAGAGGATTTTCTCAACAGTTTGGTATTGACTATACCGAGACTTTTAGCCCAGTTGCTAAATTTGGATCAATAAGAGCTATCCTCGCTATTGCTGCGAGTAAGAATTTGATGTTAAAACAATTTGACGTCAAAACTGCTTTTCTGAATGGGGACTTGGAGGACGAAGTGTACATGCGACAGCCTGAGGGATTTGATGATGGATCTGGCCGGGTGTGTAAACTTAAGAAAAGCCTTTACGGGCTCAAACAGGCTTCGAGATGCTGGAACATTAAGTTCACAAAGTTCCTGTGTTCATTTGAACTAAAAGCGACGGAAGCAGACCCTTGTGTTTTTGTTGGAAGAAATGTCATGATGGCGCTTTACATCGATGATGGGCTTGTAGCAGGGAGCAAGGACGACATCGATCAGCTAATGAACTACCTGAAGGAAAATTTCGAGGTCAAAGTCTTTGAAGCGCAGTGTTTTCTGGGTTTGGAGTTAGATCGAGCTTCAGATGGGTCAATTCATCTGACGCAGACTCGATATACTGATAAAATTTTAACGAGATTTAAGATGACTGATGCTAATCCTGTGACCACACCGGCAGAAAGTCTAATATACAAAGAAAACGACACGAATTTACCGAAATTTCCATATAGAGAAGCTGTTGGCAGTTTAATGTATTTGGCGATTGGCAGCAGACCAGACATTTCATTTGCTCTGGGTGTTGTTAGTCGACACTTGGAAAAACCAACCAATCAAGATGTTGCGGCTGTCAAGCGTATTATACTTTATGTTAAAGGAACAAAGCTTATGGGTATACTTTTTAAATCAAATAACAAATTAATTTCAAGTTGTTTCAGTGACTCGGACTATGCTGGTGACACTGAAACAAGACGCTCTACAAGTGGTTTTCTGTTTTTGCTTGGAGAGTCACCGATTTCGTGGTCGTCTCAACGTCAACAGTGTGTGGCTCTCTCCACAATGGAAGCCGAATATATGGCAGGTGCACAGGCAGTCAAGGAGATGATCTGGCTTAACCGGCTTCTGAAAGAACTATTGTCTGGTTAAAGCAGTAAACCGATACTTTATTTAGACAATCAAAGTGCCATTCGTCTAGTAAAAAATCCTGAGTATCACAAGCGCAGTAAGCATATCGAGGTTAAATTTCATTTTATTCGAGAGAAATTTACTGAAGATGTTTTTGAACTTTCCTACATTCCGACTGATGATCAACTAGCCGACATTTTTACAAAACCTTTGCCAAGAACCAAATTTGAATTATGTATTGCGAAAACTTATTGGTGTAAATTAATTTTTTTTGAATTTTCATTTTTCATTAAAACTTTTGTGCTTGTATAAATTTTTGAAATCAGTAAAAGAGAAATCTGCATTTACTTTAAATATAAATGAAAGTGGGAGTGTTGAATGCATTCATTATTACTTAAGTAAATAACAACTCTTATACAGTCGATATGTGAACACACTTTCTTATGCTCTCTCTCACTTTCCAGTTTCTTTCCAATATACATATGTCAATCAAATCTATGTATGAAGATGAACGTATAATAAAACTCACTCTTGAATTGTACTTCTAACTGATCGGTCGTTTCTCTGTTAACAGAAACCACAACATTCGATTCTCGGAATCTAATTTTTAATATTTTCAGTGGCTACCGTAAATACGTAAACGCGTTAATATTTTCATTGGCTACCGTAAATAAACGTTTGATCTCACTGAGCGAACCTGTCTTTAGAGGTGGTTGATCGAAGATGTTGTCCAAGTGAGCAACCATGATAAACTGCGGTTTATCATAACACGCTTTCACTAAATTCCACGCCACGTCAAAGTTCTCGTTGCTTGGAGTAAGGTGCTTTATAATCGATAAGGCATCTCCCTTGAGCCACTTCTGGAGATTGTAAGGAAAAAATTTTTTTGGCACGAAAGTGTAAATAAACACCTATAGTAATTCTCGGCAATCCAGTCAAAATCTAATTTCTCATGTGCCAGCACCCTCAGATTCAATGTGGGTATTGTAGTCCACGAAAAGTGCGGAATTCACTTTTTCGTTTGTCTGGCAACGTCGCGCTGAATCTGAAGCGCGCACCTCGATTGTCAGCACATACACGTTAGTATGGGTGCGTACATACATTTTTCACTGTCGTTCGGCCATTTATAATTTGGACGTAGATCGTGAAACTTACTCCACTCGTGGCGAGGCGGAAAAATATTAAGACAGTAAAAAGTATATATATACCACTGGGAAATTGAAGTGGAATTCAAGTAAAAATTTCACGGACGTAACGCCGAAAATTATGTGCGTAACGTGAAAAGTTGCCACAATTCAAGGACCGGGACGAGTTTCCAAGGCGGCTATAAAATAGCTGAAAAACTGTACCGGTGTCCTACGCCCATTAGCTTTGTATATACATTTGAAGGTAAGTCTTCAGTTTCGGGAATCCGACAATTCAAGTAGGTTGCAAGATTTGATCGATATTTCCTTTTAGCAGCAGGGGGTGATTTGTCCAGCGCTCGGCAAGGCGGATCGCCCAATATAACCCCACGCGGTAGTCGACGAGCCACGCGGCGAAGCCATCGCCAACCAAGAACGTCCTCCACGCGCCAGCCAGAATCGCGCCAACTAGCGAAACTGCAATCCATCGGCCCACCCCCTTAGTCGACTTTTGGGATTTTTTTTGGTCGTGGACCTTGGCATTCCTGTTTGCCCATCCTGACCGCGTGTCGACAGAGAAAAAATTCTCGCGGACAAGAGACGACCCTGTCACGAGGGGACTATGGGAATCTTACCCTTTCAGGGAGAGGACAGAAATAATGAGGTTCCCGTTCACATACCCCCCTCCCCCTCCCCCACAAAAAAAGAGGTTTTAAGTCCAATTAAGGTACCATTATGTATATTGTTTTTATTTATGCACGTATTTCACGTATTGCTGGTGCCATAGCGCTACCCTAAGAGTAAACAAAGATTTAAGCTCTACGTCGTTGCGACTAGAACCTTAGTCGATAGTCAAAATCATTAGTCTGTACATCCAATGGATGAGACAACGTAAGATTAGTAAAAGAAAAAAATATACAAAAAAAAAAACAGAAAAAAAAGAAAATTACGTAAGATAAGAAAGTATAGTTAACGTAGTTATCACATGCTCGGGGGCAAGACCGGCATTTGTATTGAATTATTTTTGTGAATATTGTAAGGCTAAATTTCGAATAGACATCCATGGTCAACGCGAGTACCTACCGTGTGACGGGAAAGGTTCCAGATATATAAGTCAGACCTCACAGATGCCTAAAGCTTCGCGACGAATATCTCAATCTGACCGATGGTTGCAGATTTAAACTCGTTGTCGGTACATAAATTTTTTTTTTTAACAGTTCTGAAGTAATATCAGGTTCTTGATTGATTTGGTCGATGAATAGGGACCGTCAGATGGTGTCGCAGTCATCACTAGATTTTGCGCTCGCATCGTCTGTTTATGAATGTAACCATATTGCATTATTTCCTAACCTTATACCTTACAGCCCAACAGAAGTGCACTCCTGCGACGGCGTATGGGGGGGGGGGGGGGTTTCCGAACTGGGAAACTCCCCGTTAGTAAACAGGTAACTTTGTATTAAATACATACATATGTAGTATGTACATTGTTTCAACTGGTTATATGAGTACATAGATATTGATGATAATGAGCTATAGTAATACCTCAAGCAATCGGCTTGAAAGGAATCGTTTTTTTTTTTACTTGATTTGTTTTTGTGGAGTCGCTCCCGAAGGAAGAGAAAGTAAGGTCGAGCGGGAATAACCCGGAGAAAATTATTTAAATAATCGTTGGATTAGCGTCATTATAAATTCGGTAGAGTTTCGGAAGTTTTTTTCTTTTTTTGCTTGAGAATAATTCATCGTTACGATCCACGGGATGTTGTCGTGGGGGTTTTGTTTGTTTGTTCGTTCCGTTAATGGATTTTGAGGAGTAGACATATGGAGAAAACATGGATCTACGTGAAATAAAGCCAAGTAGGAAAAATAACCAACATTAATGCATTTAGTTGTTAATAGTAGTTGAGTAAGCATTGGCCATAAGCGGCAGGAGGCGCTTGAGCCTGAGTAAATATAGCATTAATATAGTTCCTACGTTGAGATTAAGATTAATTTGAACCTTAAGTAAATATGGTAATATATTTTTTTTTGTGCATGAGTTCGTTAGTGAAGTTTATTTAACTAAATATAAGGAAACAGATTGTTAGCTGTAAGTAACAGTATCAATAAAGAAATACCTAATGTTAAACCTGAATTGGTTTAGTATTGATTTAATGAGGATTGTCATGAATAGACGAGTTGTGTAGACGTTGAGGGAATGTGGGTGACCGACAACGACGTCGGGGCAAGGTTATGTAGCGAACAACGAGGAGGCGGAAAATGAAACAAGTGAGTAAACAGATGTAGTCTGCTTGGTATTCATTTTGAGTTAGGGGTCCTTTTTAATAAAAAGTTGCATTCTTGGTCTATAAAGGACCATGGTTTGTAGCGAGAGAGTTGTATGTAGGTGTGTGATACCAATCGAACTCATTAGGTCGAGATTTCCTTTTTGTGTTGTAGGACGATTAATGTTGAATGGGCCCCAGCGAATTAAAATCGATTAGGGTTCAGAACTCCAGAACCCAGATCTGCAGGATAAAAATTTGTAACGCAAGTCTATGATCCCAGAGCAAGAATCCGCCCCCTTTTACTGAGCTACTAAAGGGTAGGGTGGCTGCCGATCGTTAAAGCGATGGTCAATCGTAGACAACAGACTCTTCGGTTTCGTATCGGCAGCCTACCACTACAAGAGTGATTGTTGTGGTGGGGGCGGTTGATACGATTCAAAGAGCAGAGGCTTCCTTCTTTTACAGGGGTTCACGACATAGTGGGTGGTAGGGCTATATCAAAGTCTATTCCTTAGACGTTCGGGTGGTTCCGACTAACACTGCGTCTAATTTTGAGATTTTTAGTCTTTCACTCTAGGGGTCATGAATCAATCCTTTGACACTTCGAGTATGAAACGGGGGGTTAAAGGCCGAGTTTTAGATGAGTATGTTATAAGTTCGTGTAAGGTGTAAGGTATTAATGGTGTTTGGAAATGTTAAGGGTATGACGAACATCTGGGCATATCCGAAGGATAGACGTGAGTGTGAGAAGGGTAGGGGTCTGGACTATTCCGCGGTCTCGGGTGTTCGGGGGAGGGGATAGGTCAGATCCTACGTCAGCTCATGTTTCTGTGGTCGTATGGTGGAGGGAAGAAAATGTCGGCATATGTGGCTTGTGTTTGCGAAATAGGACGATAAAAATGTATAGTATATACGTTACCGATGACGTGGGACCGGATTAGTGAAGAGAAGGTTGTTTTCTTTTCTTCCATTGATATACACATGTACAAGTACGTACATATTTTGTGCTGACAAGGCATCTGGGCTGTTTGCATTTATTATGACAACAAATGCCAAACGAGCGTACCTATACCAAAAATTACACCAGACACCATCAACTGAATAAACAACAACAGGTGAATGACCAACAGGCGAATGAACGACACCACCAACAGGCAAATGAATACGACACATCCTCCAACGATCAGCGTTTATTATGGTCACACGAGTCGTTGCACCTCATTTAGGTATATGTTTTATTGTTATTCTCTATCACGAGTTGTTTATTGTCTACTTAGCAGTTAATATGTATAAATACTTTGAGTTAATAATAAATAAAGCACTTGCAGTTAGAACGGCAAATCTTACTAGTGTTTTTTCTTAAGTTCTCCCCACCAGCGGTAAAGAACGGTTTGATTTGAAGTAATTGAGTGCATGCTATTGATATGCCCTCACCAGTGGTAAGGTGTTAATAGTAGGTTCTCAACATATGGTCCTTAGAGAAAACATTTAGAATCAGTGAAAAAAAAGAGACGGCTAGAACGAGTGAACGAGAACAACGAGTTAAGAACGAGGAATGAAGACGGTTAGAACAAGTGAACTAAAAACAACGAGTAAGGCGAAATAACAAAAAGTGAGCATGGATACTTTTGACGAGTCTATCAAGAAGTAGAAAGAAACTGTTTAATGGATAAAGAAGGTATCTGAAAAATATACGAATGAACCCAAAGTCAGGTGGACACGTAATTTCATTCAAGAACGACTGGATGATCTGGAATTTCATTGAAAGGACTTCCAAAAAAGGCATAGGGCAATAAGAGAACACACGGAATACAGTAAAAAACATCCATACGTTCAATCAAAATATCATGAACAAGTCGAAAAGACAGTGCTGGAAATAAAAAATAAGCTCAAGATTAAAATGAAGGAGCTTGAAAAAGAAGAAAAACGAATGATTGCAGCTGCAAGCCAGGGACAATCAAGAAACGACAGGTACGAGCCAAACGCGAAACAAAAGAAGAGAATCAAACGGCAAGAAGCTCAAAAGCAAGCGTTCTTCCGATCATTGGAACGTATGGACCAAGCGGGGCAGGTCTCCAAAGCTTACTATTCGCAAAAGATGGCAGTCATAAGCAACTTGTGGGAGGTCATTACTAAAACCCATAACGACATTGTTGAGCACGCAGATGATGATGCTTACTATTCAGAGCTGACAAAAGATCATGAAGAAATTGAGCAAATTTACGAAAACATAATGGTAAAGCTGCAAGAAAATATTGACGATTTGCTAAAAAACGATAAAAGTGAACCAACCTCCAACGATTTCCCAAAATAAAAGGAGCTGAAGTTGCCAACCATCAAGATACCAGCTTTTGACGGGGACTAAAAAAAAAATGGAAATCATTCGTAGATCTTCTCCAACAAACTATCGACAAAAATGAAAACTTAGGTAATGTACGAAAATTACACTACCTTAAAACGAATCTGACGGGGAAAGCAGCAAATATGATTCTACATCTCCAGATAATTGACACAACACAATACTATGGCGCGCGACATGCTGATAAATAGGTATGAAAACACCAGACTACTAGTAAATGCACAAATACAAGGTTTACTTAATCAACGCGACTGTCCATTCGAGTCAGCAGAACACCTGAGGCGATTACACGATACTACAGCAGAAGGTGTCAATGCATTAAAAAGTTTAGCAATTGATACTGGAATCTGGGACCCGTGGTAGTCTACATAGTTTCAAAAAAATTGGACAACGGAAACAGAAAAGCATACGAGCAATCGTTAAGCAACCCTAAAGATCTACAGGGTCTTGACGAGTTTCTGAAGTCCCTAGAAAATAAATTTAACGCACTCGAAAACTTAGAAGGAAGAAGAAACAAAGGAGAAAACATGAAAGAGCTGAAACAACCTAATTACGGTCAAAAATTGCAGAACAGAAAGCCCACGAACAGAAGTTACCATGCTGTGGCCACACCATGTTGTAGGTTATGCAAAGGACCTCACTGGTTGCATGTCTGCAACAAATTCGTAACGATGCCGACGACACAGAGACAAGAAGTTGTTAAGAGGGAAAAATTGTGCAGAAATTGTTTTAAGAGTGAACACAACACAGCAATGTGTACTTCTTTCAAATCGTGCCAAATCTGCACAGGGCAGCATCACACGCTTCTTCACGCTGCAGAGGTAGGAAGAAATACACAAACACAACAATCAAACTTTGTGGATACGATACAGAACACGGTGCTTTTAGCCACAGCCTCAATGCATTTGTCTCCACCAAAAACAAATTGGAATGGTGGAGACTGTGTTCTGAGAGCTTTAGTTGACCAAGGCTCTCAGTCATCCTTTATCACGGAAGATGCAGTGCAGCGGTTGCAACTGAAGAAGAAGAAAACATTTGCGTCAGTGAATAATGGCAATAGATGTATTAATTGCAGCAGACGTTTTTCAAGATATAATTATCGACGGAGTAATTAGAGGCAACCCTGGCTCCCCGATAGCTCAAAACACGAAGCTAGGGTGGATATTATCTGGAAGTATCAATCAAACTAGCTGAACTAAACTAACTGAATCATCAATCTGTCATATTACAAATGTTGGGCTCAATGACCAACTTAAGCTATTTTGGGAAACAGAGGAGATACAAGAAAAAACTATTTTGACAATGGAAGAACTGAGATGCGAAGAGATATTCATGGAAACACATAAAAGGGAACCGTATGGAAGATACGTTGTTAGACTGCCATTCAAGGAGGGTGCAGGAGAACTAGGTGAATCGAGGAATAGAGCTTTAGCCCGCAGAGAAGAGGTTCTTACGAGACAAACAGTTGATGAAGATTTCAATGCCTTCTTGCAAGAATACATTGAGCTTGGGGGCATATGGAATTAGTAGATACCTCTATAAGCACCAGAAAGAATGAAGTATACTATCTACCACATCAAGCAGTAATAGGACCGGAAAGTTCAACAACAAAACTAAGAGTTGTTTTTGACGCATCTTCAAAAACCAGTTCATTTATTTATTTATTTATCTAGCTTATTTCAAGCGCATATAACAACAATAATACTATTAACAAAAATAATAAAAATAATAAAAATAATAAAATTAATTTGAAAAACAAAAAATGCATGTACATATTTACTTCTTCTTTTCCATTTTTGGCGTTACGAGTAGTGATCTTGAAGCGATCACAACTCTCCCACTTTTCTGCTTCACACTAGTGATCCGCCCGTGGGGTACGACATATGTACATGTACATATTTACAAATGTGCAATACTTAATCCTAAACTAAAATTAAGGGGGAGGGGGGGGGGTGAAAGAAGGGGATCCGAAACAGGTTCAAGGGTTAGATAGAGGAAGCGTACATAATTTTTCTGAGGGATGAGGAGCTTTTCGAGAAATCGAAAGTAATTCCTGCTGTGTTAGCTAAGCGAAGCATCCTGCAAATTGGGTTAAAGTGGGCGTAATTGGTACGAAGAGTTGGTAGGTGGAAGAAGGGGACGGAACGTAGGTTGCGGGGATTAGTATTCATATAAATCATCTCAAGTAAAGCAGGGGAGTCAATGGTACCAGTCATAACCTGATGGACAAAAACAATGTCAGCGATACGACGACGTTTAGAGAGGGTCGGCATGTCAATGAGTAGCAATCGGTTTTCATAGGGGGGTAAAATTAAAGGGTCGGACCAAGGTAAGCTACGAAGAGTGAATCTTAAAAATCTTCGTTGAACAGCTTCAATTCTGCGAGATTCAGTTATTTGGTAGGGAGACCAGACCTGACTAGCATATTCAAGTATAGGCCTGACAAAGGTGGTGAATAAAGATTTAGTGACGTATGGGTTGGAAAACTCTTTAGACCAGCGTTTGATAAACCCCAAGGAAGAGTTTGCTTTCGCAATAATATGGTTAATGTGAGAGTGGAAATTAAGCTCTTTGTCACAAATAATTCCAAGATCGCGAATAGACGAAACTTTAGGGACGGGCATGTTGTGGAAGTAATAAATTCGGGGACTGGAAGGTAGACGCTTACGTGAGAAAGTCATACTTTGGCATTTTTTGACATTTAGTTCAAGAAAATTTTTGTTACACCAAATAAAGAAAGTGTTTAGATCTTGTTGGAGGAGGAGAGAATCCTGAACAGATGAAATAACTTTTACTATTTTAATGTCGTCTGCATAAATAGAGAGGTCTGAGAATGACGCTGTACCGCCGACGTCATTAATGGCAAGCACAAACAGAAGTGGACCGAGATGGCTGCCCTGGGGAACTCCTGAAGAGGCAAATATTGGATCGGAGAAAGCTTTTCTGAAGGCAACTCTATAAATTCGGTTCTCGAGGTAAGATTTGATCCATTCGATAACTTGTGGTGGGAAACCAAAGGCTTTGAATTTGAGGTATATAATTTGATGACTGATTTTGTCGAACGCTTTACTAAAATCAGTAGTAATAACATCAACCTCATTGCCTTTTTCTAGAGCCAACAGAGTCATTGAAACAAATTGGGTAAGGTTGGTCGTAGTAGACCTTCCCTTCAAGAAACCGTGTTGAAGTGGGGAAACTATTGACTTACAGTGAAAAGACAAAGAGTCGTACACAATGCTTTCGAATAGCTTGGGGATAGCAGAAAGCTTAGCTATCGGTTGATAATTAGAGACCTCGTTTTTGGCGCCCTTTTTGAAGATCGGGAAAATGAAAGATTCTTTCCAAAGAGTGGGAAAAACAGCTTGGGAGAGCGAAAGTAGAAAAAGAGAAGTAAGGGGTTCGAAGAGTGCGGTAGCGCATTTTTTAAGAAAAATAGCTGGAATGCCATCGGGGCCAGGGGAGAAATCATCATCCAGCAAGTTTAATTTGTCTCGAACAGTCTGAGGACAAATAATTACAGAAACTAGAGATGTATGCGGGCTATTTAACAGAAACCTTTTATGAAATTCAAGGTCAGGATCATTCGGGTTATTGCTATATGACTGACCAAAAAAGGTAGCAAAAAAATTAACTATTACTTTGGCGTCAGAGGAGGAATTGTCTTGAAAATTAAAAGTTGAAGGAAGACCGTCAGATTTCCTTTTTGCATTAATAAATTGGTAGAAACGTTTTGGTTCTGAAATTAGAGAGGTTTGCATTTTATCAAGGTAATTTTGGTAGAGAGTGTGACAAAGAGACGAAAAGTTAGAGGAAGCTAGTAGGTAGTTGTAATGGTAAGAAGGTGTCGGACAGTTTAAGTAAGTTTTCCATAACTTATTTCTGACGTTGCGGATGGTTTTTAATTCTTTTGTATACCAGGGTGGAGAAGAAACACAGGATTTTTGGAGCGTATAAGGAACATATTGGATCAAACATGCAAAAATAGAGGAGTAAAAGAAGGAAAGAGCTATGTCGATGGGAGTAGACAGGTTGATGAATAGATTGAAGTCAATGTTAGTGAGAAGATTACAAAGCATGTTAAAGTCGGCTTTGCGAAAGTTGAAACTAGGGGAGTTTACGGGTTCCATAGTTGGAACGCTATCATCAATACGGAAAATGATGGATAGAGGGGGATGATAGTGATCTAGAGTAGAAAGAAGATGGGTGCTTTGAAAAACAGAGGAGTTGAAAGGATCAGAGGAAAAGGTGAGATCAAGCTGTCTCTGAAGATTGTTTAGGATACCACTGATTTGAAACAAGCCATACTGGAGAAAGCAATCAGTGAAAATAAATTCTTTTTCGGAGGAAGGATTGGAAGGAACAAAACACGTTTCATCTTCGGATTGAATCCATTTCAGGTCGGGCAAATTAAAGTCACCCACGATAATGAAGTCATCGTTTGAATTTGCGGCATCGATTAGGGGACTTAATGCGGCCACAAATTGTTGATATACACGACAGGGTTGTAAGGGACGAATGTAACAACAGAGAAGATAAAAACAGCGGTTGGAGATAGACAATTTAATACAAACATATTCAAACAAAAGTGATTTAGAAGTTTCTATCAGAGATGCATTGAGACGATTATGGACAGCGAAAAGAACACCACGCCCAGTAGGAGCTATGTCACTAATCTATCCATCAGCACGGAAAACAGTAAAATCAGACGCAAAAATTTCGCTGTCTTGAAATTCGGAGCAAAGATTAGTTTTCGTGAGAGCAAGAATATCATATGTAGTGCAGTCAATGAAGCGAAAAATAGGGCCTTACCTCCGAATTTTTTTACTGTGAACCGATTTGCATGAAATTTTGGAATTAGGCTCATCTTACCCTTAACTTCAAAAGTGAAAATAATTCGAACACCGCCACCACCCTGGGGGTGGTTGCCACGCCTTCTCGGGGGTGAATTTTTTTTCTTCAAAATAACCTCGGATATCGATAGAAGGTCTAATTTTAAGCAAAAAATCTAATATAAAGTTTTTCACTAAGTCCAATACTTTTCGAGTTATTGGCAATTGAAAATTCGCAATTTTTTCACGTTTTTCATCTATTTATTGCAAATATCTCTAAAACTATACGTTTTATCGAAAATTTTATAAAGAACAAAATTGTAGCAGGTAAAAAAATGAACAATTTGGTTTTTTATAAAGTATTCTAAAAACAATATTAAGCTAGATATAAAAGATCAAAGCCATTTTTTATTTTGTCTGAAATTTAATCGTTGTGGTCAATGCTATTTAGCGGCGAGCAGATGCATTTTATGCATTCTAATACAAGAGAATGTTTTGTAGTGCTTGAAAAAACCTTTAAAATGAGCACTATTAAAAGTCTTTTGCACGTAAAATAAGTGAGCTGTAGTGCAAATAAAGGGAGCATTTAATGTTTTTTTCTTTTAAATCAATGGGTTTCCTAAGTGCCATTTCCACCAAAATTAAATTTAATCGTATTCCGCCTAAAATTAAGTTTGTTATGAAGAGTTTGATAGATAGTATCAGTTTGGCTGCTTCAAGACACATATTTTTCAAAAAAGTCACGATTAAAAAAAAACAACAAATTTTCAAATTTAAAAAAAACCCACTTTTTTTCATAATATCTCAAAAATGACGACAGATACGTATAAAAGTGTAAATAGGAAAAATTTAGGTATTTTTCTGACAAACAATTTGGTTTTTTTAGTTTTTTCAGTCAGACAAAAATTGATGGAGATATGATTGTTTAAAGAGCGCGTGGCAGCGCAATCGCAGCCTCTTTTAAGTCCTTTAACCCTTCACCGTTTTTGCAAAAGGTTGTTTACTACATATTGCAATAAAGCATGTTGTAGCTCTCTTAATTTCCTTTACTATGGTTTTTTATAAGTTGAGATAGCATGAAAATTGAAGGAGTTATGGTCCAAAAACTCATTGATTTAAAAGAAAAAAACATTAGATGCTCTCCTTATTTGCGCTACAGCTCACTTATTTTACGTGCAAAAGACTTTAAATAGTGCTCATTTTAAAGCTTATTTCAAGCACTACAAAATATCTCTTTATATTAGAATGCATAAAATGCACCTGCTCGCCGCTAGATGGCATTGAACATATCGATTAAATTTCAGACAAAACAAAAAATTACTTTGAACTTTAATATCTAGCTTAATATTGCACATAGAATACATTAAAAAAAAAAAAAAAATTGTTAATTGATTTATCTGCTACAATTTTGTTCTTTATAAAATTTTCGATAAAACGTATAGTTTTGGAGATATTTGCAATAAATAGATGAAAAACGTGAAAAAATTGCGAATTTTCAATTGCCAATAACTCGAAAAGTATTGGACTTAGTGAAAAACTTTATATTTGATTTTTTGCTTAAAATTAGGCCTTCTATCGATATCCGAGGTTATTTTGAAGAAAAAAAATTCACCCCCGAGAAGGCGTGGCAACCACCCCCAGGGTGGTGGCGGTGTTCAAATCATTTTCACTTTTGAAGTTAAGGGTAAGATGAGCCTAATTCCAAAATTTCATGCAAATCGGTTCACAGTAAAAAAATTCGGACCTAAAATGCTTCATTGACTGCACTAATGGAAAGCATTGGGAGTTCAGATACACGGTAGAGGTCTTAGTGCGAAGGCCTCTAACGTTCTGATAGTAAAGAGATATAAGAGTTGGTGATACATGCCGAGTGTGTGAGTACATTCCCAAGTGTGAAAAGTTTAAATATCTGGGATCTATGATCAATAGTGAAGCATCTTGTGATGACGACATCAATCATCGAGTAAGCGTAGGGTGGATGAAGTGGCGAGAAAACTCCGCTATCTTCTGTGATCGAAAAATGCCCCCTAAGCTGAAGGGAAGACTCTACACAGCAGTTGTCCGTCCAGCTCTTACATACGGTTCACAATGTTGGACAATGTACAAAAAGTATGAGAGCAAATTGACGGCAGCCGAAATGAAGATGCTTCGGATGACAGCAGGAGTAACAAAGCTTGATCGAATTAGAAGTACTAAGATCCGTGGAAGCCTTCATGTCAAAAGTACCATCTTGGACAAAATTCAGCACGACCGGCTCAGTTGGTATTGTCATGTTCAAAGGAGAGATCCGCAGAACCCCGTCAAAAAGGCAATATCGTACAACGTTTCAACAAATTCGCGACGAAAAAGAAAAGGCAGGCCAAAACACTCCTGGTACAAGCAAATGCAAAAACAGCAGCATTTGGTTGGCCTCAGACATGGAACAATCCAAAACCGGGAGGCTTGCCGACGATTTCTGAGGTCAACGCGGCGTACCCCACAGGCGGATCACTAGTGTGAAGCAGCAAAGTGGGAGAGTTGTGATCGCTTCAAGATCACTACTCGTAACGCCGAAAATGAAGAAGAAGAAGAAGAAGAAGATACATGCCGAGAAGATAAATTGAGGTTAAAGATTAAAATTGCGGTTATGACGAGGGAAAGGTAAACATTTTAAAATAAGATGGGAAGCATAAGTGGAAAGGTCTTTTGAAACAGTAGAAGAGGGAATATTTAAGGATTCATGGAAGCGCATATAAATTTTGCTGAGAGCAACAGGATCCGTTGGAAGACCTTCCTTTTGGATTGAAACTAAAACGTTCGTCTTGGTCTTGCCGTTAATACAAACATTTTCAGATTTGTTATAAAGATAGGAAAGATAAAGACGAACGTTTTCGTATAGTTTGCTGTCGCGTAGCCTAGCCATTAGATAACGACCATCAAAATTATCACTGGTAGACACTGAAGCTGCGATTTTGGATGTTAGCTTGGCGATCGGTGAGAACATTGGGTCGAAAGCTGGAGGAGGACAGTGACTGAGCACAGCATTAGTATTGTTGGGAGCTTTTGTGGAAAAAGAGTGGGTAGGTGATTGAGGAGACGGGTTAATGGTATGGGAATGGATAAAATTGGGATAGGGTTTACTAGAAACAGTTTTGATGGAGACTTGTTTACGATGGGAGATGAGAGGACTGTTTCTGACTATAGAGGTTGGTGGGTTTAGGGATTGGCTAGAGTGGGAATTGGAAGAGTAAGACTTACAGCTAGTTACATTATTGTTGAATTTATTAATGGATGCTACATTTTTATTAATTTTAGGGCGTTCTTTAGATTCTTTACTTAACATTTCAGAAATTTTAATATTGTCCTTTAAAAATATAGGTTTGAGACTAGACTTGAACAGCCACTGATATTTGTAAGGAATATGAATTTTATAGGTTGAAGAATTAATCTTTAGGCAATTTTCAATAACTATCTGATATTTGAGTATAAAAAGATTTTGAATCCAGGAGCAGTCGATGTTGGCAGGTGTGTTTATTAAAAAGAACGGGACACTGTCGTTGAGAGTTTTCAATCTGCTAAGCCTATTATTCCAGTCACTTACGGACCATGTATTGTTGAGCCTTACGATAGTAGGTTCGGGCGGACCAAAACATTCAGTCTGGGTAGAAGAACTTGTTATAGGGACATCGTTATTAGGGGCAGAAAGTAAAGAAGCAATGGAAGGTCTGTGAATTGATTCAGCTACTTCCGCGAGTATAGATGTGTTATAGTGGACTTCGACTGGTTGGATGTTAGCAGGAATGATATCAATTTTGTCAGAAGTTATTTTTAACTCATCGATCACATCACACAGAGTAGTACGCGTAATTGCCAGATCGTTAGAGATATCATTGATCTTCGAAAGTAAATCGTGATGAATTGTGTTGAGATGGCAGGAATCAGTTGATGTATTTGTTGAATTTGATTGATGAAAAGACTCAAAATCGGATCGTAAGGTTTTTATTTCATCGAGTATTGAATCGTAAGGATATAAGCTTAGAACCGAGACAAGTGTGGAATGTATTACGTCTCTAATGTTATCAAAACGGCAATGTGAGTGGTCTACGCGCGATTGAAGTAAGTCCACTAATGATGAAATTTGCTTATCCAGAGACGATTGCTTAGAAGAAACACGTTTGGCGAGGGATTCAATTGAGCTATCTAGAGTCTCGACAGATTTAGAGAAGTCTTCAAAATGATGAAATTGCGCGAGAACGTTCTTATGAAAACGATTGTTGTCGGTTTGAATGGAGTTTGTGAGGTCACTAACACACTTAACAGCGAGGAGAACATGCGAAAGTGATATTTTGTTACATTCGTCGCACAGATAAACAAAAAAGTTTAAATATTCTTTAAGATAGGGGCATGATTTTTTACTTAAACCGATACATATTGGATGATACGATTTACCGCAAAGACCATGACACTTAATTCGTTGCGTGAATTTTGAATCAAGAAGGCAGTTGCCTGAGTCACAACAGTCATTCTCCATCATTATGATGATTTCCTTGTAGTTTTTACTTTTTTTTTTAATTTATTTTCTTCTTTTATTAGTTTGTAAGCGAAAATAAAATGTTTATTCTTAGTGTACCGGCAAAAAGCGAGGTGAGGTTATTTGCTAAACTTATAAATCGCGTACACGAACCGCGCAGTGGGTAGGGTAGTTGAAGTTCAGTAGGTTTATGAGTTGAGTCTTGGATTGTAGATGGTGTTGATGATGTTGTCTAGTTTAGCGAAGAAAGAAACCAAAGATGGAAAGGTGGTGTATAGTGACAAGAAAATGAACTTGCTAAGCAGAACTATACTAAAATGACTCACCCGTAAGGCAAGAATGTTACACCTTACACAAATATGTTTATAGACGCTTATAGATGATGTTTGGCATAGAGTTGATGAAGTGGCGTTAATCAAACTGAAGATGATGTTGGAGGGTTTTTGTTTGATTCTCCGGTTAAACATAAAACGAAATTATGGTTTATGTGTAGTTTCAATGAAATTGCTTCGGGTTGGCAGAAACATATACCAAAAATATCCACACTTACCAGAAGGAAGTGAGACAGAGTCACTACGGTTTGTTTGTTATTGTTATAATTTGCTTCTGTTTTTTTTTTTTATTTGTTACTTAAGTAGCAAAGGTGTCAGAGGGAGATAGATATTATTACCACTCTTAAGCATTAAAAAGTCAATATAAATTGAGAATAATTAATTTTCTTTGATAAAAGAATTACACTTTAATATCACTTTTAGAGGTACACTTGTATTGTTTGTGGTAAAAGGAGGAAAAGATCTGTATTAAACAATGTTTTAAAAGATTTAAACAGGGCTTTAAATTAGTTTAAATATTAAATAAAGAAAAACTTTTATGGACACTTGGATAAATGATGCTTTAGGTGCTACAGGGTTCAGGGTTAAGCCTTAACGACAAATGCTGACAGGTCCCATAATACAAAATGATCTGTATAGCATGATAACCAGATGGAGGAAACATAAAATTGTGTTCCGGGCAGACATCGAGAAAATGTACAGGCAAATACTTGTTGCTCAAGAAGATCGGGATTACCAAAGAATACTGTGGAGAGAAAAGTCAACACAAAAAATCAGGGAATACAGACTAAAAACCGTAACGTACGGAACGTCCTCCGCTGCTTTTTTGGCTACAAGGGTTCTTCATCAATTAGCGTTGGATGAAGAAGAAAAATTGGAACTTTCATCAAAACTTACACGTGAAGATTTTTATGTCGATGACTTGTTAGGTATATGGAGCAGATACAATAAAAGATGCGCAAAAAGCCTGTACACAGCTAACGCAACTAATGACAAGTGGTGGATTTAAACTTAGAAAGTGGTCCGCAAATTCAGAAACTATATTAAAAAACATTGCAACCGAAGACCAAGGGAGATTTAAATTAAATGCATACGATCCTGTCAAAACCTTAGGCATATACTGGCGCCCAGAATCTGATACATTTGAATTTAAAACACATCTAGACACAGCAAACGAAAAAATATCGAAAAGAATCATTAGCTAGACTCTTTTATCCGTTGGATTGGCTAACTCCTATTGTCATAAAAGCCAAAATAGTGCAGCAAGAGCTTTGGAAGGAAGAGAAAGAATGGGACGAAATACTACCTGAAGAAATCACAAACAGTTGGAAAAAAATGGGCACGACTGGGTCGCACGAACTTGCGATTGTGTTCTAAATACGATATCAAAATCTTAGGGCTGAGTAAAAGGTTTTGGTGTTCGCTCTTTATAATATATTTGGTGGTACAGGGTTGCCAACTATACATTAATTAGGAAAATTTTATTAAATCACGAAAAATATTGAAAAAAATTCAATTAAATATTCCAAAGGTCTCAAGCGAAAATCTAAAAACGCCATTCTTTTGCAATTTCTAATACATATAAACGCTAAAAATTTTATCAAAATCGTTGGACCAGTTTTAAAAATAACGGTTTTGTATTTTACATTTTAAAAAAAAAAAGTTTTGTAAAATTCAAGTATGCAAAATTTAAGATCTTAGCAAAATTTAATTTGACAAAAAATTTGAGAAAAATCTAAGTTATGGTTTTGAAGTTATTTCAAAAAATCTAAATTTTTTTAAATTTTTTTTAAAAATTTCAAAAATTAAAATTTTTCAAATCTTGTTATGCAGTTTTCCTTAAACAACTTAAAACTTCTAAAATACAAAATTTCGTAAACATTGTGCAAGCCATTAACGAGAAAGTCGGTTTTGAAAAAAACGGTACTATGGGAGGTACCGTTTTTAAACTTTTCCAAAATTTTTTTTTACATCATAAGAAATACAATCTAAAATTAATTCTACACACAGAATTTTATTGAAATCGTTGGAGCCGTTTTCGAGAAAAATAGGTATTATGATATCGGTTGTATGGCAGGTACCGTTATTTCAAGACCTAGAGACTCAATATACTCAAAATACATACCCTAACTGCAAAATTTTAAGAAAATCGGTCCAGCGGTTCAGGCTGTAGAATCATATACATCCAGACAGACAGACACACAGACAGACAGACAGACAGACAGACAGACAGAATTGCAGGACCCACTTTTTTTGTATTCTCTATGATCGTAATGTCATGTTTAATTGTTATCTCAAAATTTTTTTCCGGCACGATTGCAAGACTTGCCTTAGAGTACCTATAATCGCAAGTAAAAATTCAAAAACGAGTTGAGTTGCATAGAAAACATAAAGATACCACGATGGAATCAGTTCGAAAGGAAGCACCGAGTTGAACTGCACGGGTTTTGTGACGCACCGGAAAGAGCTTTTGCTGCAGTTATTTATGCAAGGGTAATAACAGAGGCTGGAACTGTTTATGTAAATGTATTGTGCGCTAAATCAAAAGTAGCACCGATTAAAAAGGTTTCAATACCGAGGCTGGAACTATGTGGAGCAGTATTGCTAGCAAAATTGATTAAAAAGACGGTGGTTGCGCTTGAAATAGATGAATTAGAAGTACATCAGTACATGCGTGGACCGACTCAAAGATTACTCTTGCATGGTAGAATGGAAATCCATTTAAATGGAAAAATTACGTCGAGAATAGAGTCGAAACTATATTGAAAGTAATAGATTCAACAAAATGGCATCACGTTAGTGGCAATTAAAACCCAGCAGATTTTGCTTCGAGAGGTATAAACCCGTCACAGCTTAAAGATCATCTTCTTTGGTGGAATGGTCCGAAGTGGCTCTCTCATGCAGAAGTATTATACAATGATAACAACATACACAGTAACGACTTAGAAATTAAAAAGGTCAACATTTGTGCGATGATGGTCGTACACGAAAATAAGCAAAATTTAATAGGACAAATGACAACACGATACAGTTCACTCAAACGTCTCACAAGAATTCTTGCATATTGCGAACGGTTTCTGTACAACATGAAATCGCACAGCCAAAACAGGAGATCGGGACCCTTATCGAGTGATGAAATAGAAAGTGCGAACAAACTTCTAATAAAAAACACCCAAAATACATACTTCGGTTCTGAAATAAAAAATTTAAAAAAAATTACGATGCCTTGTTCCATTTATTGACGAAAATGGAATTATTCGAATTACAGGAAGACTAACGGAAGCAAAACTTTCTGAGTTACAAAAGCATCCTATTATAATTCCACACAAAAGTGCTCTTACTACGCTTCTCATTGACGACGCTCACAAATTAACATTACATGGAGGAAACCAGTTAACACATTCCTATATACGACAGCGTTACTGGATTGTAAATGGGTCCAGTGCAGTTAAGCAACGGCTTCACGGATGCACTATCTGTATCAGATATAAATCAGATAGAAGCAAACAGTTGATGGGAAATCTTCCTTAACCAAGGGTAAATCGAAGCAGGCCTTTCCTACACACCGGTGTCGACTATGCTGGACCAATAGACGTCAGAATGTCAAAGGGAAGAGGCAACAAGTCGTACAAGGGATACATTGCAATCTTCACATGACTAGCAACAAAAGCTATACATATTGAAGTTGTGAGCGATCTAACGGCAAACGCATTCATCGCAGCTTTCAAAAGACTCTGTGGGCGAAGAGGTCATGTCGCGCATCTGTATAGTGGCAATGGAACAAATTTTGTGTCTGCAAACAAAATTCTCCAACTAAACGTGAAAGCCCAAGAGAAGTACAATCAAGATATGTCAAATATGCTCATGTCTTGTAGTACGGAGTGGCATTTTATACCCCCTGGAGCCCCTCACTTTGGTGGGTTGTGGGAGGCGGGGGTGAAATCGATAAAGTATCACTTAAAAAGAACCATCGGAGAGCACAAACTTACATTTGAAGGACAAGCAACATTATTAACGCAAATCGAGGCGTGTCTTAATTCGCGGCCACTTTATCCACTCTCAAACGATCCAGACGATCCAGATGTACTGACGGCAGGACACTTCTTAATTGGGGCAGCCCTACTAGCACCACCGGAAAAACACAGACTTGACGAGAAAGAAGCGTTACTGACAAGATGGCAGCTATTGGAACGGATGAAACAAAAATTTTGGAAAAAATGGAGCCAAAGTTACTTGACAACCCTCCAACAAAAACAGAAATGGACGCAGATTAGAAATCCGAGTCCTGGTAACATTGTGCTGTTGAAAGATGACAACCTATCACCAACAAGATGGTCCTTGGGTATAATTGAAGAAACCCATGCGGGAGACGATGATTTGGTACGAGTTGTGTCTGTAAGGATAAAAAACAAAATCTATAAGAGACCTATAGGCAAACTGTGCCCTCTACCAATTATCGATAATAACACTGCCGAAGAAGTAAATACAGAAACAGACACGTCGGACCAACCTTCAAAACACAACACACTCAAATAAGAATTCAACTGGAGTCATAACAACTCCACTTCTGCTTCTTCTGGTTGGGGGCAGAAACGCTAAGGCGTTGGATACGGCTAGCCAAGGAGTAGAAATAACACCTTTTATAAAACATCCGGGGATCTATTTTGAAAAGATTGTAAGTATAAATCTTATAACAAGTGACTGGAAGCTGATTGTTTATTACGACTTAAGCAATTACTGGCATGAAATTCAAGGATTTGAAGCCCTGGTTGAAGGAATGAGTGTGAAAATTTGTAAGACTTTTTACAAATTAGCTCTTATTTCGAGCTTGAATTAAGTTTTAAAAAAACTTCGAAAAGAGAAAACGAAAAGGAGCGAAAAATAAAAAAACGGTGCGATTCAAATTTCAAGACAAAAGTGTTTTATTTCATTTTTTCTTCTTCTTCTTCTTCTTATTTATTTTGATGAACAAAATAACGAGCAAATAAATATGGCCGGGAGGGCGGGAAGTTTGAATATTAGACCAATTAATGTGGCTCGTCAAAACACCGGCCACGTTGAAAGGCTGCAAGGCTTCAATCATCTTCGATTGGGAGTACGGCCAGTTTTACTATTGGACGTCTCAGGATCCCTCTGGGTGTTCTGACGTCGGCAACCCTGACCTTGCCGTCCTGCCCTTCGACGACCGCCACGACTCGTCCGGTTTTCCACTGCTGGGGTGGAGTGTTGTCCTCGTGGATAAGGACGAGTTTGCCCACGGTGAGATTGGGTTGGTCCAGTACCCATTTGGATCTGGCTTGAAGGCCAAGCAGATAATCCTTGGACCACTTCTGCCAGAACTGCTGCTTGAGCCAGCATAGAAGCTGCCATCTTTTCAAGCAACCCGTTTGCTGTTCCGGCACTGGTTCTGGGGGCAGCGACCGTAAACTGCTGCCGATTAATAGGTGCGCTGGCGTAAGCGCTTCGCCGTCGCTGGGATCGGCGCTTAATGGTCCGATTGGCCTTGAATTGAGGATGGCCTCGACCTCGATGAGGACTGTGAGCAGCTCTTCGGTTGTGAGCAGAGCGTTGCCCACGGTACGCTGTAACAGCGTTTTCGCCGCCTTCACCGCCGCTTCCCACAGGCCTCCGAAATGCGGTGCCCTGGGCGGTATCAAGGCGAAGCTGAAGCCTTCCTCTGCTGCGAACCGTTGAATGTGTTCTTTCCCTCGCTCGACTTCTTCCTGGACTTCCTTCAGTATCCGTTGGGCTCCCACGAAGTTCGTCCCGTTGTCGCAGTACAGCGTCCTTGGAAGTCCTCGGCGACATATGAACCTTTTAAGGGCGAGAATAAAGCAATCAGAAGACAGATTAGTAGCTAATTCTAAATGTACTGCTTTTGATGCGAAACAAACAAAAACAACTATATACGTTTTGTTCGGTGGCCGGCCACGAATTTTAAGCGTGGTATATACCGGACCACAGAAATCTACTCCACATGTTAAGAACGGTCGTTGTGCTCGCAATCGATCCGCTGGTAAATTGCCCATTATTTGGGTCAAAAGTTTTGGTTTGTACTTAAAACAATGTATGCACTGTCGTACAACCTTTTGACAAGCTTCTTTGGCGTTTATTAGCCAAATCTTTTCTCGAAGCAATGCCACCATCGCTTGAGAACCAGCGTGGTAATTCTTTCGATGGAGATACGTTAAGTATGTTTTTGCAAACGGCGAATTTTTGGTCAGCAAAAGTGGGAATTTGGCATCATATTCAATTGGTGCGTTTAACAAACGACCGCCAACTCGAATTAACGAAAACAAAAAATTCTCTTCACTATAATTGTGAATGAATGGATTTAATTTTTGAATACTGGGTTCCAATGAAACTTTCTTCCTAAGTTTTTGAATTTCATCTGCAAATTCATAATTTTGGATAGTTTCGACTATTTTAAGAAACGCCAGATTTAACTCTTTTGCCGTTGGCGATTCTTCGAGAACTTCTGTTTTGTTTTTTAATCTTTTTAAGAATCGCATTGCATACGCAAATGTATTTACCAAGTCGATATATGAAGATTCTTCTTCAATAACTTCTAAAAGTTTGGTTCGAGGTTTTTCTACTGCTAGTAGAGCTATGTTTGTTTTCCGTTTTTCAAGGGCTTTATGCTCTGGAGACAACTCAAAATGCGTATTGACCGGCCACGATGATGGTTCTTGCAATAAGAACTTTGGACCGTTAAACCAAATGGACGCATTTAGTTCATCCACATTACAGCCTCTTGACACAATGGGGCATATGCATAAAAGAGAAGTACTTACTAGTAGTAAAATGGTTATAGTATATACTAGTACTACCAGTAAAAGCTCAAATTTGGAGTATTTACTTCATTTGGTATGCATAAAATTAAGTTTATACTGGTAAGACTATACTAGTAGTATATACTGGGTTCATCCACGTAAATACTACCAATTCGTCGGAAATTGGCAGTAGGTACTAGGTAAGTATATAATTTATTAATAATTAAATTTGCTACGTCATGCACAGCTCTGCAAACAGTACTCTGATGGAAGCCTGTGTCTTCTCCAACCCCGGCTTGAAATCCTGGATCTCTAACATATCTCAAAAAGATTCGGATATTTTCATCAGGGGTAGTAGATCCTCTCCTTTTTTATTTTTTTTTTTTCATTTTTAAATCCACTTTTTTTTTACTGGGTCTCTAGGTCTTGAAATAACGGTATGATAATATATATGATAATACTTATTTTTCTCAAAAACGGCTCTAACGATTTTGATAAAATTTCACTAGAGGTATTTATTTTTGAATAGCTGTTTAAATGATGTAAAAATGTTTTTTGGAAGAAGTCTAAAAACGGTAACCCCCATAGTACCGTTTTTTTCAAAACCGACTTTCTCACTAATGGCTAACACGATTTTAACGAAATTTCATATTTTAGAAGTCCTAGATTGTTTTAGAAGGATTGCGTATCTACATTTGAAAAATTTACTTTTTTCGAATTTTCGTTAATTTAAAAAAAAATTTGTTTTTTCGAATATTTTCAAAACTACATATATATTTGATTTATTTAAAATTTTTTGTGAATACAAATTTCAGCAAGATTTTAAAATTTATGTTCTTAAATTTTTAAAATTTCGTCTAAAAAAACATTAAAAATAAAAAAGCAATTTTTTAAAACATGTTTGTAATGATTTTGATTAAATTTGCTAATGTCTTTCGGCCTAGAGATAACTTTTATATTATTAATCTAGGCTAAAAGTTTAAACTTTTTTTTTTTAGTTTGAGTACCTAAATGTTTATATCATTGTTATTATTATTACTGTTAATATTATTACTTTTTTATTACAAATAAATTAGTTATTTCTTAGTTCCATTAAATTTTAAATAAATCAACGTTTTCCTTTTCAAAAGGGTAAAGCATTTTGAAATTGTTATCTCCGGGATCTCTTCGCTCCTTATAATTTTTTTCTGCGATTACACTTAAAAAAGAGGCCATTTGAAAAAAAAGTATAGCGAATATTTGGATATAAAACTGCCGACTAAAATGGACATTTAACATGAAAAAGTATTTACTAGCAAATGTTCAAGTTGGTTTTTAAAAGCTTGAAAAAATTGCAGTACATACTTGAACAAAATAGTTTTTATGCATACCGATTAAAGTATTTACTGGTTTAATTCATCCGAAACCAGTAAATACTTTGTTACCTAGTAAATACTTTTTTTCCAGTATTTACTATGGTTTTATGCATACGAGAATTAGTATATACTATAGAAATTTACCAGTAAAAGCATTTACTAGCCTTTATGCATATGGCCCAATGTCTGCTGGATTTTGTTTTGTCGGTACATGTTTCCATGATACTTTTTGGGTCAACTCTTGGATGTCGGACACTCGATTTGCAACGAAGGTTGCCAGGGCAGTTGGATGTGTTTTTATCCAATGCAGTGTTATTTCGGAATCCGTCCAGAAAATAACTTCTTCAACGTCAAGATTCAACATCGCCTTTACTCTTGTCCATAATTTAGCAAGAGTATGCGCTGCGCAAAGTTCTAATCGCGGGAGCGATTTTGTTTTCAAAGGGGCCACCTTAGACTTTGCTGTTAGGAGCGTCGACTTGATACCATCTGAGCTTTGGCTGCGAATGTAAATGCAACAACCGTAAGCTCTTATCGAAGCATCGGCAAACCCATGAACTTGTATTTTTGCGTTCGAATGAGTTTCGACAAACCTTGGAATTTTTATCTCGCCAAGTTGAGATAAATTGGTTTTGAAATTTTGCCAACTTGTATCAAGGCGCAATGGAATCGACTCATCCCAATCAATTTTTGCAATCCAAAGCTCTTGCAGTAAGATTTTTGCTTTGGTGACTATGGGGCATAACAAACCAAGAGGATCGAAAAGACGAGCGGAAACTGATAGTATGTTTCGCTTGGTAGCTCGTATATCATGAAAATTATTTTCCAAATTGAAGCTGAAAGTATCTTCTTTTGGATGCCAACAAGTTCCTAGAGTTTTGGTAGAGTCTGAATCATTAAATTTGATTGATTTTTCAGTACTCGTAGTGTTATAAAACTCTGGATGGTTTGAGAACCATTTAGCCAACTGAAACCCGCCTTTTTTAAGGACTTCTTGAATTTCAAATTTTATTATTTTTAGAGTTTCAAGATCATTGGCACCGGTTAAGAGATCATCTACATAAAAATCTCTTCGAATTATTTTTGAACCAGTAGGGTATATTTTCTCATTAGCATCGCCCAACATCTTTAAACACCGTATTGCTAAAAATGGCGCTGGAGACGTGCCATACGTTACAGTGTTTAGTCGAAAATGTTGTAGTGGTTGGGACGGATGCTGCCTCCACACTATGAGCTGATAAATCGAGTGCTCTTCAGCAATGCATACTTGCCGGTACATTTTCGTAATATCAGCCGTAATGGCGTATTTGTGAATTCGAAAACGGAGCAACGTCGAAAATAGCTCCTCTTGAATGGTTGGCCCAACCATTAAGATGTCATTCAAAGATAATTGAGATGAAGTTCGACTTGAAGCGTCGAAAACAACTCGCAGCTTAGTACTTGTGCTTTGCGGGCGCAAAACACACAGATGTGGAATGAAATAGTGCGGGCTTTTCGGGATTTCATTATTTGTTGGAGACATATGTCCTAACAAAAGATACTCTTTCATGAAATCCATATACATAGCATTTAACTCGCTATCTTTGGATAGTTTTCACTCCAGTGCGAGAAACCTTCGTTTGGCAGTTTCAATCGATGATCCAAGCGAGTTTGGAGGCGATTTAAACGGTAGTTTAACCTCAAAACGACTGGAAGGCAAAAGTTTTGTATTATCAACAAAGTGTTTTTCGCACAACTGTTGTTCTGGCGTTAGAAACTTTTTCGTTTCTCCAGGAATTTCTTCCAGTAACCAAAATTTTTGCACAATTTTGTCTAAATCTGGTAGCTCTTCAGACTGACATACCAAATTGCATTGTTTGGTATTCGAATTTGTACCTTTGGGATATTTTCGGGATATAATCCAACCCAAAAGTGTTTTTTGAATAGTGGGATATTCAGGGCCTTGTTTAATTTGACCGACCGACAATAGTTCGAAGAATGTTTCCGCTCCTATTAGTAAGTCAATTTTTTGAGGCTTATTGAAGTATTATATTTTGTTTACGTTAAGCTTATTTCGCTTTGCAAATAATTTGAAACTTTCAACAGTTCTGAAGCAGTTTATTGAAATTTATTTTCGTTTTCGTGGAATTCTCGTATGAAAATAAATTAATTTTTCAACGACTTCCAAATATTTAATTCATAAACTGTGGTAAATCGAACAATTTCCAGATAAACTAATTCTTGGAAAGAAATTTATTTCGAAAGTTTTTAAGCGAAGTTTAACAAAAAGTTTATCAAAATGACGAGCAAAAAACGGCAGGCTTCACCTAAACAAAACGCAGATTTAGAACAATTAAGACATCAGCGTCAAGTTCTTAAAAATAATATTATGCGAATTAGAACGGCTTTAGAGGAAAAAACGATGTCACTTAATCCAATAGAATTGGAATGTCGGTTAGATATTTTGAATTCATACGTCGATCAGATCATGGCTTGTCAAACTGAGATTGAATCAGCTGATCATAGCGACGTATTCCGCGGAGAGTTAGAAGACATTTGCGTCAGTGCAAAAGCTTTACTTGTATCTAAAGTAAATAAGGGTCGTAAGCCAAGTGGGATTGAATATTCTTTTAGTAATCCACATCAATCGCGCCTTCCAAAAATGTCTCTCCCGAAATTTAGTGGAAAGTATTCAGAATACAAAAATTTTATTAGCCTTTTTGAGAGTTTAGTAGACAATGATCCAATGCTTCCAGATATTGAAAAATTCAATCATTTAATGTCTTGTTTATCGGGTAAAGCTTTAGGAACAGTTAAAGCTTTCCAAATAACGGAACAAAATTATCCAAAAGCTTTAGCAAGTTTAAAAAAGGTTTATGACAGTAATTGCCTCATATTTTTCGACAATGTGTCTACCCTTTTCGAACTAAAAGAAATTCAAAAGCCATCAGCTTCTGCATTGCGCAGTATTGTTACACTTTTTTTCGCGATAAATTAACTTTACGATGAGACGAAACTATTAACGCGGTTGGATTATCCGAATCCAATTAATAAAGAAACAATTAATAAAATAAACGAAATTTATGATCGATCGAAAGGAATGCACAACCGGTGTGCCGCGAGGTAAACAATTGAAATGTCAAAACGCGCTGATAAAAGAAAAGTGTAACACTCAGCAGGTAGGCTGCTGACACCACGGCTAAACTCAGCTGGGCTGGGTTCGTAAACAAAAAGGTAAGCGTAGCGCGATAAAAAGACGATCGCGAATAAAAGATCGATTTATTAATTATTATAAGATGAATTAAAATGTATTATTTCTCAGTACAGGGTGTACTAAGAAAAGTGGGCGCCAGGAAATTTTGAGGTGGAATTTCCAAACCAAGAATCAAAGCTGAAATATTAAAATCAAATAATGGAAACAATGCAATTAAATTCCCAAAGGGATTTAAAGCTATTTATTGTGTTTAACTGTTGGGAAAACCTTACAAAAAGTTGGATTAAAAACCCAAATCTTTTCAACTATAAAATTACAATGGTGGACGGTTAGGCGAACCGTTGAAAAATGTAAACAATAGAAACAACCGGAAAAATGAAACGTTAATTGTTCTTTCCCGAAAAGAACAATTAATAAAAACTAAAAAGGTCGCGTGTCTCACAATTTTGAGAATCTCGTTGGCAAAGATCAGCCGAATCTTAATTGACAACATTAAAAAAAACTAAAACACTTTACTTATCTTTTCTATTTGTAGCTATTCCTTCCTCCTTCTATTTTCTAAATTTTCGTCCGTCTGACGATATCTGCTTCTGCTTGAAATTTCTCCTTCCACTGACTCTAAAACTTTCTAACAACTTAAAACAATTTTTCTCAAAAAAATATTTTCAACTTTCTTCCAAACTTTTCCTTTTCTCTATTCAAATCTCAATTTGCAAAATAAACCACTCGTTAACTAGGTCAACCAAGAAGTGGTTGATCTTGTCAGTTTGTCCTTTCTCGACTTTCAAATTCGCCCACACATTCATACAATCAGCCAATCGTGTCTCGAGTTTTTCTGTCATGGCTTTCTAGCACATGCAGCCTTATGGCTGACAAGCACCTCCGTTGTCGAATTCCAGCGAGACCTTTCACTCGCACAATTTTCCAATCACATTGAACTGAAAAAGTTGTTGGGGGTTTGTTCCCAAAACTTATCCAGCTCATTAGTCGAGATCAGACCCCTCCCATAAAACATGTCGAGAAAAATGAAAGTTCCTGAAAGTTGAAAATAATACTTCTGGGCATTTTCCCAGTTACTCTACTATATAATCTACTGAGTCAGGGAAAGGATAAAATTCTCTATGTTACAACTTTTCGAAAATTGAAGAAGGGAGGAAAAGCTAATAAAACCAAAATGAACTACTTTACCCTATTCGGTGGGTCTTTGCGCAGATTTGGGGAAAAGGGAAAACTATTAACGTTTCATTCTTATGATTCGGTTTTACAAAAGTGAAAGTTAAATTTAGGATGTTTACACTTGCAGCACTACGCTGCACAGTGTGTTTCATAACGAAGTATGGCTTCCACACGGGTCATTTCAATTGTTCTCTTCGGTGATATGTGTATGTATGTGTATAGTGTTGTGTGTGTGATATCCTGCTTGTGTAGTGTGTGTAATGAGGTGTGTGCATGATGATGAGTGTAAAGATGATATATGTGCATGATGATAATGGGTTAATGATGTCAGTTTTAAATTCATTTTTATTATCTATTACTTATATCTACTTACTGCTAACAAAAATGTTTAAACTAGCTTACATAATAACTTAATTAACTTACTGACCCTAGGCGGGTACTCTAAATTACACAATAACTTATTTCTAATGCCTTTCGACCTAAAGATACCATATGTCTATTTCAAACTAGAACTAATTAATAACTAAGAAAATTTAAAAATAACTTAGTTTCATAGATCATTTTTATGTTTTTCTTAAACTTACTTACCACTAATTACAACTACTTAAAACTAATTAAAACTACTTAAATCTACTTAAAACTAGAGCAGCCACAGAAGCTTTTAGGTTTTTTTTTGTATTTTGTATTTTTTTTTTTTTTTTTTTTTTTGTATTTTTGTGTTTTTTAATTTTTTTTTTTTTTTTTGGTTTTTTGTATTTTGTAATTTTTTTTTTGATGTTTTTTTTTTTTTTTTTTGATTTTATGATTTTTTTTTTGTTTTTTGAATTTTTTGTGATTTTTTTTGTTTGCCACTGTGCCCACCCCCTATACCCTAAGACTTACACGCTAAACCTGTGTAAGCCAGCCATTGGCGACTCGCTATCAATATCAATTTGAGTTTCGTGCTCAGACAACCACCAGAACATATTTGACATTTTAACAACGTCACGACGATCGCGATCTGAGACCGCCCTACTGAACCGAAGGAGCTCTTCAACGTCTCCGCCTACTGCGGTGACGTCTCGGTTGTAAAGGAGCCGCCGTTCCACGGACTTCCGGCAGACGTGGTAGATTAGCGGAACCGCCAACCTATCCTGAATCAGCCCTTCCATATCAAAATGGAGGAAAGCCTCCGGTGGGACAAATCCACTGAAGCGTGTTCTTTCCAAATACTCTCTGTTGGGGTAATAAGCCCCAAAAATCAGGCCATTGGTCGAGGTCATCGCTCTTACTGTGTGACCACGAGTCAGTTTTATAATGAAGTTGTCGATCCTGTTTATTTGAGCCCTGTTGTAAAGGACCTCATTGGGATAATATTTTTTGTACTCCGACTCTGGTGTTCTGTGCAATCCAAGACAGGTACGCAGACACTGTCTCTCAAACACCCGAATCTTTTCCATTTGAGACGCTGTAACATTGAACCACACAGGGCACCCATAGACAATCATTGGCCTTATGAGGGCCATGTAGCAAATCACTTTCACTCTGCTATCAAGTTGTCTGCTGTGAAACAGTCGCCTTGTCAGAGCAAAAGCTCCTCTAGCCCTGGCCAGAGCCGCATCCATATGTTTGTTAAAATATAGATACTGATCTAGCCAGAGGCCGAGGTACTTGACTACTACTTTGCTTGGCAGTGGGTGGCCATGTAGATCAACGATCACCAGCTTGCGCCAGTTCTTTCTCGTATCCCATGAGGCCCGAGCCAACGGGGTCCTAAACACAATTGTTTCCGATTTCTGAAAGTTGATTTTCAACTTCCAGTCATCGCAATATTGCTGGATCTTATCGAAGTCACGCTGCAAGAGTGTTCTGATGACTTCGATCTTTGGACCTGTTCTGTACGCGATTAGGTCGTCGGCGTACGCTATAGCATGGTGAAGAGAACCAATTAGATCGCCGGTGAAAATGCTAAACAAAATAGGCGAATTCACCGCTCCCTGTTGTAGACCGTTCTGTATTTTAAAAGTTCTGGTAGAAGTTATATTGCAACTTTTCACAACAAACGTTCTACCATGAAGCATGTCATTCAGAATATATAGCAGTGGTTTACTCATGCCATACCTGATCAACTTAGGACCGGAGATTTGCTGGATTGGAACCATCCTTCCCTTTTTTAAGGAGAGGATGGACCACTGCCGTCTTCCAACGCACTGGATAATATGCATTATTCAGCGCATTGTTGAACAACGTGGTGTATATGTCCACCGCTTCTGCAGGGAGGTTTCGCAGCACAACATTGGGTATGCCGTCGACTCCTGCTGACTTCTTTTTCTTTATTTTGTGAAAGATGTCCACGAGGTCCATCTTAGAAACGAACAGGGTGTTATCCCCGTTTCGCTGGGCGATGACTGCATTTGCAAGTCGGTCGTCATTGAATCTAGTGAAACCAGGATTCTCAGATCGCCAATGCGAGATCTCGTCTCTAAGATAGAAGTGTCCAACAGAGGCTCTGTTCTCAAGGTCGTAATTAGGGCGAATGCATTCATTCACCTTATATACTTGCTCGAAAACAGCACCCACAGTCTCTACCTTCTCCTGAGCATCTTCCACTATAAAGTGGTCATCATCCAAAATAGCGTCATCTGGATCTATTCCTAATGTCAGAAGTAAGTCTTTGTTCTCTGTCGTCCTTTGAAGTTTAATACTCTGAAGGTCATTTTGATCTTTTCTCCTAAAGATTTTGTTTATTTCCGGAAACATACTCGGGTTGTTGGACTGCACAGCCCGAATTTTATTGTTCCAGAAACATGAAATGGAAATTCTATAGTTTTCTTTAATAAGTTGTTGGAGATTTTTGATTTGTGACCTCAGAGTTCTAATCTCCAAATCGTGTCGGTCAGTGAACCTCCTGTGCAAGAGTTTGAGTCTCGACAAGAGTCTACTTTTTTGTTTGTAGAGTGCGTCTATTGTCGCGTTTCTGTACATGTTCGTAGAGTCATGTTGCCTATATTTAGGAATTGTCCTGTCCATTGTAGTACGGATTGCATCCTCCATACTTTGCAGGTACCCATCGATCTCAACGTTCGACAGATTCCTGTTGCATGGCGGCGCAATACCGTTCGAACGAAGTTCCCTTGAGACGGCACCGGAAAAGCGCGGCCAACGTGTCTTACCGTAGTTGTAAGAGTGCGTCGGCACGTACTCCTCCAGTTCCACAAGGTCGTTCGGAAGCAGTATGACGGCGGCAAGTCCACAATGGTCACTGTCGTACTCAACCGTCGTCAAACAATTTTTCGTCCGTCGAAGACTGTCGTCGGTCAGTTTCAGTCTTGAGTCTAAAAGCAATAGATCCAAATAAGAGCCACTTCGAGGATATGAAGGCCTGTCAGTAGCCAGCAGATCGACTTTACACTCGATACTGTGAAGCCCCAACCAATTGAATAGCTGGGTCCCCCTTGGATTGGCTAATTGATTTCCCCAATCTTGGTGTTTAGCATTGTAGTCACCGGCCAAAAGGAAATAGTTTTCTTCTGAGTTCAGTTTCAGAGTTCGAAAAAGTGATTCGAGCTCTGTTATAAAACATGAGGGTTGAGAAGCCTCCGGCGCATAGATCGCGACCGCATACAAGCGCCTCCCCTGTTGGAGAGGGATGCATACGATACACGCTTCCAGCAACTGGAATCGGCGTACTTCACCACTATATATTACCTTATGAGCAATGCCCTTACGTATGAAGATCGCAACCCCACCCGCGAAAGTCGAGTTGGGTCGGTCTCTCCTTACGATAATGTAATTGTTATTCGTCATTTTGTGATGCTGGTTTAGCCTAGTTTCGCTAACCATACATACATCTGGACGTTGGTCTTTTAACAACTCAAAGAGGTTGGTTCGTCGTTCTATCCTAACTAGCGAATTCACATTCACGGCTAGGATCTTGAAAGGCCTCTCCGGCAGCGCGCCCGTTAACCTAAAAATTGCGCAAGCGTAGGCATTGCACGGTAGATCACATCTACCCTGCGCGCCTGCTCACTTATTTGCCGTGATAGCTCACTCATTTGTGCCTGAATGACACGCAGAGCAACCATCAGCTCTGACTCCCCAGTCGCAGCCTTAGACACAGATGGCTGTGCGGCCGCTTTCTGAGGAGGCTGTACCGTTTTCCCAGCCCCCCACGCCATTTGGGCGTAAGAGACTTCGGGAACGACGGCCCTTGGAATTGGTCTGGCTGTTTGCCTTCCCTCATCCTTAGTTGCTGTTGGAGCAGCTTTTTTTGATTTCTTAATAATCTGGTATCGAGGACAACCCCGATAATTTGCAGGGTGCCCATGGGTTAATGATGATAATGATTTGAATGTCGATGAATGAGAATGATGATGCTTGTAAGTGACGAAGTATGAATGACATTCAATTTAAGTAAATGGTGTGCGAGTCTCCAGAGGCTTCTGGCTCGACACACCAAACGCCGACATCAGTTCAGCTCGTTGTGTAGTGTGTGTAATGAGGTGTGTGCATGATGATGAGTGTAAAGATGATATATGTGCATGATGATAATGGGTTAATGATGATAATGATTTGAATGTCGATGAATGAGAATGATGATGCTTGTAAGTGACGAAGTATGAATGACATTCAATTTAAGTAAATGGTGTGCGAGTCTCCAGAGGCTTCTGGCTCGACACACCAAACGCCGACATCAGTTCAGCTCGTCCGCTGATTACGACATGCACCTATTTTGTCATTTGCTCAAAGCTATGTTTCGATCACATTGCTAAGAGCAAACAACGGAGAAAAGATGGGACGAAGAAATGATAGGGAAGGGTTTGAGGAAAAGAGAGGGATATCGAAATCAAAATAACTAAATGTAAGAATGGTTTTTGTTGCGGAAAAATTTACCGTAACAAATTCCACCCTTACCTACCAAAGAGAGAAACTGGGCTTTTCGAAAGAAAAGCCGAAGTAACAGGAAAAGAAAAGGTTAGACAACACAACAAAATGGAGCACACACTAGCAGACAACACAATCGGAACTCAATCGCTCCTGGCGAGAGTATGAGTACATCACAGAGCGTTTACTGCTCTCAGTATATCTCTGCGAGCACATCCTTGCTACGCGACTACCTTACGCCCTCTCTTCAGGGTCGTCGGAATAAGGTTTGAGGTCCTTGACATTCCACGTTCCTCGAGAGACACCATTGGCATCTTCGAGAACGTATGTCCAAGCCGACACTCTTTTCTTCACCCGAAACGGGCCCACAAACTTCGGAGCTAACTTTGCAGCGTAATAATTCGCTGCATCAGAAAGCGCGAAGTTCCGTCGCCAAACCAACTCGTTTGGAAGGAACTGAACGTCCCTGCGTCGAAGGTTATATGTTTTCGCCGCCTTCTTAGACGCCGACTCTAACCTCATTGCTATTTGTTCCCTAAGTTTCCTAAACTGTTCCCTACTGAAGTCCCTATCGCTATTCCTACTCTGGTCCCTATCACTATTCCTACTATTTTGAATGGGCGGTGCGGTGGAGGAACCAGCAAACGTCACCATTCCCCTACCGAAATTCGCGTAATACGGTGAAACTCCTAAAACTTCATGCTGGGCCGTGCGAATACTGCACGCTACTTTCGCAAGCTGCGAATCCCAGACCCTATGATTCTCTGACACATAAGCCCTAAGTGTAGTCTTTAAAATCTGATTTATACGTTCCGCGGGATTCACTTGCGGGTGATAATGCGCGGTAAACCGAATCGACGAACCGTAGGCATCACACAACGCTTTCAGTTCCTTACTCTTGAACTGGGGACCGTTGTCGCAGACAACAAATTTGGGTACGCCGAACAGAAGGAAAACGTTGTCTTCCAACTCTTTACAGACCGATTTGGCTGTAGCAGATCTCAAGGGAAACAAAAGTGGGAACTTAGTAAAATAATCTACCACTGTTAAAATGTAAATAAAACCCCTACTCGACTTAGGTAATGGACCAACTAAGTCCACACACACCATTTCCCAAGGGTCGGTAACCCCTTTCCTCTCCGTCATCAACCCAGCCGGTTTCTCATTAATCGGCTTCACGCTTTGGCACACTTTACAAAACCTAACATATTTAGTAATATCTGACCTCATCTTAGGCCAGTAATACTTTTCTCCTATCCTAGCAAATGTTTTCTTTACCCCCATATGCCCTGCTAATGGATGGTCATGATTCTCAACTAAAATCTTTTTCCTATCTTCCCTACCTACTACTAGTTTCCACTCGCTACTACTGTCATGGACTAACACATGACTTGCCCTAACAAACTTATATAACTTTCCATCTTCTACTCTCCACGCTGGAAAAGACAACGGTTTCTTTTCCACCTCCGATATCATTTTTCCAATACAAGGGTCGGTTGTTGGCTCGGAAATCCCAGAAACAACTGGCACACTCCTAGAGAGCATGTCCGGCACTACATGATCCTTCCCTTTACGATGGATGATATCGAAGTCAAACTGCTGCATACGTACAGCCCACCTCGCCAGCCTTCCCGCTGGATCCTTCAACTTGCTAAGCCAAATCAAGGAGTAGTGATCGGTAATTACCGAAAACTTAACTCCCTCCAGATAAGGCCGCAACTTTTCTATCGCCCACAAAACTGCCAGGCACTCTTTCTCTGTGGTGGAATAATTCCGCTCACACCTATTAAGTGATCTGCTCAAATAGCAAATCACCTTCTCACCTTCCTCGAAGGTCTGACTCAAAACAGCCCCGATCCCGAAATCAGAAGCATCCGTTTGAACGACAAACGGCTTCGAAAAATCAGGACACGTCAAAATGGGTGCTGCCACTAAACACTCTTTAGCTTTCCTAAAACTTTCTTCACAAGTGCTACTCCACTCAAACTTCTTATTTTTCCTAAGTAAATCGGACAACGGCTTCACCAAACTCGCAAAGTTTGGTATAAATCGCCTATACCAGGACACCGTGCCGATAAAACTCCTAACCTCTTTTATATTCTTTGGCGATGGAATCCCTAACATGCTTTCTATTTTCTCTGGATCCATGTGTAACCTATTGCGGTCTACAACATAGCCTAAAAACTTCAGAGATGGCCTACAAAAATGACATTTTTCCCTACCAACTTTTAAACCTGCCTTAATAAGTCTTCTGAAGACTTCTTCTAAAATCTCCATATGCTTCTCAAAGGTATCTGTGACAATAATGATATCATCAAGATACACGAAGACATATGGTTCTAATTCGGGTCCTAACACGTTATCTATAAATCTTTGCCAAGTTGCGGGAGCATTGTGCAACCCGAACGGCATTCGCAAAAACTGAAACAGACCGCGGCCAGGTACCGTAAAGGCAGTATACTTTCTTGACTCTTTTTCCATCGGAATCTGCCAATAGGCTGACTTGATGTCCAAAGAAGACAAGAATTTGGCGTTGTTCAGCTTATCAAGTATAGCTGTTATGTAGGGGAGGGGGTACGCATCCCTATCTGTAGCCGCATTCAACTTCCTAAAATCTACACAAAACCTATACGTACCATCCTTCTTCTTAATCATGACAATGGGTGAAGCCCATGGACTGTCAGATTTTTCTATAACCCCCTCTGCTAACATTTCTTCTAATTCCTTATCTATGAAAGACTGAATGGCAGGAGATACCGGATAATATCTCTGCTTAATGGGTTCAGCTTTCGTCCTAATCTTGTGCTCCACCATCTGTGTGCACCCTAACCCTTCAGGCATTTCCTTAAATGTCCTGTCTAAAAATCTTTCTAACTGCTGCTTTTCTACCTCTCCTACCTCAGTCAAATGCTCAGAATGGGAAATCGAATTCAACGAATTCTGATTCGAAAATTCCCATTCCCCTGATTGTAAATCCGGGACTATTCCCGCTAAAGCCCAAAAATCGGCTCCTAAAATCAGACAATGAGGAAGATGAGGTATAACTAAGCACCCTACTAAAACTACCTTGCCTTTAATTATAATTGGAAGTGAAACTTCACCTTCCACCTGTACTCCTGCACCATCAGCTAAACTAACACTACCTACTTTGCTAGTGCCTGACTTTATACCTAAGCCCTGTAAAATCTTCCATCCATCCCTACATATGATTGTGCGCGAAGCGCCCGAATCCAAAAGGCCTACTAACCTAATCCCATAAATACTAACACCTACGTATGGTCTCTTGTCCCTACCTACGTGCTCAAGCGCGAAACTCAAATTAACTCCTGCCGACTGGTTACCAGTAGGCAACCCCGACGCATTTAACGGCGCTCTCGTCCTACTGACCCGAGAGTGCGTCTGCCGTTTCCCGAACACTGCGGGCAGTTACTCTTCGTAACTCCCTGTTTCCCACACCCATAACATCTCCTAGGAGCAGAACACCTATTTGCAAGATGGCCTTCTCCATTGCAAATAAAACACCTATACGACCTTGCTGAGTTGACGGGCGGACGAGATTGGGTGTTGTCCTCAACAACCGCAACTCTCCTTACTGCCGGCCTCGCTGAAACGAATTTCGAGTTAGGACTCGACTCCTGCACGACCTGTCGAGTTCGATTGTTTCCTTCAACAACCGAAACTCTGGGGGGTTCAACTCCTACATAAGCCAGATCCGGCTCAAGTAGGTTCCTACTTCTACTGTTGGGCGGTGGAACGTAAGACTCCACGTTAGCCCTGACGAACTCCAAATTGCGCCCTAATCTAACCAACTCGGAAACGCTAGCTGGATTAGCCAATCCGAGCTGCGTCTGGTAGAAAGGGGTCAGATTCTTTTGAATCATTCCTAACTTTCTACCCTCCACGATGGGTTCGGAAAGCCTTCCAAACATATTCTGCATCGTCGCCACATACACCCCGATGGATTCGTCCCGTCCCTGTGTGCGACGCCTAATCTCCTCCAATAGTAAATCGTCGTAATTTGGTGGCAAGAACTCCAGTTTCAACTCACTGACGAGCTCTTGCCAAGAACCTATAGATACCCTAACTGCCCTAAACCATATCAGCGCCCTACCTACAAACAAATCTGCTGCCGACCGCAACAGCTTTGCTTCCGTCACTCCACGAGCCTGACGGATCTCCTCAACCCTCTCCAGGAATGCGTTCACGGAAGCACCACAACGCTCTCCGGTGAACTTGACATCCCACTTAGCTAAGTTTTCAAACCTTTCACTAACATATACTCTTTCCCTACTAAATTCCCTATTCTCATCTATCCTATTAACATTAATTTCCCTAGCTATGTTTTCTTCCCTATTTCCAGTCTCTAATTCGACTGGTGTTAAAGTTGACGCTGCTGTTGCTGCTGATGATGATCTCGATGTTGTTGCTAATGTTGATGCTGCTGCTGCTGTTGATGTTGATGTTGTTGATGGCGCTGGTCCTGCCGCTGAAGCTGTCAGACTATCGGTTGATATCTGACTACCATCTTCGATTACACCTCCTGCTTCTTCATTATCTAGGACTTCCTCCAAGTCCGCTAGTGCCATTATCAATTTACTTTTTAACCCTAACTTCAATTTTTCTTGTTCGCCATCTTCTGGCTGCGACCTATCTAACCTAGCGATACCCCACTCTACCTTAGCTAGAACCTTTAAATATTCCTTACTCTTCCTAGACTTAGGTTTCCCTTCTAAAATTTTTTCTATCTCTCCTAACTTATTCTCAACCGCTTCGTAATCCTGTTCAAAACTGAACGGATACTGTGCGGGAGTACCTAACGAACCCCTACGCTCAAGCAACCTAGCTCCTCTTAGAGATTTTCTCATCTCATCTACGGTGCCTACCTCTAATCCCCTACTCTCCATCTCGTATGCAAGCTCATCTTGCGCTAATCTATAAATATCCATTTTCAAAACAACAAAACTAAAAAGTATTCTCAGAAAAATAAAAAATAAAAACTCCCAAAAAAAAAATTTAACTCAATCTTAGAACACTCAAAAAGCACTGTCAAGCTCCAATTGGATGCTTGAACCTTGGAACAAAATTGAAACAAATACAATCAATGTCAATTGACACCAAGAGTAATGTATATGTATATACCAAAAAAAAATTGAAAATCAAAACAGTACGTGTATTGATAGTAAAAATCAAAAAAATATATGTAATAATAATCAAAAACAGAAAAAAATAAAACTTTAATGCGTGTCGTTGTGACAACCGAAAACACCCTGTCAAATTTCCTTCTCGCCAACCGTGCGAGTTATAAAACTATTTATTCTGTGGCCAAGTAAACCACACAAAACAATAACAACTACTGTACAAAATTAAATGTGCACTTCCGTGTGCAACAAATATCACACCAAAACAAAAAACTCAATCAAGTGCCACCCAGACACAGCAGACAATATTTAATATCCTAATGTAAAAATAAAAATTGGAAAAAAACTCACTTGTCTGGTTCTGTGATATACAGACCAATAACAATAACAACAACTCGTTCCTTCAAATTTTCCACACGTTGCCCAATCAATTAAGTATGGGATTCTGCAGCCAATCAATCTTATTTCTTATCGCACTTATTCCACACAATGTACACCTCACCTAGGGAATAATAAAAAAAAACCAAAAGTAAAATATTCACTCACAAGGGAAAATCAAAAGCACACAACACGATTCACTTCCCTAAAAATTAGATTATTAAATCACAGGTAGGTACCAAGTACCAACAGGTTATGTAGGTATGCACAAAATGCACGATGCGATGTGTACAATAAATTGTATGCAAATCACTGTGTGTTTTCCACTAAGATGCCCCACGTTGGGCGCCAATTTGTTACACTTTTTTTCGCGATAAATTAACTTTACGATGAGACGAAACTATTAACGCGGTTGGATTATCCGAATCCAATTAATAAAGAAACAATTAATAAAATAAACGAAATTTATGATCGATCGAAAGGAATGCACAACCGGTGTGCCGCGAGGTAAACAATTGAAATGTCAAAACGCGCTGATAAAAGAAAAGTGTAACACTCAGCAGGTAGGCTGCTGACACCACGGCTAAACTCAGCTGGGCTGGGTTCGTAAACAAAAAGGTAAGCGTAGCGCGATAAAAAGACGATCGCGAATAAAAAGATCGATTTATTAATTATTATAAGATGAATTAAAATGTATTATTTCTCAGTACAGGGTGTACTAAGAAAAGTGGGCGCCAGGAAATTTTGAGGTGGAATTTCCAAACCAAGAATCAAAGCTGAAATATTAAAATCAAATAATGGAAACAATGCAATTAAATTCCCAAAGGGATTTAAAGCTATTTATTGTGTTTAACTGTTGGGAAAACCTTACAAAAAGTTGGATTAAAAACCCAAATCTTTTCAACTATAAAATTACAATGGTGGACGGTTAGGCGAACCGTTGAAAAATGTAAACAATAGAAACAACCGGAAAAATGAAACGTTAATTGTTCTTTCCCGAAAAGAACAATTAATAAAAACTAAAAGGGTCGCGTGTCTCACAATTTTGAGAATCTCGTTGGCAAAGATCAGCCGAATCTTAATTGACAACACTAAAAAAAACTAAAACACTTTACTTATCTTTTCTATTTGTAGCTATTCCTTCCTCCTTCTATTTTCTAAATTTTCGTCCGTCTGACGATATCTGCTTCTGCTTGAAATTTCTCCTTCCACTGACTCTAAAACTTTCTAACAACTTAAAACAATTTTTCTCAAAAAAATATTTTCAACTTTCTTCCAAACTTTTCCTTTTCTCTATTCAAATCTCAATTTGCAAAATAAACCACTCGTTAACTAGGTCAACCAAGAAGTGGTTCATCTTGTCAGTTTGTCCTTTCTCGACTTTCAAATTCGCCCACACATTCATACAATCAGCCAATCGTGTCTCGAGTTTTTCTGTCACGGCTTTCTAGCACATGCAGCCTTATGGCTGACAAGCACCTCCGTTGTCGAATTCCAGCGAGACCTTTCACTCGCACAATTTTCCAATCACATTGAACTGAAAAAGTTGTTGGGGGTTTGTTCCCAAAACTTATCCAGCTCATTAGTCGAGATCAGACCCCTCCCATAAAACATGTCGAGAAAAATGAAAGTTCCTGAAAGTTGAAAATAATACTTCTGGGCATTTTCCCAGTTACTCTACTATATAATCTACTGAGTCAGGGAAAGGATAAAATTCTCTATGTTACAACTTTTCGAAAATTGAAGAAGGGAGGAAAAGCTAATAAAACCAAAATGAACTACTTTACCCTATTCGGTGGGTCTTTGCGCAGATTTGGGGAAAAGGGAAAACTATTAACGTTTCATTCTTATGATTCGGTTTTACAAAAGTGAAAGTTAAATTTAGGATGTTTACACTTGCAGCACTACGCTGCACAGTGTGTTTCATAACGAAGTATGGCTTCCACACGGGTCATTTCAATTGTTCTCTTCGGTGATATGTGTATGTATGTGTATAGTGTTGTGTGTGTGATATCCTGCTTGTGTAGTGTGTGTAATGAGGTGTGTGCATGATGATGAGTGTAAAGATGATATATGTGCATGATGATAATGGGTTAATGATGATAATGATTTGAATGTCGATGAATGAGAATGATGATGCTTGTAAGTGACGAAGTATGAATGACATTCAATTTAAGTAAATGGTGTGCGAGTCTCCAGAGGCTTCTGGCTCGACACACCAAACGCCGACATCAGTTCAGCTCGTTGTGTAGTGTGTGTAATGAGGTGTGTGCATGATGATGAGTGTAAAGATGATATATGTGCATGATGATAATGGGTTAATGATGATAATGATTTGAATGTCGATGAATGAGAATGATGATGCTTGTAAGTGACGAAGTATGAATGACATTCAATTTAAGTAAATGGTGTGCGAGTCTCCAGAGGCTTCTGGCTCGACACACCAAACGCCGACATCAGTTCAGCTCGTCCGCTGATTACGACATGCACCTATTTTGTCATTTGCTCAAAGCTATGTTTCGATCACATTGCTAAGAGCAAACAACGGAGAAAAGATGGGACGAAGAAATGATAGGGAAGGGTTTGAGGAAAAGAGAGGGATATCGAAATCAAAATAACTAAATGTAAGAATGGTTTTTGTTGCGGAAAAATTTACCGTAACAGTATGATAGACACTGTTTCCGCAATTTATGATTCGCTTCTTTCACTTGGTGATGAAAAGAATATCACAAACGCGATCATAATTCATTTAGTAATGTCAAAGGTTGATTCGATGACAAGATCAAAGTGGGAAGAGCAACTAGATTTCAGTACACTTCCTTTATGGAGTGACTATGAAGCCGCGTTGAATAAGCGATATCAGCATCTTTCTGCTGAAGAAGCATCGTCTTCAAAGAATAAAATTTCTGATAGGTCATCAAAACCAAAACATGAGATGAACCATAACAGAAACCAAAGGGCTTCGTTTGCTTGTATAAACCAACAAGCAAATAAATCGAAATGCTTATACTGTAATTCAAGTGATCATTTTATAACGACATGCCAAACCTTCGCTTCAATACCTGTGATGCAACGATTTGAGTTTGCGAAAAGTGTGCCTGTTTGCATTAACTGCCTTCGAAAAGGACACACAGTTTCAAAATGCAAATTAACTCGGTGCAGTGTTTGCAATAAATCGCATCACACATTATTGCACCAATATCAAACTACGTTCAATAGCACACCGTCACAAGGAGCTTCGAGCTTTCAAGCTATGCATGCCTCAGTTTCAAAAGATCAAGTTATTCTCGCTACTGCTATTGTTCAAATTAAAGGCAGTAGTGGTGAATATACGCTAGCTCGAGCGTTACTTGATTCAGGCTCGCAAATCAATTTTGTAACTGAAGAGCTTGCACAAAAATTGAAGTTGCGAAAGGAACAAAAAACTTTAAATCTTCTCGGCATCGGTAAAGCAAATACTATAGTTAACAAAAAGGTTCATGCAGAAGTAAAGTCAAGATTTAACGATCATTCGTTTTCTGCTGACTATTGGGTAATGAACTCAATATCGTCATATCAGCCGGATCAAGCAATAAATATTACGAATTGAAATATACCTTCCAACATTCAATTAGCTGATCCTTACTTCAATAAGCCTCAAAAAATTGACTTACTAATAGGAGCGGAAACATTCTTCGAACTATTGTCGGTCGGTCAAATTAAACAAGGCCCTGAATATCCCACTATTCAAAAAACACTTTTGGGTTGGATTATATCCGGAAAATATCCCAAAGGTACAAATTCGAATACCAAACAATGCAATTTGGTATGTCAGTCTGAAGAGCTACCAGATTTAGACTGACATACCAAATTGCATTGTTTATTCAATATTCAAACTTCCCGCCCTCCCGGCCATAATTTTTTTTCAAAGCGAAATAAGTTTAACGTAAACAAAAAAAAAATTTACTATTTAAAAATTAATCGCATGAAAAATTTCAAAGTAATTTTTGATCACTGAACACGATCACTTTTGACAGCTGGAAACTCAGCGAAAATTCAGCGAGTGAGTGAACTGTCAAAAAAATTTAAATTTGAAACGTCAAATAAATGTAAACAAATTTCAATTTGAGTATTGATCGGCTTTTTTACTACGATTTGATTAATTAATTTCGGATTTGATATTAAAATAATCGAATTACTTTTGTTCAAAACGAATCGCGAAATTAGCTTGAGTGTGTATGTGAAGTTTAACACTTTAGTAATTTATGTGCTTATTTGATATATTTATATATTTGTATGTGTTTGAACAAATAATTTGAGTTTTGTATAAAATAAAACAATTGAAACCAATTTTATCGTAAATTTAATGAACCACGCACTTTTTTTTTTTTTATTGTTTCACCATCAAATATATGTGTAAATGCAAAGGGACAAAAACTGAAGGTCAAAGGCCGCAATTAATAGGCAATTATTTCATAGACACTTTCAGTTTTTGTGAATACCTGTCTTTATTGTTTTGATTTCTTAAACTTTCCTCCTGTCCAGTGACACTACTCGCAAACGCTATGATTTGGTGTGTTGGGTGGTAGGTTAGGTACTCCTCTGGCTCTGACAATGGCTCTGGCTGATGGTGGTTGCTGATAGAGGTTGCTGGTGCAACGAGGATTAGCACAGTTGATTCCACTGAATATAATTTACGCGGCGTAAAATTCAATTGATTGTTTATTAATTTTTATTTTTAATCGATAAACACGAATTACTTCGCGGCGCGTGTATATATGTGTGTGTCTTTATGTGCGTGAAACACTTTTACTAACTATTAGTTTTAGTTATGACTTTTAATTTTATTTGTCAATGCTCGGGCGCCATGAAAATTTGTAAGACTTTTTACAAATTAGCTCTTATTTCGAGCTTGAATTAAGTTTTAAAAAAACTTCGAAAAGAGAAAACGAAAAGGAGCGAAAAATAAAAAAACCGTGCGTTTAAAATTTCAAGACAAAAGTGTTTTATTTCATTTTTTCTTCTTCTTCTTCTTCTTATTTATTTTGATGAACAAAATAACGAGCAAATAAATATGGCCGGGAGGGCGGGAAGTTTGAATATTAGACCAATTAATGTGGCTCGTCAAAACAGAGTGCTTATTGCAAGAGCAAAGGTTCGGATATGAGGCTTAAACGCAACAATACTGTTTCAATCTGGTAAACCAATTTAATCATCAGCTGGCAATAATACGGAACAGCAACCAGCTAATTTTTAATCAACAAAAGGAAAAACAGCCAAATTCAAGAGCCAAGCGATCACCATTTGATTTCGTGGGAACCGTAGCAAACAGACTTTTTGGTGTCTTAGACAAAGAATTAGCCGACCAATACGAATAAGACATTGAAGGCCTCAAAACAAATGATGATCACTTACTTGGGCTAATCAAAAATTAAACGATAATCGCGGAGGCTACTACCAATATTATACGCAAAAATCAAGAAGCAGTCCCTCAACAACTCCATATTTTTCAAAATAACCTAGAGCCTTTATCAGCACAAAAAGAAATGTTATCTTTGACATAACAATTCCGCTAGTAACGACGGAAAACAATACCAGTCCCAGCAGCTCATTCTAACAAATTTGTGTACATCGAACCTTCAGCAGACTACATAGCAGTAAATATTCTTCGTTAGGATAGTAGGACTCTATCCGATGACGAAAGAGGAAATGAGTAAGTGCAGTCACTTTTACGATAAGTACTTGTGTAATCAACAGCACCCTATCTTCAATCGGAGATCCAATGCAAGCAAATGCGAATTAGATCTACTAACACACAAGAAAAATCTCTCGGCGTTTTGCAAAATAAGGAGCATTTCGCCAGCACCAGTATTGATACAACTAAATAAAGAAAACAGTTGGATACATGTATGTGCTTGACAAAACCTACACGTTTAGTCTGATCTGCAACAACATAGTTTCGGACATAACGCTCAGAGGCGACGGAATACTAGAGCTACATCAAAACTGTGTACTGAAACAGGATACTTTGACCATTACGTCACACAATCTCTTGTCAAGTGAATTTTACACGGCATTCATACCAGCCACAAATATTACTACGATGCTACAAGAAACGCCTCAGAACACTTCAATCCCAATGAAAATGCCAGAGGTGTTCCTTGAAAACGATAACGAGGATCTTAAAACCGTTCAGATCTGGATAACAGCTCTCAAGAGCCATGAGCAACTGCCTGCCATTACCAAATCTCACAAGATGTATCAGACTATAAACTACAGTTTGATTGGAGGACTTTTTATCACCATGATGCTAATCACAGTTCTGATAAGGAGACGCAAACGCAAAGCTGCAAACTCTGTCATCGAACTGCACAGTCGAGAGGTTCCCGTACCTGCACGGAGATATTCGACTTCAGACTACACGGTCAAGACAAATCTTGGCCGGGCAGAATGTACAGAACGTACATATTTTGTGCTGACAAGGCATCTGGGCTGTTTGCATTTGTTATGACAACAAATGCCAAACGAGCGTACCTATACCAAAAATTGACAGACACCACCAACTGAATGAACAACAACAGGTGAATGACCAACAGGGGAATGAACGACACCACCAACAGCCAAATGAATACGACACCTCCTGCAACGATCAGCATTTATTATGCTCACACGCGTCGTTGCACCTCATTTAGGTATATGTTTTATTGTTATTCTCTATCACGAGTTGTTTATTGTCTAGTAAGCAGTTAATATGTATAAATACTTTGAGTTAATAATAAATAAAGCACTTGCAGTTAGAACGGCAAATCTTACTAGTGTTTTTTCTTAAGTTCTCCCCACCAGCGCAGCGTTAAAGAACGGTTTGATTTGAAGTAATTGAGTGCATGCTATTGATATCCCCCACGAGTGGTAAGGTGTTAATAGTAGGTCCTCAACACACACATGCATACGTATAATCCGACGTGTGATGAAGAATAAGTCGATACGTTACAAGATATTCCAGTTTCTCAACGCCTGTAAGTGAGTCCTTTGATATGACTATGGCTATAAAAAGATCGCGAAACCGAATCCACTCATCGAATTTTCCACTGAATTCCGGCACCTTTGTTTGTGGAAGCCTTGCCGATTCCGACTTTTGTATCACAGTTGATCGTCGCGACGGTTCCGATAACGATTTTACGATTTCGTTCAGCAAACCTTGGTTTTCCATCAGCGATTGCAGCGTTTTGCCGATGTCAATGCTTTCATCCGATCGCGATTGGAGGACTTTTTATCACCATGATGCTAATCACAGTTCTGATAAGGAGACGCAAACGCAAAGCTGCAAACTCTGTCATCGAACTGCACAGTCGAGAGGTTCCCGTACCTGCACGGAGATATTCGACTTCAGACTACACGGTCAAGACAAATCTTGGCCGGGCAGAATGTACAGAACGTACATATTTTGTGCTGACAAGGCATCTGGGCTGTTTGCATTTGTTATGACAACAAATGCCAAACGAGCGTACCTATACCAAAAATTGACAGACACCACCAACTGAATGAACAACAACAGGTGAATGACCAACAGGGGAATGAACGACACCACCAACAGCCAAATGAATACGACACCTCCTGCAACGATCAGCATTTATTATGCTCACACGCGTCGTTGCACCTCATTTAGGTATATGTTTTATTGTTATTCTCTATCACGAGTTGTTTATTGTCTAGTAAGCAGTTAATATGTATAAATACTTTGAGTTAATAATAAATAAAGCACTTGCAGTTAGAACGGCAAATCTTACTAGTGTTTTTTCTTAAGTTCTCCCCACCAGCGCAGCGTTAAAGAACGGTTTGATTTGAAGTAATTGAGTGCATGCTGTTGATATCCCCCACCAGTGGTAAGGTGTTAATAGTAGGTCCTCAACACACACATGCATACGTATAATCCGACGTGTGATGAAGAATAAGTCGATACGTTACAAGATATTCCAGTTTCTCAACGCCTGTAAGTGAGTCCTTTGATATGACTATGGCTATAAAAAGATCGCGAAACCGAATCCACTCATCGAATTTTCCACTGAATTCCGGCACCTTTGTTTGTGGAAGCCTTGCCGATTCCGACTTTTGTATCACAGTTGATCGTCGCGACGGTTCCGATAACGATTTTACGATTTCGTTCAGCAAACCTTGGTTTTCCATCAGCGATTGCAGCGTTTTGCCGATGTCAATGCTTTCATCCGATCGCGGCTCTTTATAGCGTTGTGTTTGTTCCGATAATTTTGTATGCGTCGTGAAAAACGTATTTTCGACATCGATATGATACAATGAATCGCAATATGTGGCAATCCGTGTTACCTGTCCCTTGAGAATTGCTCGTTGACGCTTTAGAGTTTAGAGCCTCCATATCGAAAATTCGCCGGTAATACATATATATACCAAACCGACAATAATAATTACAATGTGTACAATACGCAGCACAGCAATTGAGGTAGGTTCGGAACCGTTTGAAAGCTAACTGAACTAATAACGACACGACGATGGACAATGCGAAGCACAGCAACAACAAGCTACGGTGTGACAACAACCGAACCGACAAGCGACAACAACAAGCACAAACAATAATAGTATGTATTTAGAAATCTTTTTTTTTTTTAGTTTTACACCGTGAAATGAACCGAGATTAGTGCCTTTTCATAACACATAAAGAAAATTATTTTTTCAACGAGCAGAAATTATCACGTTGGTAAGAGCGAAAATCCATATATATCCGTGTAATTCGTACTCGAATAGGACCAAATTTTGTACGCAGTTGTAGTTGAAAAAATTAGCAAGAATTTTTACTAACAATTAAAGTATTAGATTTGAATTTAGTTGAAATTTATCAAGTGAAATACGACCAAAGATACTTCAGCGAAAAAATAGTAGTGTTATATGGTTGCGGTTTGGATACCGAATAATTTTATTCTGTCCATTATAATTCTTATTCCTTTTTTTTGGTTTTATTCTTTGAATAAAGATGGCCGGAAGAGCGGGAAATTTGAACATTATACCAATCAGTTAAGTTACTTGTTAATTCACAATAATTCAATAATTCAAATTCAAATGTTTATTTTATTTTTTCTCAATGTGTCGAAACACCGGCCGCGTTGAAAGCCTGCAGGCTTCAAGAGTCATCAATTGGAAGGACCGGCAGCTTGACGATTGGGCGCCTGATTGTGCCCTTTTTTGTTTTTACGTCGGCAACCCTGACTCTTCCGTCCTGCCCTTCGACGACTGCGGTTACTCTTCCCATTGTCCATTGTTGTGGAGGAGAGTTGTCCTCGTGGATTAAAACCAGCTTCTCGTGGATCCATTTGGATCGAGCTTGAAGGCCAAGCAGATATTCCCTTGACCACTTCCGCCAAAACTGCTGCTTGAGAAAGCATAGAAGTTGCCATCTTCTCAAGCAAGACATCTGCTGTTCCGGCACCTGCTCGGGGGGCAGAGATCGCAAGGCGCTGCCTGTAAGAAGATGAGCAGGTGTTAGTACCTCGCCGTCGTTGGGATCTGCGCTGAGTGGAGTGAGTGGCCTTGAGTTGAGTATTGCTTCGACCTCTATAACTACGGTGAGGAGTTCTTCTGTTGTTAAAAGAGCGTTGCTTACTGTACGTTGCAAAAGCGTTTTCGCCGCTTTCACTGCCGCGTCCACAGACCTCCGAAGTGGGGAGCTCTTGGTGGTATGGAAGCGAAACTGAACCCTTCCTCTGAGCTCCCACGAATTTCGTCCCGTTGTCGCAATGGATCGTCTTGGGGATTCCGCGGGACCGATGAACCTTTTGAGGGCGAGAATAAAACATTCAGATGTAAGATTATTTGCTAACTCAAAATGTACTGCTGTAGAGGTGAAACAAACAAAATCAACAATGTACGTTTTGTTCGGTGGCCGACCACGAATTTTTAAAGTGGTATATACAGGACCACAAAAATCAGCATGGTAGTTTTTCCTATGCAAATACGTTAAGTATGTCTTTATAAACTGTGAATTTTTTGTTAGTAATAATGGGAATTTAGCGCCGTAATCAATTGGCGCATGCAGAAGACGCCCACCTACTCTAATCAGTGAAAATGAACAATTATTTTCCTTGAAATCATGCAAGAACGGATTTAGTTTTTGAAAAAAGTCTGGTAGTGTTGTTTTCCTTTTAAGCTTAATTATCTCATCATGAAATTCATGATTTTGAACAATCTCTACTACTTTAAGAAATGCTAAATTCAACTCTACTGCCGTAGGTGATTCTTCAAATTTCTTTGTCTTGTCTTTCAGAAGTGCAAATAAACGCATCGCGTTTACAAATGTCGTGACTAGTTCCATGTACGACGTCTCTTCTTCAATTAGCTCCATTAGTTTCGTTCGAGGGTTTTCAACTGCAACGAGGGCTACATTTTTTGTTTTCCGCTTTTCTAAAGCTTCATATTCTGGAGACAGCTCGAAATGGGAATTCACAGGCCCCATCTTTGAGTCTTCTTGTAAGAATGACGGACCGTTAAACCATATTGAACTATTTTGTTCATCGACAATACATCCTCTTGACACAATGTCTGCGGGATTTTGATTTGTTGGAACATGTTTCCATGATACGTTGTTCGTCCACTCTTGGATTTCAGAAACTCTGTTCGCAACAAAGGTTGCAAGTGAAGTTGGATGAGTTTTTATCCAATGTAAAGTTATTCGGAATCGTACCAAAAAACTATTTGCGCAACGTCAAGACTCAACATTGCCGATACTCTTAGCCATAATTTAGAAAGAGTATGCGCTGCGCAAAGTTGTAATCGCGAAAGTGATTTAGTTTTCAAAGGGGCCATTTTGGACTTTGCTTTTAATAGCGTCGACTTGATACCTTCCGTGGTTTGACTTCGGATAAATGCAACATCCGTAAGCTCTCATCGATGCATCGGCAAACCCATGAATTTGAATTCTTGCACCGAACTGAGTTCCGACAAACCTTGGAATTTTTATTTCCGGGAGCTGAGAAAGGTTGGCTTTAAAGTTTTGCCAACAAGTATCAAGGCGCAATGGAATCGACTCATCCCAATCAAGTTTTGCAATCCAAAGCTCTTGTAATAAGAATTTGGCTTTGGTCACAATGGGGCATAACAAACCAAGCGGATCGAACAGACGAGCTGAGACTGAAAGAATATTTCGTTTGGTGGCTCGTAGATCATAAAAGGTAAACTGAATGAAAATGTGTCTTCTTTAGGCTGCCAACAAATTCCCAAAGTTTTTGTACAGTCTGAGTCATTGTATTTTAATGATTTTTCCGTACTTTCAGCATTGTACAATTCAGGATGGTTTGAATACCATTTTTCCAACTGAAACCCACCTTTTTTCAATATTTCTTGTATTTCATATTGGATTGATTTTAAGGTTTCTATTTCATCGGCACCAGTTAGCAGATCGTCGACATAAAAATCTCTTTGGACGATTTTCGACCCCGTGGGGTATGAATCTTTAAAGATATCGCCCAACCGAATTGCTAGATATGGCGCTGGTGAAGTGCCATACGTCACAGTATTGAGACAAAAATATTGTAATGGTTGAGAGGGATTTTTCTCCACACTATGAGCTGCTGAGCTCTGCAGCTATGATAACTTGCCTGTACATTTTCGTAATATCAGCCGTGATAGCATATTTATGCGTACGAAAACGGAGCAATTTCGAAAACAGATCCTCTTGAATGGTTGGCCCAACCATCAAGATGTCATTCAGCGACACTTGAGTAGATGTTTTGCATGAAGCATCAAAAACTACACGTAATTTAGTGCTTGTACTTTGCGGTCGCAAAACACACTGATGTGGAATGAAATAGTGTGGGCTTGAGGGAATTTCATTATTCGTTGGAGACATGTGTCCTAAACTTAGATATTCACTCATGAAATCCATATACATTGATCTCAAGCCATCATCTTTCGACAATTTACGTTCCAGTGCAAGGAATCGACGTTTGGCAGCTTCAAACGACGATCCAAGCGACATTGGAGAAGATTTGAATGGCAGCTTTACTTCAAACAGACCATTTGGCAACAATATTGTATTTTCTTCAAAAGAAGAAGACCATTTCACACATTTTTTGCTCTGGCGTAAGAAACCTATTAGTATCCCCCGGAATTTCTTCCATTAACCAGAATTTTTGTACCACTGTATCTAAGTCTGATAATTCTTCAGACTGACATACCAGATTGCATTGTCTGGTATCTGAATTTTTACCCTTGAGATATTTCCCAGATATAATCCAACCAAGAACAGTTTTTTGGATGGTTGAATAATCGGGCCCTTGTTTAATTTGGCCGACAGACAGCAGTTCGAAAAATGTTTCTGCTCCTAATAACATGTCAATTTTTTGCGGCCTATTGAAATATGGATCAGCTAGTTGGATATTGGCTGGTATGCGCCAATTAGCGGTATTAATAGCTTGATCGGGTTGGTATTTTGAAATTGAGTTCATAACCCAATAATCTTGTAAAGTTGCCACCTACAGCACCAATCGCTTAGCAGTATTTGCTATCGCTCGGACCTCTATTGCAAGATTGCAAATTGGAGGTTAGTACTGTAGATGACTGCAGAAGATCCCAGTTTGTATTCTTAGGCGAGTTGCCAAATATCAAATAAAACTCGGTGTGCTTCGTTGACTCCACTATCGATCTCTGACTTTATTATTCAAAAACATTCCTTATTTATACATAATTTTCTTCTTCTATTTTAGTTATCGAATAACCGACTACACTTCGATACTTGATCCACTTCATTATCACATTCTATCGGGAGAGTGCCAATGACCTATTGCACAAGCAAACACTCATACCCCAAAAACTATTGCCATGTCATCACTATAGTGCATGCAGTCAGAACAATAAGATCTCTTATTACCGTTGCCGGTCGGCAGTGGCCTTCCACTTGGGATCATATTGTTTCAAGTGCAATGCACCATAATGACACATAAATATGTTGACTGTTAGGCATTCATATGCAATCCAACTGAATGGGGAATGTGATAGAATCAAATATCGAAGTAGAGTCGAGGGTTGACAACCTTAGAATTGCTGTAGAGCAATTAATAAAGAGTTCGTTGGCTGTGACTCCTTCACACCACCCTTCCTGGGGAAAAAGGAGAAATCAAGATATGTGTTGATTTCTTCTTTTCCACGACTCTTTTACAATAATGGGAGTATGTATTCAATAGTTTTCTTTTCTCGGGGTTTTTTTTTTCATAATTGAATAATCGCTTGAACATTATTATTATTTTAAGATATTTACTTCTACATATTTTAATCAATTTTTGTTACTTTTACACCTCTATATTTTATTTATGATGTTCATAATTTTGTAGTTAATATTCTTACTTTTGATATTTTACATTAGTTATAGGGTACATATATTGTTCAGTATTTGCGGTATTTACATCTAGTTAATATGTTTTATATATTTTTAATATTTACAGTGAATATATACCTTTTTTTTTTTTTTTTTTTCTTTTTTTTTCTTTTATATTAATTGAAATAGTACATACTTAGTGTGTATCATTACTTACGCATATAATATAATATATATTTTTTTTTTTCCCATTCATACAAGTAACTTATTTTTCTTATATTCTAGTTGTGCACAACAGTATAATTTACTCTTATTAAAAATTAAGTTAATCAATTAAATGAAGTAGTTATCTTGTATGTATATATATATGCATATAATATTATTTTTTTTTTTTTGATTTTAATTTAATTAGCGATTATATAAAAGTTAAATACATGTAAAATGGTTTAAGTCTATTCTTGTGTACTGTTATTCTTTTGTTATCGTATTTGATATCACAATTTACACCATTTTGAGACAAAACTTCGTATGGTCCTATAAATATTGGATCTAATTTTTTCCTAGCTTCGTTTCTTAATAAAACTAAACTTCCTTTTTCAAAACTACTACTCTTTGTTTGTCCCTCTTTATCATACCTATCTTTCCTAACATTTTTCTTCTTTATAAGCGTTTCTCGGGCATCTCTATGGGCAACTTGTAATTTATTTTTAAGGTCAATTACGTAATTGTCATAGTTGTACACCGGTTCCATTTGTTTTGTCAGATTGTTGGGTAAGCTACATTGCTTTCCGAATATCAGCTCGAATGGAGTGTAACCCGTTTCTGAGTGTACGGAAGTGTTATAACAGAAAACGTAATATGGCAACCAAGTGCTCCAGTCCGTGTGTTTTTCTGAGACATAACTTCTAAGATATGCTCCTAAAACCTTATGTGAATTTTCTAAAGCTCCTATGCTCTCATGATGGTACGCTGTAGATTGTAGTTGTTCTATTCTCAAAAGCTTACAGATACTTTTGAAAACCTGGTTTAGAAATTCGGTTCCTTGATCAGATGCTATTGTATGGGGTACTCCGTACCTTAGAATAAAACCTTCTACTAGAGCTTTAGCTACTGTGCCTGATTCTTTATTTGGGAGTGGTATAGCTTCGATAAACTTGGTAAGCTCATCTTGAATGGTGAGTATGTATTTAGATCCATCTTCAGATTCTTCTAAAGGTCCTACTAGGTCTATAAATATTTTGTCAAAACCCGATTCGGCTGTTGATGTGATAGTCATTGGTTGTTTCTTCGGCTGGTTATATTTGTTTCGTTGGCATACTGGGCAGTGCTTAACGAATGTCGTCACATCGTTTTGCATTCCTGTCCAAAAGTATTTTTTCTTTATATTTTGGATCATACGGTTTATACCTGCATGTCCACTGGTTGGAAGTATGTGAAAGTCGTTTAGTATTAATTTCTTCTTACAAGGATCGGTAATTTCAATAACATTATCTATGAGGTATACCTTTATATTACTTTCTTTAAACATTTCTCCTAATATATTTTTTAATTCATTAATTTTATATTCTCGACGGCCGTCCGAGAGTTTCTTTATTTCATTTTTAGTAATATATATTCTCTTAATTGATTTGGGCCCGCAGAATTTTTGCACATCCCTCGACAATATTTTGCCAAATAATGTCGATTGGGTTGTAGTGCTGTCCTTGGGCTTCTTTAGGAGTAAACTATTCCCTTTTGGAATATACGCCAAAACTTTGTTTGGTCCTATAATTATGTCGTCCTTGAAATTAACTAAATCTTCCGTAAAATTGTCAACGATTTTTAATTCAATAACTTTTAGTCCACTTTCGGGTGGTTTCAGAAGCTCTGTTATCAGTTGTTCATTGGTTTGTATCTTATTATCTTTAGGTGTATTTTTATCTTTATTATCTACATTCGACTGAGCTCGTGTTACTACACAAATATATAATTGTTTTAATTCTTCAGACTCTACTTTAATGCGACTAAGCGCGTCAGCGGTACAGTTGTCTTTACCGGGTGAATATTCTATGTAAAAATTGTATTCTTCTAATAATAGTCTGAATTTAGTTAGCCTACTACTAGGTTCTTTTAGTGAGAACAAGTATACTAGGGGTCTGTGGTCTGTCAAGATTTTGAACTTTCTTCCGAACAAGTATGGCCGATAGTGTTTTACTGCCCAAACTATAGCAAGTAATTCTTTCTCAATAGTACTATAGTTTTTCTCTGCCTTATTAAGAGTTTTGCTTGCGTAAGCAATTGGCCTGTCATCGGAATTAGACAAAACAGCTCCTAAAGCGAAACCTGAGGCGTCTGTACGCAGAATGAATTCTTTACTAAAATTTGGAAATTGGAGAATTGTAGGACTTATAAGGATTTCTTTAAGCAAATTGAATGATTTTTCGCAATCTTTATTAAAATTGAATTCAACATCCTTTTTCAATAACCGATTTAATGGGATGCAAATGGTAGCAAAATTTTGAATGAATTTTCGATAATAATTTGCGAATGCTACGAATCTTCTTACTTCATCCGCGTTAGTAGGAGTTGGATAATTTTTCATTGCGGCAGATTTGGTGGGGTCAGGTAAAATTCCTTTGTCCGATATAAGGTGTCCGAGGTATAATACTTCTTTTCGCAAGAAAGAACATTTTCTTGGGTGTATTTTGAGATTTACTTCTCTCAGACGTTCAAAGACTTGGATCAAGTTTTTGTTGTGGTCCATTAAATTTTTACCAAAAATTATAAGATCGTCAAGGTAGACAAAACATCGTGAATATGTTAGTCCTGACATGGCTATAGACATCATTCTTGAAAACTTACTGGGTGAGATCTTTAAACCCATTGGTAGACGTTTTAACTGGTAGTGACCATCCTCTGTTGAGAATGCCGTTATTGGTCTACTATTGGCATCTAGCTCCATTTGGTAGTACCCTTGACTTAGATCTATACATGAGAAGTAAGTTGCTCCTCCGATCATATCATAGATGTCCGTTATGTTTGGCAGTGGAAATTTATCATCTTCGATTCGATCGTTAACGTGACGATAGTCGATCACCACTCGGAATTTCTGAAGACCGGTAACTGGGTCTTTCTTTTTCGGCACAATAAGTATTGGAGAATTCCAAGGGGAGATGGATGGTTCTATTATGTCATCTGACAACATTTTTTTTATTTCCTCCTTTATATCTTCCTTCTGAGTGTGTGGTAGTCGATACGGCTTGGTATATTTTGGTGAAGATTCATTTTTAAGTTTAATGTGTGCCTTTCCAATATGGGTATACGTGAGTTTGTCACCATCTACGTGAAAAATATCTTGGAATTTTGTACATATTGCTTCAATCTCGGTTTTTTCTTCGCTATTTAATGTTTCAAAATTTATTTCATTTAGAATTTTCTGAACTCGTTTGTTAATTGATTTATCTATATGGTTATAATGTAAAATAAAATGCTCTGAAGGAGAGAATGATATGGGTTCAATCCATTTTAGAGTTACAGCTGAATCACGGGTATTCAGAATTTTCACGGGTATTTTTCCCTCTTTAACAGTTGATAGTGAACCTGCCATGAAAACATTTTCACATAATTCTTGTGGATAAAATATTCGAGAATCAGAATGTTTTGTAGTCATCCAATAAGTTGCTTCACACCGTGGAGGTAAGGAAACAACATGTATGTTTTGCTGAGTATATATAGGTAGAATAACGGGTTGGTTATCTACTTTTAACTCAAACGAAAATTTCTCCAGATTTATAATGGCTCTGAATTCTGTTAGGAAATTCTCTCCGATTATACCATCCACTGGGATCGGAAAAGAATCACTTACTACGTGAAATTCATATGGAATGGCAAATTCTCCTAGTTGTAATACGTAGATACATGTCCCTAAAGTTTCTAGATTTCCTGAGATCCCTAATACTTTTGTCTTTTTTCTTTCATCAATATTAATATTTTTAGTGAGTGAACATTTTTTTATAACGCATATTGAGGCTCCTGTGTCTAGTAAGAATTGTTTGTTTATGTTGTTTTTTAATGGGATCTGTATGTAAATGCCGTTTGATATTCCAACAGTACAAATGGCATCTGTTGTCTGTGGATTTAATAAATTCCCTCCGATGGGTCGGCTTCCCCTTCGGTGGGTTGCTCGTTTCCCATTACCAACACCTGATTATGATTTCTATTATTATTAGGTTGACTTACATTATTCGACCTATTGGTATTATTGTTGTTGTTACTGTGATTATTACTGTTATTATTAGTATATCTTTGTCTATCATTATTGCTAGTAAATCTGGACCTGTTGTCGTTGTTATAATAGTTATTATTATTTCTAGAGTTATTACGATTCCTAGAGCTTTGTTGGTTCTGATATGAAGGCCTAGTTGAGTTGTTATTCTGTGGGTGCGAATTTCTGGCTTGGTTATTGGAAGTAGTATGCGAGAATCTAGCTCGAGAGTTGTTAGAATTATAATGTCCAGGATAGTATCTACCACTATTATTCATGAACCTAACAGTGTTTGATGTGGATGTAGGGGTTTGATCTAATTCCACTATATGCCGGATGGCGTCTTGAAGATTAGTGTGTCGGGCGCTATCTAATACTATTTTTAACCTATCGTTTACCCCCTTTTTTAGAAATGCTAAACCTCTTCTCTCATTAGCTTTTGTTAAGATTTCCCTTGCTTCTTCACCATGGCAAGAAACTTCTAGTTCTGTCATTTTTGTAATAAGTGTTTCGATGTCTGTTACGAATTCTCGCACAGATCGATTACCCTGATATGTCTTACTAAGTTTGGTTTGTATTGTTTCTATTGTTTCTTTTGGTCCACATTTTTCTATTAAAATTTTTTTTAATGAAACAAAATTCTCTGGTTTTTGATTACCTAGTTCAGTAAGAGCTTTACCTTGAATTTTGCATTTCAATATAAATTTTACTAGAGTGGGTTTTTAGGTTTCATTAAGGGTGTCATAGTAGAATTTTACGCTGTTTATAAAATCCCTAATGTGTTCAGTTCTCTTGGCCTCCTCATCACAGTTGAGGGTAGGCAATTTCTGAGCTATACTGAAATTGAATATTTCTGCCATGTTTTCAACTACTTCTAACTCTTTGGTTTCTTTATCTACTTCTTTTCCTATGTTTTCTTCGCCTAGTAATTTCTCTTCGGCTTCTTTATCTTCTTCTTCTTCTATGTTTTCTTCGCCTAGCAATTTAGTTTTTTCGTCTAATATTTTATTTAGTCTAACTAATAAGTTATCTATAATTTTTTTTAAAGTTTGTTGATTTGTAACCTTGTCTAATTTTTCTAATTTAAGTATTTCTTGTCTCTTTTCAGTAATATAATTTTCGGAATATTTTCTTTTCGGGGTTTTATTAAAGTTTTCAAGTATTTCCTTTAGTGTTTTTATTATGTTTAGCATATTTTTAATTATTTATTCATATAAATTTTTTTTTTTTTTTTAAATAAATTTCTATAGTTAGGACAGGTTTTTTAATTGGTTGTTTACAACATTTTCCACTTTTCTGTTAAAATAATATTTTGTCATTTTGAAAGCAATGTAAACTATAATAACTATTATAATAATGATTATTACATCTATTAATAGCAAACTAGAATTAAGTACGTTATTGTTGCTGTTGTTTACAACGACTTCGTCCTTGCTAGAGTTTCCTCCCATTTTTTTTTTTAAATTTATATTTTATATATATGAGAGATAACGAGAAGTCGAATAAATACAAGAAAAACAAAACTTAGTTAGTTGTCGCGCTGAATGGCACCTTGGGCTGCGGATGCAACCGACGCAAATAGGGAATGAAACTCTCGTTCCTCGGCTTTCTTGGTGTGTGCCTTCTCCTTCTTTTCGGCACGGATGGTATCTTTTACCCGTTGTGCCTGACTTAGGTATTGTTGCCTTACTTCCTTGGGTTGACCTGGTATGTTGGCCAACCTGATAAGCTCTGCTATTTGTTTCTTATGTTGTACTTTCTTTCCTGCTCGTGCTTTGGGAGCTGGTGGCAGCGGAATAGTTTGGGTCTCCTTCCTTCTGGTGGTTCTTTTCAAGTATTCTTCTATGGTCAATGGTTTGGGGCCGACTCTGCTTGGCTCAGGTCTTCTCAGAGGCGTTGTTGTTAGTAAAGCCTGTGCTTCCTCTATTAGGCTGGCTGCAAGGGCCAGTTGTGCGGAGTTTGACATTCGTGAAAAATTTGAAAATAACAACGACAACTCCTATTGGCTGAGTGTCTTGTACCTCTTTTTGTACCGCGCAGAAAAGAAAAAAAACTTTTTTAAACGAGATCTCCTGGCAAGATCGCCATGTAAAGTTGCCACCTACAGCACCAATCGCTTAGCAGTATTTGCTATCGCTCGGACCTCTATTGCAAGATTGCAAATTGGATAGTTAGTATGACTGCAGAAGATCCCAGTTTGTATTCTTAGGCGAGTTGCCAAATATCAAATAAAACTCGGTGTGCTTCGTTGACTCCACTATCGATCTCTGACTTTATTATTCAAAAACATTCCTTATTTATACATAATTTTCTTCTTCTATTTTAGTTATCGAATAATCGACTACACTTCGATACTTGATCCACTTCATTATCACATTCTATCGGGAGAGTGCCAATGACCTATTGCACAAGCAAACACTCATACCCCAAAGACTATTGCCATGTCATCACTATAGTGCATGCAGTCAGAACAATAAGATCTCTTATTACCGTTGCCGGTCGGCAGTGGCCTTCCACTTGGGATCATATTGTTTCAAGTGCAATGCACCATAATGACACATAAATATGTTGACTGTTAGGCATTCATATGCAATCCAACTGAATGGGGAATGTGATAGAATCAAATATCGAAGTAGAGTCGAGGGTTGACAACCTTAGAATTGCTGTAGAGCAATTAATAAAGAGTTCGTTGGCTGTGACTCCTTCACAATCTGCAATAAACGAGTAATCATTAAATCGTGATTTTACTTCTGTCGTTAATTTTTTACTGACTGTTGTACTCGCCTTCCCAATACCAAGTAAGTTAAGAGACTTTTCTTCTTTGCGAAGCTTCAACCTTTGAGCTATTTCCTCAGTTATAAAGTTATTTTGTGATCCTGAATCGAGTAACGCTCGAGCTGGTAAGTATTCGCCAGTAATACCTTTAATTTGTACTACAGCAGTGGCGAGAATTACTTGATCAGTCAAAACCGAGGCATGCATTGATTGAAAGCTTGTGTTAGGCTGAGTTGATGACGACCCATTGAAAGTAGTTTCATATTGATGCAACAATGTATGATGCGAGCGATTACAAACACTGCAACGACTCAATCTACATTTTGAAACTGTATGCCCTTTTCGAAGACAATTAATGCATATTGGAACACCCTTAGCGTATTCGAATCTTTGCAATACAGGCAGTGAAGCAAATGTTTGACAATTTGTTATGAAGTGTTCACCTGACTTGCAATATAAATATTTCGGTTTCTTCTGTTGCGAGCTTACGCAAGCGAATGATGATTTTTGGTTTCGATTGCGACCTAAATCTAAATCGGTTTTGATTGCTTTTCTGCGGATTTGAATTCTACATTTGAAGCTTCTTCAGCAGAAAGATGCTGATACCTTTTATTGAGGGCTTCTTCGCAGTTCTTCCATAAAGGAAGAGTATTGTAATCTAACTGTTCTTCCCACTTAGACCTGGTGATGGTATCCACTTTTGACATAACTAAATGTATAATAATTGCATTTGTAATTTTCTTTTCGTCACCCAATGAAAGAAGAGAATCGTATATCGCGGATACTGTATCAATCATGCTTCGCAATGAAGATGCAGATGGTTTGGAAATTTCTTTCAATTCAAACAGTGTAGAAATACTATCGAAAAATATTAAGCAATTATTGTCGTAAACTTTTTTCAAACTCGCAAGCGCCTTAGGATAATTTTGTTCGGTTATTTGGAAAGCTTTCACTGTTCCTAAGGCTTCACCTGATAAACACGAAATAAGGTGATTAAATTTTTCGATATCCGGAAGCATCGGAACATTATTGACTAAGCTTTCGAACAAACTTATAAAATTTTTATATTCCGAATATTTACCGCTTAACTTCGGAAGAGACATTTTAGGAAGCCGGGAATGATGCGTATTACTAAACGAGTGTTCCATAGCATTTGATGGACGCCTTTGGTTCACGTGTGAAATAAGTGATGACTTTGCACCTATACAAATTTCTTCTAACTCTCCGCGATTCATATCATCATGATCTGCTGATTCGATCTCTGATTGACAACTCATAAGTTGATCAATGTATGAATTTAATAAATCCAAACGACATTCTAATTGAATTGGATTAAGTGAAATAGTTTTTTGTTCTAATCCCGTTTTAATACGAATAATATTGTTTTTAATCACCACCCGCTGATGTTTCAATACATCAAGGTTTGAATCCTTTAATGGAGAATTTTTCCTTCTTTTACCAGTCATTTTAATATAAAATGTATTTAATAATTTTGATTCAAAAAAAATTTAACTTGGAAATAGTTTGTCCAAATTGTTCAATTGTACTTTATTAAAAAAATATATAAGTTTGAAAAATTAGTTTATTTTCAAACAAAATACCAAAAAAAAAACCTTAAATTTGTTTTATAAATCTTCCATTGAACAAAGTTTAATTTGTTCAAATAAATTCAATTGCTTTTTTAAAGAAACGCCGAAAAATTAAATTGACTCGCTGAACACACTCCTCATGCACTTTGAATTTTGCTTTGCTGAGTACTACCCGTACTGACAACTGAAAACTTAACGAAAGATTATCCACTCAACGAACTAAAAAAATGTAAACAATTGAATTTCGCGAAATCAATTGAACAATTATCAATAAATTCGAATTAAATTAAATTAAATCCGTGAAACATTAGTCGAGTGACTTAAATATCGTTCATAGTAAAGAACTTTTCGATAGTTTTAGACGAAGCAAGTGTGTGTTTAAATAGTGTTGCAGCGACGCGACGGCGCGGCTGTGGCAAAAGCGAGTGGATAGTTTTATCACTATGAACTATTAGTTTAAGTTCATTTATTTGTAATTGTAAATTTGAAATTTGAAATAAAATACACAATAAATAAGAAAAAAACACAGTCTTTGTTTGTTTATTTCACCACAATTTAAATGCAAAAAGAGACAAAAAAAGAAAGTATGTGCTTGAATCAAATCAGGATTAATTGATTGGGATTGGGTTCATCAATAAATTTTAAGGTTGAAAAAAATACAGTCTTTGTTTGTTTATTTCACCACAATTTAAATGCAAAAAGAGACAAAAAAAGAAAGTATGTGCTTGAATCAAATCAGGATTAATTGATTGGGATTGGGTTCATCAATAAATTTTAATTTTTTTAAGTAGGTACTTTCAATTTTTGTGAATACCTGATTTTTTGTTGTTTCGTTCTTGGAATCCACTTCCCTTTTGCAATCTGCACATATGCAACTCTTATGCATTGAAATGCTGGCGGAGCTCTAGCGCTTCTATGGGGATGTGGTGATGACTTCTGTCGCCGCGCCGGTTTTCCTTGGTGTTGGTGCTGCTTCTGGAACTCACACACAATTTTCTTTGAAGCACTCGCGCACGATTTGATTCCGCGGGATTAATTATTTTAATTAAACTTGATTTATTTTTCGCAATGTTCTTTGTCTTAATACATACAAATATATATGTATGCATATCAAAAACTCGCGATTTTTTTTTTTAAATATTTAACAAATTTGAGACTTAATTTTGTCCCTGCTCGGGCGCCATGAAAAAATTAGCAAGAATTTTTACTAACAATTAAAGTATTAGATTTGAATTTAGTTGAAATTTATCAAGTGAAATGCTACCAAAGATACTTCAGCGGAAAAATAGTAACGACAAGAAAAAGACGTGTTATATGGTTGCGGTTTGGATACGGAATAATTTTATTTTGTCCATTATAATTCTTATTCCTTTTTTTTGGTTTTATTCTTTGAATAAAGATGGCCGGAAGGGCGGGAAATTTGAACATTATACCAATCAGTTAAGTTACTTGTTAATTCACAATAATTCAATAATTCAAATTCAAATGTTTATTTTATTTTTTCTCAATGTGTCGAAACAGTAGTGGATTGTATTTTGGTCTGGTCTTTATGCTGAAAGATAAGGATTCTTCAAAATCTAATTTATTTTTATAATAAGAATAACACGCTTTTTTTTGCGACCATCTTCAAAAACCGGTTTTATTCAATATAGTAAAAAGGATAAGAAAAAGTAAGAAAGAGATAGATGTATTGAGAAAATGATGAACAACGTGCGAAAATAAGTTGCAAGGAAACTTTCGATCACAAGCTGGTTGCAGCGCGAACATAGATAATTTCTCCTCATGCCCCTTATTTTTTTTTTCGATTCTTCCGCAAAAGAAGCAGTTATTTTTACCTTTAGTAACATCTTCGGTGACACCTTCGGAAGTAATGTCAGCTTCAGCAGTTAACCTAACATTTTCAGGAACTGAAATGTTGAAGAAAGTGTGTCTCCTGAATTTCTTCTTATTTTCCTATATTTTGGTGGCAAAGCTGTATAACGCCGATAACACTGACTGTGATACAACTGAAAATTGTTTGGCTCTATGGGAAGAACAGTATCGTAACATGCTAGACTATAAGCTTTTCTTATTGTAAATACATATTTGCACTTATTTAAATTGTCCTTGCTAAATAATTTTAATTGAGCATTAATTTTTTTACAAAAAAAAGCAAAAAGGTATGACGTTAGACATTTTTATTTTATATTGAGCTGATACTCCTGCTTATTTTGACATTCTATTCGATAAAAAGTTAGTCGAATTCGAATTAAGTGCAATTTGAAACTAGAACGTTTCGAAATATTACATGTTTAACATTCGAATCATTCGAGTCTCGAAATGGACTTCTTTCGAATTCGACTAACATTCTATCGAATAAATAAATAATTTTAATTGAGTATTAATTTTTTTGCGGTTTTGCGTTCGAAGTATCGGCGATGAGTCGGTTTTCGGTGATCAAAACATCGATTTTAACATCGATGTTGACATTCGCAACATCTAGTAAATAATGGAAAAAGCCAGCTGGCTGTATGTCGGAGGGAAAGTCGTCAGCTGATAAGATTCAGTAGGCAATATATGCTACCGGGTTGCCCCTTTCATGATACCTTTTTTTTTTTTATAATTTACGCGCATTTCAAGGGCTTGTGACTACCCTTATAATGTTATAGAACACAGTGCGGGTGTAAATGGACAAACTTTCCACTGAGATACAGCCAGCTGACCTTAATTTTCATTTATAGTAGTATACTGTAAGCCTTTATTTATAGCTTCCACTGTAATGCTTAAATTACCACACATATTTATACAAGATGTACAGATATACGTATGATAAGGCCACTAATCACACCATGTAATAAGTACAATAAGTAGCATATAAGAAACAGCTAAATTCGACTGTAAAACATCAGATGACCAACTCATGTACTGTTCTCTCAAAAGTAACAAGTAACCTTAAATCTAAAAATGAAACCATTCGTTGTCATGCTTTTAAACAGATAAGATCTTTAATATGAGTCTAAATGTTCAATGTCTTGTGTTTTATTTAACAAGTGGCCGTCCTTACAATATAAACTATGATTATACAAATTTTCAGTTGAGAGGAAATCATTGAAGATAAATTTTTTTTTTTTTTTTCGAGCAGCCAGCTGACGTATAATCCACCATCTTATGTACAGCTGACTTTTTTTTTCCTTCATAATATTTGGTAAACCATTACCCGTCAAATTTTTAAGTGGGAGGAAATGACAAAAAAAAAATTTTTTTCTTCATGCGCGGGAGGCTGCCACTCCCTACCCCACCGATGGAGTCACAGCTGACGGTCACGAGTACTCCTATTATAAGTTGCTTATGTATTTTATGAAGTTTCGATAGGGAAGTAATTGGTCATGGAAATCTGTCACTGGCTCCCGGACTACTAGAGCAAAACCTCAATTCTATTGGGCCCCCTATGAAATCAATTGCCGAGTGGAAAAAAACAAGTGGTTAATGATTTCAATGATGTTATTGATTAAAAATTGTTATTTTTTAAGGTTTGGCAAGATAAAAAAAATATGTGATGAAGAAAGTATCCGAGAATTTAAAACAAAAAAGGGACTGGTTGAGGCCAAACAAAGAATACAAATTCAGCTCTTTAGAAGAGGCAATAATAAAGATTTGTGATATGGGAAAGTCGGTTGAAGGAATTCCGAATTCTTCCACTTTTGGTTTGCCTTCGAGCTCAAGAAAAAGAATCTTGGAGGAGGAAAACAATTTATTTATTGATGAAGGTAATATGCAATCGCCCAGTCGTAGATGAAGTAAATACAAGGTGTCTCAAAAGAAAGTTCACATTTAAATCTTTTTTTAAAAGAAAAGTCTTAGCTTTATTGAAAAAATGTTTATTTTATATTGAAGTACACTGTTTGGGAATTTATTTTTTAAAAATAACATCGTCCAAATGTAAACCGTTGCGCTCTCGGCATTCATTTAGTCGGGCACTAAAATTGAGAGGTTTGGATCATCTCGAATAGACTGAGTAACACTGTCCACGTTTTCGGCTGTTCTTGATGTTCTTGGTCGCCCAGATTTTGGTTTCTCCAGAGTTGACCCAGTCTCTTCAAACTTCTCAACCCATTTTGCAATGAGACGAGTGCTAGGCGAATATGTCGAATACTGCAGAATTTTCTACGCGCTACAGTCGCCGAATTACCGTTTTTGTAAAACTCACGTACGCACAACGCACGGTCCGCACCAGAGAAACGCTCCATAGCGACTAAATTCCCAAGAGCCAGACTACCGACTGACATACCCCCCGCGCCCCTCAGAATAGTTGCTTTCGCGTAATAAGATAAGCAAATGTGAACTTACTTTTGAGACACCTTGTACAACAATTTCTTAGAAATGTTATTAACCAATTCACCAGAGCTGGAATTACAAAAGGAAAATAATGTTGAACAGGAAGCGGAATATAGAGCGAATATTCCTCACAAAAATAAAAAAATTTTACGACCAATAAAAGAAAAACAGAGAGTCATACGAACAAATATTATATTTGAAAAAGAATTAGAAATTCAAAGGGAGCTCTCTAACAAGATCGATGATGCCGTCTTGTCAACGAAAGATCACCAAGAGCAAATGGAATCAAGCTTTAAAAAAATATATAGATCTATCGACCGACTTTTCGACAAGCAAAAAAAAAAATTTGGAGGAAACAAAACGCCACAACCTTGAAATGGAAAAATTAAGGATGCAGGAAATCCATGCAAAACATGATTTCAAAAAACGACTGCTTGAAATTGAAGAGGCAAAACTGCAAAAAATGCAATGAGTTGAAAATTCAAGGAGTTGGAAGTTCCTTTTTTTCTGATGAACAAATATTTTTGAAGTGAAAACTTCTTTAGGCGCGTTTGGCACTTTTGCGATGGGGGTAAAGCAATGGATTCGCGACCGACACCATTTTTTGGCTCATCGTATTTCGTATTTAAAGTCGTTATAGCCCAGCGTCTCAGGTTCGATTCCCAGCCATGACTTGCATTTTTTTATTTATTTAAAGTGAAAAAATAAATAAAAATTATTGCCGCGGCTGGGATTCGAACCTGAGACCCTGAGTTTAATGGCCAACGACTCTCATTTCATTTCATTTTTAATTCATTTTTATTCAATTTTACTTATATCTACTTACATGCTAACAAAAATGTGTAAAACTAGCTTACATAATAACTTAATTAACTTACTGACCCTAGGCGGGTACTCTAAATTATTCAGTAACTTAATTCTAATGCCTTTCGGCCTATAGATACAATATATATTTCACCCTATAACTAGAATTATGAACTAAGAAAATTTAAAAAACTTAGTTATTTTTGATCAATTTTTGGTTTTTATTAAAATTACTTACAACTAATTAAAACTACTTAAAACTAATTAAAACTACTTAAAACTAGAGCAGCCACAGTAGCTTTTTTTTTTTTTTTTTGGTTTTTTGTATTTTATATATTTCTTTTTTTTTTTTTGGTTTTTTGTATTTTATATTTTTTTTTTGTTTTTTGAGTTTTTGTAATTTTTTTTTTTGAATTTTCAGTTTTTTTTTTTTTGTTTTTTTTTTTTGTTTTTTGGATTTTGTGATTTTTTTGTTTGCCACTGTGCCCACCCCCTATACCCTAAAACTTACACGCTAAACCTTTGTAAGCCAGCCATTGGCGACTCGCTTTCATTATCAACTTCAAGTTGTTGCTCCGACAACCACCAGAACATTTTCGACGTTTTAACAACGTCACGACGATCGTGATCTGAAACCGCCCTACTGAACCGGAGGAGCTCTTCAGCTTCTCCGCCTACTGCGGTGACGTCTCGGTTGTAAAGGAGCCGTCGTTCCACGGACTTCCGGCAGACGTGGTAGATTAGCGGAACCGCCAATCTATCCTGAATCAGCCCTACCATATCAAAATAGAGGAAAGCCTCCGGTGGGACAAATCCACTGAAGCGCGTTTTCTCCATATACTCAGTGTTGGGGTAATAAGCCCCAAAAATCAGGACATTGGTCGAGGTCATCGCTCTTGCAGTGTGACTACGAGTCAGTTTTATAATGAAGTTGTCGATCCTGTTTATTTGAGCCCCGTTGTAAAGGACCTCATTAGGATAATATTTTCTGTACTCCGACTCTGGTGTTCTGTGCAATCCAAGACAGGTACGCAGACACTGTCTCTCAAACACCCGAATCTTTTCCATTTGAGACGCTGTAACATTGAACCACACGGGGCACCCATAGACAATCATTGGCCTTATGAGGGCCATGTAGCAAATCACCTTCACTCTGCTATCAAGTTGACTGCTGTGAAACAGTCTCCTTGTCAGAGCAAAAGCTCCTCTAGCCCTGGCCAGAGCCGCATCCATATGTTTGTTAAAATATAGATATTGATCTAGCCAGATGCCGAGATACTTGACTACTACTTTGTTTGGCAGTGGGTTGCCATGTAGATCAACGATCACCAGCTTTCGCCAGTTCTTTCTCGTGTCCCATGAGGCCCGAGCCAACGAGGTTCTGAACACAATTGTTTCCGATTTCTGGACGTTGATTTTCAACTTCCAGTCATCGCAATATTGCTGGACCTTATCGAAGTCACGCTGCAAAAGTATTCTGATAACTTCGATCTTTGGACCTTTTCTGTACGCAATAAGGTCGTCGGCGTACGCTATAGCATGGTGAAGAGAACCAATTAGATCGCCGGTGAAAATGCTAAATAGTATAGGAGAATTCACCGCTCCTTGTTGCAGACCGTTCTGTATTTTAAAAGTTCTGGTAGAAGTTCTATTGCAACTTTTCACAACAAACGTTCTACCATGAAGCATGTCATTCAGAATGTATAGTAGTGGTTTACTCATGCCATATCTGATTAACTTATAAAAAAGACCGTCTAGCCAAACGGTATCGAAAGCCTTCTCCAAGTCAACCAGACATGCACCCGTACACTGATTTTTAGCTTTGTTCCATTGAATATCTGATACTAGTTTAGACGCGGCATGTGTGGTATCATGGCCCGCCTTAAAACCGAACTGATTTTCTGGAATAATATGTTTGTCCTCAGCCCATGTGGACAGAGCTCTATTGAGAACTTTCTCGAATACCTTGCTGATACTCGGTAGAAGACTAATTGACCGGAGATTCGCTGGATTGGAACCATCCTTACCTTTTTTAAGGAGAGGATGGATCACTGCTGTCTTCCAACGCACTGGATAATATGCATTATTCAGCGCATTGTTGAACAACGTGGTGTATATGTCCACCGCTTCCGCAGGGAGGTTTCGCAGCACAACATTGGGTATGCCGTCGACTCCTGCTGACTTCTTTTTCTTTATTTTGTGAAAGATGTCCAAGAGGTCCATCTTAGAAACGAACAGGGTGTTATCCCCGTTTCGCTGGGCGATGACTGCATTTGCAAGTCGGTCGTCATTGAACCTAGTGAAACCAGGATTCTCGGATCGCCAATGCGAGATCTCGTCTCTAAGATAGAAGTGTCCAACGAAGGCTCTATTTTCAAGGTCGTAATTCGGGCGAATGCACTCATTCACCTTATATACTCGCTCGAAAACAGCACCCACCGTCTCTACCTTCTCCTGAGCATCTTCCACTATAAAGTGGTCATCATCCAAGATGGCCTCATCCGGATCTATTCCTATTGTCAGAAGTAAGTCTTTGTTCTCTGTCGTCCTTTGGAGTTTAATACCCTGAAGGTCATTTTGATCTTTTCTCCTAAAGATTTTGTTTATTTCCGGAAACATACTCGGGTTGTTGGACTGTACAGCCCGAATTTTATTCTTCCAGAAACATGAAATTGAAACTCTATAGTTTTCTTTAATAAGTTGTTGGAGATTTTTGATCTGTGATCTCAGAGTTCTAATCTCCAAGTCGTGTCGGTCAGTAAACCTCCTGTGCAAGAGTTTGAGTCTTGACAGGAGTCTACTTTTTTGTTTGTAAAGTACGTCTATTGTCGCGTTTCTGTACATGTTCGTTGGATCGATTTGCCTATACCTAGGAATTGTCCTGTCCATTGTACTACGGATTGAATCCTCCATACGTTGCAGGTATCCATCAATCTCAACGTTCGATAGATTCCTGTTGCATGGCGGCGCAATACCGTTCGAACGAAGTTCCCTTGAGACGGCACCGGAAAAGCGCGTCCAACGTGTCTTACCGTAGTTGTAAGAGTGCGTCGGCACGTACTCCTCCAGTTCCACAAGGTCGTTCGGAAGCAGTATGACGGCGGCAAGTCCACAATGGTCACTGTCGTACTCAACCGTCGTCAAACAATTTTTCGTCCGTCGAAGAATGTCGTCGGTCAGTCTCAGTCTTGAGTCTAAAAGTAATAGATCCAAATAAGAGCCACTTCGAGGATAAGAAGGCCTGTCAGTAGCCAGCAGATCGACTTTACACTCAATGCTGTGGAGCCCCAGCCAATTGAATAGCTGGGTCCCCCTTGGATTGGCTAATTGATTTCCCCAATCTTGGTGTTTAGCATTGTAATCACCGGCCAAAAGGAAATAGTTTTCTTCTGAGTTCAGTTTCAGACATCGAAAAAGTGTTTCAAGCTCTGTTATAAAACATGAATTTTGAGAAGCCTCCGGCGCATAGATCGCGACTACATACAACCGCCTCCCCTGTTGGAGAGGGATGCATACAATACACGCTTCAAGCAACTGGAATCGGCGTACTTCACCACTATATATTACCTTATGAGCAATGCCCTTACGTATGAAGATCGCAACCCCACCCGCGAAAGTCGAGTTGGGTCGGTCCCTTCTAACGATATTGTAATTATTATCCGTAAATTTGTGATGCTGGTTTAGCCTAGTTTCGCTAACCATACATACATCGGGACGTTGGTCTTTTAACAACTCAGAAAAGTTGGCTCGTCGTTCTACCCTAACTAGCGAATTCACATTCACGGCTAGGATCTTGAAAGGCCTCTCCGGCAGCGCACCCGTTAACCCAAAAATTGCGCAACGAAGGCACTGCACGGTAGATCAAGTCCACCCTACGCGCCTGCTCACTTATTTGCCGTGATAGCTCACTCATTTGTGCCTGAATGACACGCAGAGCAACCATCAGCTCTGACTCCCCAGTCGCAGCCTTAGACACAGATGGCTGTGCGGCCGCTTTCTGAGGAGGCTGTACCGTTTTCCCAGCCCCCCACGCCATTTGGGCGTAAGAGACTTCGGGAACGACGGCCCTTGGAATTGGTCTGGCTGTTTGCCTTCCCTCATCCTTAGTTGCTGTTGGAGCAGCTTTTTTTGATTTCTTAATAATCTGGTATCGAGGACAACCCCGATAATTTGCAGGGTGCCCATCTCCACCACAGAGTACGCATTTCAGTAGGGTCTTGTCTTCGACCCTTGTCTCACCGAGCTTAGACTCTTTGTCGTTGTGGTTCTCTCCACACTTGACGCACCTCGATTGCATTTGGCAGTTGAATGCGGCGTGACCGAACCGTTGGCAACGAAGACATTGTAAAATGTCCCCGTGCCTGTTTAATTTTTCCCATCTTACCATCTGGTAGTCCAGGACGGAGATTTTCCTTAGACTCTCCAGACGGCTATTGGGTGATAGGGTGACGAGGAACATCGGCAATAGCCGCTTCTCCCGTCTTGCCTTGGCCGTGGTGAACGACTTGACCCCGATAAACTCGAGATCGTCGCCCGCCAACCTGCGGAGTTCAACTAAGAGCTCCTCCGGGTCAGAGGTAGGCTCTATCCCTTTCAGTAACATGACTTTGGGTTTCTCCTCTTTGGGAGTAAAAGTAAAATGTTCGGTGGCTGTTGTTTGCAACAACGCCCGAACGATCTTATGGTCACCAATGCTTTCACATTGGATCGCATGTCGATCTTGACCTAATCGCTTAATTTTAAATTTGTCGCCAACAGCGGACTTACATAGATTTGTAGTGGCTTTCAACTCCATGTTGAGGGTATTTATCGGGGGCACCCTACCTTTCTTTGTGGTCTTTTCTTGTGGCTGCTGCTGTTGTTGTGCTGGCTGTTGTTGTTGCTGCTTCTGTTGTTGCTCATTTGGCTGCTGTTTTCTACTGGAGATCGTTGTCGCGGCTTTTATAGCCGCGGTCCCACGAGGCTGCTCTTCTTTGGCAGTTTTTTTATTTTGTACAGCTTTTTTTTGTCTGTAGTCCCGCGTTGCTGCACGGGCGCAGTTTTTATATCAGCAACCTTTGTTGTAGGTTGCTGTTGTTTTGTTGTCTTATCTGCTGCTTGTTGCTTGGCCTCGGCTGCCGCTTGCCTGCGGGCAATCTGCCTTGCTTTGATTGCCTCAATTTCATTGTTCATTTTCGCCAATATCTCTGTCAACGTTTGCATCCGTTGATCATCTTCTTCTTCTTCGTTTTTATCATCGGCTAGGGCCGCGAACGAATTGCCGCTACCTGTGTAACGGCCCTCTCCTCCGTTCGACTCGTACTCGTATGTGGAATTCATACTTTCCTCGTCAGAACTGGTTGACATCATGTTTTCTCCAACCTCCTTATCTTCCATTACTTTCTGTTTACGTTGAACCAGATTTAGCTTCGCTTGAATGCGTCGCCTTCTCTTGTGTGCGGTTGTTATCGCTGTTGTTGTTGCGGTAGTTTCCGCTTCTGATGTTGCGGTTGTTGCCGCTGCTGTGGTTGTTGTTGTTGTTACCAACCTCGCCTCACCAGATGTTGATGGACCTGATTTGTCCATCACATCATCAGTTTTCTCCCTTATCTCTTTCAATAACTTTTCTCGTTCTTTTTGTTCTGCTATTTTTTTTAGCCAAAAAAGCTGAACTTTTAGGTTCGCGTGGGGATCGATCCCGTGTCCTTCCACACTGTAGTCGAACGCTTTACCCACTAGGCTACTGCCCTTATTAAAAATCACTGCTTCTAATACTTTATAAAAAACACTCCGAATTCAATTAGACACTGCCAAAGTCGCCAACACGTCTGTGCGCTTTCACAGTTGATGAACGACTGGGCCAACGACTCTGCCATTGAGCCAAGAAAGACCTTAAATTTAATGTTGCGAAATGACTTAAAAGAATGTAAGGGAACATTACCTAGTACTATTATTTACCGACTCGGAGAAATACAAAGAAGAAAGAAAGGAATTAAAGGACAGAGAAAAATTTATGCAACGCAGAAAAAATAAAAAGCACCAAATATTTTACTACCATTACAATGAAGTGGATGAGTGAAGCTGGAAATTTCATCATGGCAGAGTAGGAGACGCACTGGTCGATGATTCGAACTTTACAACAAATTAATAGAGATCAACAACTCATCGCGATGATTTATCAATGGAGTTGAAATGGTTGCATGAAAATAGTTTGAAAACCATTACTCAAATATTAATTAATTTCGTTTCTAAACTTAATGCATGGTCCTTTTTTCATTTCATTGTCAAAGTTTACGAGCGCAGTTACGAGATCTGTAGATACTATCGTTAAAAAATTGAACGTATTGATTTTAACAGAATTTCACAAGGGTGACGAAGAAATATAGATATGATATTTCAGATTTCAATTTATTTGCAAGTTTCAGAAGGCACGATCGTCCAGCAGCAGGAGTAGCTATCTATAAAAGGTTGTCTGAAGTCTGATACAACTGCCATATTTTGCTCAAATCATATGGATTTTCATACGAGGTACACTAGTATGTTTAGTACTAATGTTTTTGATATCGGCGATTTGTGTGTTTGTCGTTGCCACTCTGGAAATGGACAGCAAGTTATAACAGTAGGCGTTTATAATTCACCGAATACGTGTTCAAGTGTAATACGACAGTTTTTATATAAAAATTTATTTATTTAGTCTGAAGACGCTTCTGCATACCTTCACGATAAAATTGGGGAGAGATTTGATGATTTCCTAATGATTTTGAGTGGTGATTTTAACATCAACTTCGCCAATGCTATACAAATTTGCCACTTTTTCAATTTAAAAAAAAAAGAATACTATTTAACAATGAGGAAAGACCGCAGCCTTAGTACAACGAAATATAAAGCGACAACTGATGCAGTCTTTGCGATAAATTTAAATAGATTTGAGACAAAACTGTTCGTTTCCTATTTGAGTTACCGTAGACCTATTATTTCAGTATTAGAATACGATGATTGTAGAGATGATAATAGAAGATATGAAATTGTGAATGAAAACTCATAAGTTTCATTGATGTTCTTCTATATGTACATCTACATATATTAAAAAAGATTTTCCTGTACATTAAAATATTTACTGAAAATTCAATTCTGTTTTCACTTCTGTCGGCACTCCCGGAGTGCTTCTTTTTTATTTATTTGTGAAGTATTTTTTTTGATAACTTTTTTTATTTATGTATACAAGATTTCAGAATGAATTCAAAGTTAAAATCCACAATAATAAAAAACATAAAAAATCGACAACTCAAAGACTGTTTCCTATTGCTGTTCTTATTCTATTCGCTTTGCGATTGAGTTCTGAATCTGTTGTACCGTAGTCATCAACTCTTTCTGTCCTGTTGCTAGAATCTTCACCTATAATGTCTGTGTTTCCAATTTCAATGGAAAAAACACTTTTGTAATGGATGCACATGTTGTGTAATGCGCATCAATCGTTGACGATTTGGGTTGCCTTTTTTTGGAAGATAGTGAAGTTCTCTGGCCGGCCCAAGCAAGCACCTCCATCTTCCCTTGAGCACCCCGTTGGTCCTTTCGAGAACCACGGCTTCAGAAGATATCCAGCATCACTCCTGTTGAAAAGATTGACTATTAGTGATTTGTTGTTTGAATATGAATTAATCAACGCCCAATAGCCAAGAATATTTTTCACCATTCAAAAATTGTTCTTCCATATACGATCGCAATTCAGTTACTTTCCAAATAAGTGCATCATGACATGCTCCAGGGTGGGTTGAATCAACAAATCGTACTCTTAACTCGTCGTCGCAGACCTTGTTATAAATAGGTAGTTTAGTAGAGAATAAAAACAAAAAACAAGAAACAAGAACACTTACAAGTAAGACGTTTAAGCTGTAATATCCTTTTCGGTTGAAATACAAATTTTTGTTTGTTGGTGGAGCAATTATTTTGACATGAGTGCCGTCTAATACTCCAGGTATCTTATGTTTCCCGTAAATAGTTGAAGTTATTTTTTTCTTCTCTTCTTCGGTGGCTGGCATCTTAATCCATGTCGTGCACATTTCGCTTTCAAAGAAGCACAAGCCATTCGAAAGGACTTCTGAAAATGAAGATTGAGTGAACCCAACTTCATGATGCTTACCCACTCCTGTCTGATAGCCTCCTTCGGCAAAGAAGCGCAAGCATGCACTTAGTTTTATAAAAGAAGGAACAGCGCAAGGTTTCTTTGCATGAGGTAAGAAATTAGAAAGTCCTTCAACCAAATACTTAAAAAGCGGCTTGCTAACTCTTTAATAATTGTGAAATCTGTAAATCAAAGCATATACTCATAAAAATATGATATTGTGGTAACTCCAAAGGATTTGAATTATCTCTTAAACCACGTCGTACAGCTCTCGACTCATTTCGCTTTCTTTGCTCTTCTTCTTCTAATAACAATAACACTGATAATCTTTATATTTTTATTATTTAAAACTTTTTATACAACCTAAGTCCTTTGTTTTTTCTTTAAAACGAAATGTCAAAATATTTGAAAACTTAAGTTCGAATATTTTTTTCTCATTTTTATGTTGGTAAAACTTGTTCCTAAAGAAAAGCATTCCGCGAGGAATTCCCGATAGGAGGAATGTATTCTCGAGAATAGTAAAATTTCGTGGGAGAAATATTTCCCAAGGAATTCCCGATAGAGCTGAATATTGTCGGGTTTTTTCCAAGATCTGCTGTAATGTGAAAATTTGGTTTGTTGTGGACTTCTCTGGTCTAAAGCCACATTGATAAGTACCTATCAAGTTGTTGACGTGGGGTTTCAGACGTTCACATATTACAGCAGACAAGATCTTATAGGTGACGTTAAGGAGGCTGCTCCCTTTATAATCCATCGCTTCCAAACAAACCGGATAACTTTTAAAACGAAGGTCGTTTTATTCGTTCTTATTACAATAAGCGTTTTTGTAGAGGCACTAAAATGAGATAGTAAAATAACTTTCAAAATAAGAACGAAGAAGAACAAAGTAAAGGCTGAATTTGGGTTTGTATTTAACACAAACCATCGCGTCTGGAACTGGAGCTCTATCATTTTCCAGGCGTTAAGTGACACGCCTTTTGCAATAATACAGTGATCCGGGTAGAACATAATTTGTCTTCAATTTCAGACACCACTTCTTCCATCACTATTGAAACCAAGGGTTGTGAAATTTGTGCTAATTTATCTATAGCAGGAATTGAAGAGGTTGTATTTTGGAATTCTCAGCCTAATATGCACGAAAATAAAAGCTGAATCTTCAAAAATTCAAAAGTTGTAAAAGAATTTGCACTAAAGACAAATAATTGTTTCTACTTATAGATGATCAGGCATTTCCAAGACGTAGTATACTCTTTCGGAGTCGACGAATTTTTATTTTTTTTTTCTGTGAGATTCACTATCTTCAAAAAAACAAATCTTTATTACAAATCTATATTACCCATTAAATGAACACTTTCGATTCTTGGAACTTTTGTTATTTGATAATTGTCTTTGCAATAATTTGTGCATGATTTTTTTTTACTATACCTCTGAATTTCGAACTCGAACCGTGAAGTTCGCCAACCATAGTATGTCCAATGCGTTAGTTCGCCAATGAAAACAACTCACAACGAACGTTTGATTTACCAACCGTCATAAGAGTTTATATCTGCCGGAGTACTCACATTTACTTGCAATTGTTAGTTCTTGAGTTTTTTTTTTGTTCAAGTTCCTTACCTACTAGGCATTCCCATCTTTCATTGGACTTGCGTTTTATTTTGTCACCAATGATCTGTTTAATTGCATAGTGTGGAATCATAATTGATTGGTCTCTGAGAGAAGGCTGCAAGGCTAAAGCTTTTTGAAAAGTACCCGCAACCTGTCCAACTTCAATTTTCGAGCTGTCGGTATAAGTTGATATAGACGTCTCGTTCGTATGTATGAGGTGTTTCATTCTCCTTATTGAGAAGGATTTATTAAAGTCCAGGTATAGAGTTATGTAATCCGTGCAAATATTTTTGTCTGCGTATCTCGATAAATCTGTGCATGTTCTGTTTGGCTGGTTTTGTCGGCGTTGTTGTCTGCAAAACTGGATGCAAACCACTATTATACAAACCGAGCCAAACGTCGTCAGATGTTTGCCTCTAAAGTGTATGTACAATGTCCAACACGATGACGGATTTTTTTTTTTTCTTTACCAACTCGCTCTTTGCCATTTATCTCGTTCTTTTTGAGGTGTGCAGGCAAATGACATTTATTTTTCCTGGTACTTCTTCTAGGCTCAGACATTTACTATCTTCCCGATAGCACTTTTAAATATATGTATATAAGTTAAGGTATGCCATATTGTGGAAATAATTATTCATAATTATTCCCACACTCATTTTGCTCCCGTTGCGTCTGGCAAGAAACAACAGCCTAGCAAAAGCTGCATTCCATTTTCCATCACGTAGCGGCGATAGAAATAGGAAACCACTCGTGGGACTCGTGGAATATGCACTTAAGGTAGATGTAAGTTAGAATTAATTCTATTTTGTAAGTTTAGTCTGAAATTTGGATTCAGGGAATAAAGAGCTCCGCTCTAGAAAATATTTTTTTTTTATTTTTCAAAGAAGTTTAATTTTTTTCTTTCCATTGAACTGTGTTTTTTGTTGTTTGGAGGACCAAAATTATGTTGCCTTTTTTACTTGCTGCCACAGGAAATATTTTTTTGGAGACCACTTTGTTTTTGTTAAATATTTTCAGAGAATATAAAAGAACTGAATCTTGAATATGTTAAAATTTAATGGACTATATTTTTCACCTTGGTGTATTGTGCTTTTTTAAATTTTCTTTTTCTATGTGTGTGTTGTTTGTTTAAATTTTCTCCAACAGCCATAAATATCTGAATATGTAATTGAAAAAAAAAGCAAATCAATTCAGATTAACTTTTATAGAACCTTGATTGGTAATTTTAAATTTGTTTTTCTTCTATTGTTTCTAGGTAACCAGTCATCGAACATTGGAAGCGCTGGTGGTTCAGCCGCATCTGGTGGGGCCAATTTAACAGCGGCAGTTTCCATCTCAGCTGCTGTTGGCTCATCATCAACACAACCACTACAGGTCGAAGTAACCGCAAATAATAGTCAAGCCCCATCTAATTTAGCAACAACTGGTGCAGCAGCAGTAGCTTCATCTTCGGAGGCAGTCGGAAGTTCACAATTCCAACAAACCACGACGACAATGGGTTAGCTAAGTTCACTAGACTTAAATTGACATGATTATAATACAAGAATAGTTATTATGATTAATATAGAACAAAATATTAATAAAAATCTATATAATTAAAGAATTTAAAACTCTTGATACTATTATTAAAAGCAGCTATTTAAATTTAAACAAACCAGCAAATCAAAATTGAATTAACCGAAAAAGAAGTTAACTTGCATTCATTTTGTGTTTTTCCTCTAAAAAAGTCAATAATGAGAAAAGAAAACATGTCATTTCATAGATATTTGAACACCAAAGTTTATTAGTTTGTTGTAATGCATGTTAACAAAAATATTTACACAAACTTAACGCTGCATTTTAAGGTAAAGTTCACATGCAAAAAAAAAAACAAAGTATCCCGTAGCAAAATATAAAAACAACTATAAAAACCTATGGTAAACACATTTTTAAAAAGTAACATGCAAATAATCTTTTAATTAATATCATTATTGTCTGTGGAAAAATGATAGCAAACAAAATAAAAAAAAGTCGCTACATGCTTCTGTTATACAAAAACTTTGAAAATCTTAATGAGTCATTTTTAAGTTAGAATTTACTCTGAGTTACTAAAGCAAAACTTACTAGAACATAAGTTTGCGTAATTTCTATGGTGTAGATGTTTGATGTATATATACATTAGGGCAATTCATAAAAATACATCTTGCAAAAATTCTCAAATGTTTCGTTTTGTGAAAAAATGGGTTACCAAAAATCTGAATTCTTAATATGCACATTGCAATTTTTTTCTTCCCATAAGAATAACATGAGAATGATATTTCTTACACATTCTGACTTCTATTGCTTGCTTATAGAGATAGTTTATGGTAGGAAAAATCTTTTGTAGAGAATCAATAGATCTACAACCCAGGTACTTACAATTTTTTCATAACTTACCTTTTGAAAGATATCAGAAATTAGAGTTAAACTGATTATCCTTTTATTTTTTCTATTTTATATAACTCGTAGATAAATTTATATTTACAGATGCCTTTTATATATTTTTGTAGGAAATTAAACGCTCTTCAAAAGAGTCCAATAAATTACTCTAACCATTTAGAAGAAGCATTTAAATCTTACAAAATTTTAAGTACAGTTTTTGTAGAGCTAAATATCAACTCTCTACAAAAAAAATTGATAAAAGATTTTGAGTATGATAAATTATAAGCAAGCAAAAGAAATCAAAATGTACAAGAAAGAAATTTTGCATGTAATTCTACGGGTACTAGAAAATTAAGTAAATATTTGTGTTTGAAACTAAAATTTTTACAAAGTTGTTTTTTCACTAAAACTGAGCAATTTTTTTTCACCAAAACAAAAATGTTTGAGCCTGTTTACGAAAAAACGTTTTGCTTTTGTTTTTTGAATCAACCTATGCATAATATACTCGTGTAGGTAATTATTAATATGTGGATGTATTTTAATGTATATGTATTTAAATATTTACATATGTGTATGTATTTGAATATAAATATATAAAGTGTTTTGCATAAAGTGTAACAAAATTTTAGAACGTGTAGGTTTGTGTCGGTTGGTTAGGCCTATGCAAAAAACATCATTCAACAATGGATACCTTTTTTTCTTTGATAAGGTGATGGAAAATGTCGCAAAAAAAATTGTCTCAGAAATAGTAAAAAAAATTCATTAAATAAGCTTATTCTTGTAATAATTCGCGCATACATTTTTCAAAACAAATAATTTATAGAAAAAAATATTTTTAAACAAAATTGTTAAGCTCAGTTTTTTCCATTATAAATAAAGTATTTTCCAAAATACTTTATTTAAAGCCTAAAACCGTGAACATTTGATCTTTAGTGCTCCTGATGCACATATCAAAAGTTTGGGATACTTAAAGCTACCTAGCTATATTTTTTGAGTCGTTTTCGAGACCTTATTTTTTTATTATTTCTTGTCTACTTGATCTGTTTACATATTTTGCTTATAAAGTTTTGTTATTTAATCTTGTTTTTGATAAATGGAAAAGGTTTAACCCTTAGATTCTCAATGGATATTTTCTATAGAAACAACAAATAGTTTTAAAATATGAATTGACCATGTAAATGGTAATGTTTGTTATTTAATTTTTTTGTTTCAATTAAGAAAGTCGATGTGGCGCTTGATTCTATTTTTATATTAACATAGAAAAATTAAAAAAAATATTAGCTCAAAAACCTTCCTTTATGTTTATTTAACATATTTTTTGCCTCTTAATTTGTGTTCTCCGTATTAAAATCAAACAAACTACGTGTTAAAACCGAACTGCTTGTCATGTAAACTCTTTGCCAACGTTTCTTATTTTATTTTTAGAAAATAGAAGAAGAGAAATAAAAACCTTTAGAATCGGTTACACGAAAATGATAAAACTACACGTTTCTTAAAAGCATTATTTGTTGCTTACGAATAAATTTGCTCCTTCAAAAGTTATTCAAGTTTAAAGTTGAATCAATAGTATAAATTAAATCATTTGAAATAAAAAAATTTAAAAAAAAATTTATTTCTTAACAACTAAAATACAACTCCTTACAAATATGTCTTAAATCTAGAATGAAATCTCTGTCGCTTTGCAATCGTACGCTACAGAATTTACCATGCCATCAACATTGGTCAGGTGAATGCTGTTGACATGGAGATATAGAAATATTTTTAATAGGAAACAAAAAATCAAATGCAATGTGGAAAACTGCATTTGTTAATTTTGATTAGAAATTAATATTGAACCTGCTGTATTTTAATTTTTCGAACATCGAACATCCGTGTTCGGTATTGATGGTTTCAGCACATTTAGGTTGCTAGCAGGCCACCTCTGTTCCCTGCGGGAATACAAGCATATTAGGCTTAGAGCTGGAAGCAAATTTTTGGAGTGGAGTGATAACCAAAAATATTGCACATGTTTGTGTAGATACACGCACTATTATATCAGATTCAACCGCCTGGCAGGTTTCTTTTTCAGCCGGGGGTGGGGGTGGGCGTTCGAAAATGGTAATTTTACAGATTTTGAGGTCTAAGCGATAACCACATAAGTGATACATCAAAAATTCAGAAAAATTCCCCTGATTACAAAAAACTCGGTCTCAGACGATTTGGTTTCAGCCTACTGCTTGCCAGACGTATTTTAACACTTTTCAAGTGAATTTTTCAGCTTAAAGCACTAATAACTTTTTTCCTATTACATTTCACCAAAAAAGTGGTACGCCAAAAAATAAGAAAATTTATCCTGATTTCAAAAAAGTGCGTCTTAGACGATTTGGTTTCAACTTAAAGTACTGATAACTTTTTTCTTATCACATGTATCCAAGAAAATGATACGCCAAAACATCACAAAAGTTCCCCCGACTACAAAAAAGTGTGTCCAAAAGTATTTGGTTTCAGCCTTCTGCTTGTAAGACGCATTTCAACATTTTTTAAATTCATTTTTCCATGTAGCTGATAACTTCTTTCTTATCACATTTAACCAAGAAAATGGTAAGCCAAAACATCAGAAAAATTCCTCTTACTACAAAAAACTCGGTCCCAAACGATTTAGTATCAGCCTTATGCTTGTCAGACGCATTTTAACATTTTTAAGTGCATTTTCAGCTTAAAGCACTAAAAACTTTTTTCCTATTACATATAACCAAGAAAGTGGTATGCCAAAACATCAGAAAAACTTACTTGAATTCAAAAAAGTTGGTCCAAGACGATTTGGTTTCAGCCTTCAGCTTGCCAGACGCATTTTAGCTTAAGCATATAAGCATGTTTATCAAATTGAATGAATAATTGCTGTAGTATTTCATTTAAATGAAATTTTTTATTTTCATTCAATTTGAAATATGCATTTTTACTAAAATGTTAAAGAGCGTCTGGCAAGCAGTAGAATGAAACCAAATCGTCTAAGACACACTTTTCTGAAATCAGGGTAACTTTTCTTATTTTTTGGCGTACCACTTTTTTGGTGAAATGCAATAGGAAAAAAGTTATTAGTGCTTTAAGCTGAAAAATGCACTTGAAAAATGTTAAAATACGTCTGGCAAGCAGTAGGCTGAAACCAAATCGTCTGAGACCGAGTTTTTTGTAATCAGGGGAATTTTTCTGAATTTTTGATGTATCACTTATGTGGTTATCACTTCGACCTCAAAATCTGTAAAATTACCAATTTCGTAAGCCCACCCCCACCCCCGGCTGAAAAAGAAACCTGCTAGGCGGTTGAATCTGATATAATAGTGCGTGTATCTACACAAACATGTGCAATATTTTTGGTTATCACTCCACTCCAAAAATTTGCTTCCAGCTCTAAGACTATATCCACCACATCTAACATCATCACATACATCACTGCCACGTCAGCAATTGTTCCTAACTTCAAGCCCATAGCTCCACGTCAGCGATGGTACCTAACCTCACTACGTGTAAATTCATCATTTCATTTTGCACTTTTCTCAGGTCGTGTTACTTCACTTAATGTAAATTCATTCCATATCCATTCCAATTATTATTCCACCCACTATCGTTTCAGGCAGTGTAGGTGTACCTTCATCAGAAACACATCAAAACGAGGACGTTGCTTTTTCGAGTGCGACAAGTAATACGTTGCCATGTTCTTCGTTAGCCACAGTCTATTCGTCCTACAATACGCTGAGTGCTCTCAATTTATATTCGTCTGGGACAATCAGGAAATCGTTTCAACGCACGAATACTTTTCCGTCGACCGCTACCGGTAGCGCATTGAATTCTACGAAGATACACAGTTCCAGTGCTGCTAAACCTGGTTCAAGATGAATATCAAAGGCCTCCGTGTGTTCTAAGCGCACCACGTCCTCTCATGGAAGACAGATTCGAATGGAACTGCAACGACTGGAAGAAGAGAAGGAGCTCAAGGAGAAAAGAGACAAGGACTATTTAAATTAAAAATATCAGTCGAGTCAGTTGTCACAGCACTCGTCAGACGAAGAGGATGGAAATTCATCAGTTGCAAGTGTCAACGTA